>CM076850.1:60840396-61374226 GCA_039519185.1 Astragalus membranaceus | reverse complement strand
TTATCAGTCAGAGTTTGACCAGTCAAAATGCCTTAATGACAAAAGAAACAAGGGCGATACTGTCGAAGCAGCAACGACCAGCACCGTCCCAGTTCAGCTTTAGGGGCTCCGGTTATCAACAAGGACGATATCTCGATCCTCAAGATTACCTTGTCCAATGGCAAAGTCAACAATGACCTCGGCAAAGGAGCAAGTCTGATAAAGGGTTGACGACGTGCTAAGAGAAACAACATTATCAGCCGCTCTCCTGAACATCTAAGTATTACTCTTAGAACCTCTACAAAAAAGAGGGGAAGTAGTTATGCACCATACAAAGATAAGAGTTAAGACTCGAGTTCCAACCATCTCAACCTCGGAACGGTTGTTGGATAGGTCACCGAGCTGTAGGGCTATCAACCGAAAGAACTCTTCTTCAGCTATGAAATTTCGATCGAGTTTGACAGCCTGAACAACGACGCTCGGAGATCAGCCACTTGCTTCTCCCTGGTAGGAATTTCCCCAGCCAGAGCAGCATTCACCCGAGAGAGATCCTTGTCCAGTGAGTAGGTTGGCGCTGGAGGCTCATCTAGGCTCATGAAGTATCGGGCTAACTCTTCCTCCGAAACCACGGGATTCTCTGTGACTGATTGGGATGGAGGGGGAGAAGGAATATTAGGCTCTTCATTTGAAGGAATTTGAGTCTCATCGGCGCGATCCTAAGAAAAGAAAAATAAAGTTTAGACACGGTAAACAGGAGTTAATAGAGTTGCGAGAACAATCGCTTACCATGGTGTGTTTAGGGTTGTGCCATGAAGAAGAGGTTGCCCCCGGTGGTGGATGGTTTTTCTGTCAACACACGATAACGATCAGTAAAGGCTAGGACAGTAACACTATAGGAGGTCTAAGAAGAAAACCTACCCGCAGTCTCTTGAAATGAGGAGGTTGGCTGCCTACAACCGGAGATGATGGGGTTATTAGATCCCGAGTTCGTTTCCTATCCGTCAGGGGAAGGTCATCTTCATCATCTTCGTCGTCATCAGAAAGATGGACAAGAGCGGGTTCTTAAGCTGCAGAAAAGGGAGTCATTAGTCTATGATAACGGGGGTAGTAGAGATAACAAAATGATGAAAGATTGGTGAATAATGAACACACTAGGGGTGAATCTGGGAACAGTGGTAGACCTCAATCGACGAGAGGAACGCTGAGGAGGAGAAGGATTGGGAACTAGTTTTTTTTTCTTCTTTTCTGGTTGACTAGCAGGTAGAGTGGTGACCATGACAGGTGGTGGACTGGCGATGGTAGCCATTGAAGTTGGTCGAGAAGGAAGGCCCTTAGAAGCACCCATATATCGGTTGATGTAATCAGTGATGTCTGGAAGGAGGCATTTGGTGACCAGCGACCACCTGCATTGGTAGTCGCAAGTCCTGCCAGCCTGCTTGTCACATGCACCCCAAGTAAACATCGAGAACTTGTCGTGGTGGGCTTTCAAACTGCTTCTGAGATCCATGAGCAAGAGATTTTTCCTCTGGTGAATAGGGGCTAGAGAGTCATGGGGAGAATGGTTATCTTCAGTAGGGAGATCCTGTTGGAGTGCATGAAAGATCCATGCAGGACCAATGTTCTTCTTGAAGATGGGACACCAGTCAAAGTCGGCGAGGGAGATATCGAAGAGTGCCCGAAGTACTTCCAAGGGCTCCACGGGCAGGACCGAGACCTTGGCAATCGCTTGAAGAAAGAGGAATCACTGACTGTCCAAACCTCTGGCCGATTCTACGGCTAGGATTGAAGCGTTTGATGACAACAGAAAGACATACAAAGGCAAACATATTTTCATGCAAATATTCACTCTCATAAAACATTTGGGTTTAATATATTTGTGGTCCCTTTAAAATTTTGTTTTCTTTTGTTTTTAATCCATCAAAAAAACTTCACCTACTTTTGGTCGCTAGATTTTATTTTTTTCATCAGTTTTAGTCTCTCATGACTTTTGATAGCGCTTCTTGATTTTTAATAGCGCTTTTTTGACCTTTTATAAGAGCTGCCAAAAGTCATGAAACGCTATTAAGAGTCACGAGGGACTAAACCTGATGAAAAATAAAGTTTGAAGACCTAAAGTAGGTGAAACTTTTTTTAGGGGCTAAAATCAAAAACCCAAATTTTATAGCGATCAAAAACATATTTAACTCAACATGTTTGTCCTATAAGCTTTGCACATGAATCTTTATCTTCTCCGTTATATTATTGTTTAGCAATTTCTATCTTACTCAATTTACATAAATATTAATGATTAAAAAATAAAAATTTACACATAGAATAAAATTATTGATGATTCAAAAATTAAAATAAATTATGATTTGCATCAAATTATTATTATTAGAGAGAAAATGAGCTTAAGGAATTGCTAGAGTAAATGGAAGCTACAAGATTTAAGTTGTATTTAGGATTTTGGAGCTATGAAGGTCATAGAAGTAACTGATTTCATGGGAAATAAAGAAAATGAGCTTTGTTTTTGCAGAAAAACTAGAGTTGTTCTTTATCTTTGGAGTTGTTAAACCGTTTTTGATTGCTTAAAAGCTTAAGGTCAACTTGCTTGTTTGCTTAAGAGCAACCAGTAAGTCCCATTTGATTGCGACACCAAATCTATTGTATAGAAATGAACCTAAATGCAAGCATGATTAGGACCTTGATTGTTGGCATTGAGTTCTTCGAACTCTTCGGAAATTTTACTGGATATTTGTAGATTGAATTGATTTAAATGTTTGAATTATAAGGGTTGAGTATGTTGTGTGTAATTAGACCATTTGATGTTGATGTTTGAATTACATGTTGGTTGTATATTTGAGACTTATGCATGTTTTGGCATAGTTTAGGGAGTTGTTGAGGCGTTCCCTCCATCAAACGGCTCAAAAGCCCCCGCACAAACACACAACTCACCTCACATAATTTACCACGTGTTGGCACCGTTTACTATTAAAGCGATGTCCCATCAGTCTGACAGGTACGCATTTATTACCTCACAAAATCTATTCCCAATGCTGACTAAAGCATCAGAGTGTGTGCAGGTACCACCCCCCTCGCTGGATTAACGTGAGTAGGAGCACCCCGACAACAACTTGGAGCGACCTAGCTACTCAGCTTGGCGAGCACAGTGGGAGTACGTCTCTCTACCACTTTTGACTCGCTCCAAACATCCAGATTCCTCCAAAGCGCCAGACTCAACCGCGCGGGAACCCGATGAGATCCACCCCCCCGCGTCCGTTCTCAAGTCACGATACCTCCTCTGAGGTCCCAAACACCTGGTTGTCACGTTCAGACATTACCACTGGAAAACCTTCAGAATTAGGAATCTCAACCCGTAGCAACCATCACTACGGCTGGGCCAGCCCAAGTCGGTGCACCCATAGTCGCAACTTCTACAGGCTAGAAACCTTGCTGATCACAACACTCAGAGAATCAACAGTGATGGAAACGCCACGGTGGTACGAGCTAACACAACTCACGGCCTCGAGAGAAGCTGACCACGATCTCCACCGCCGAGGACAGTGGCCTCGGGGCGTCATCATTCTCCTCTCCCGCGTCATCGAGCTCACCGACATCACTATCAGGTGAGATACTTTAAGTCTCCCCCAAGTTCTCCCCCTACGACTCCAGACTCTGCACGACGCCGAAAAGAACCATCCGATCACACCTCCTCTCTGGGGTCCCCTTCCCCTCGGTGTCGAGAGCGAAGAAGGGGAAAATCACCTCACAAGACAAAACCCTCAAAGAAGCATACAAGATCTTCCAAACCAGGACCACTTTCCAGAGAAATCGACGAATACCCCGTTCTGAGATCACTAGAGAAACCTTCCTGCCTTGAATCTTTATGATGGATCTGGGGACCCTGAAGACCATGTCGATTATTTTGAGCTGATGCTTCGATACAAAAACACAGAGGACGAAGTCAAGTGCAAAATCTCCTCCCTGACCTTCACAAAGGCAACATTGGTTTGGTATAGGACACTCAAAGTGTAACACCCCAATTCTACCCGTTCGTTTTATTCATATCAGAGTGTGGAAATTAAACTTAAAACAGGCAATGGAGCGTCACATGCAATATTTCAAAAGCCAACAACGTATAATCAAGTAAAAACGTGGAAGAACAACATCAACTTAGTTTACAACCCCGAATATTTGTTCAAATATATCAAACCACTTATCCATGTTTCAAAAACAACTAATGCAACAGCAATTGAAAACAGTGTTCTTCCCCTCCCCGGGTGCTACGTATCAGAGACGACACTGACTCGGCTACTAAAAGACCATTGGTCTTCATTTGCGACTACCTGCACGTTACCCACGTAGAGGTAACCTTCAAACAGAAAGGGTGAGTCTCTAACAGCATAAAAGCATATATGATAGATAATATACTAGAGAATAGGCAACTATAACTACCATAGCACATCAACAGTCATAAGTACAACTATCACGGAGCAACACCAACAAGTAACAACATAAGCAAAACGACGAGCAACACCAACAAGTAACAACATAAGCAAAACGACAAGCAACGACACCGTGGGTACAACGTGTATGTATGAAATGCAACCCACACCGACGGGTATATGCATGTGGTACCAATCAACGTAAATAGCCTTTGTGGCTTCATCATCAACACTGAGCAAAGCTCTATGGCCGAAGCCTACATCAACGTAATAATGCATTATGCCATGCATGAGACACCATGTACAACGCATCGGAACAATCAACAACATAATCATGCTATGCACAACAACGTCAACAACATCATCATTGGTCATATTCGACCCAACCACATCATCATCGAGTTTTGGTCATATTTGACCCAGCAAAAACAACAACAAGATTTAGTCACATTGACTCAACAACGAGAACAGCGAATTTAGTCTTATTAGACACAACAAAACATCACAACACTGAGGTAGCACAAAGTGGCGCCTAGGAAACAACACCAACAACACAGACACAACACATTGGCGCCCAACAGCACATAAAAGGGCGCCTGAGGCAAACTGCGCCACCCTGGGCGCCAAAACAGACAGCACGTGGCGTCATACAGCAACATAGTCCTAGACACAAACTAAGACACAAACTGCAACACAGTCACAAACTAAGACACAAACAGCAACACAGTCCTAGACACAAACTAAGACACAAACAGCAACACAGTAGGCAACATAGACACTAAAACTGGCGCCTGGTGGCAACCTGCGCCACATTCTGGGCAACCTGCGCCACTCTGGGCGCAACACAGCAAGAAACCTGGCGCACACAGGGCAGCAACCTGGTGCCCTGGCGCAGCACAGCACTAGTGCAGAATTTCCTACAGCAGTGCACCTACTTCGGCGAATTAATTAAAATAGCAAATGATATCGAATTTTAACAAAAGACCACTATTGGGAAGCTCTCTGAGTGTAGTTTCTGCCTATGATTTTCATTTTTCAAAATAAGTATCCAGTTGGTACAGGTTTTTCAAAACACTACACTGAGGTACCAAAATCGGACAGAATTCTTTACCCAACTTGCAACTAAATTTTCTTTCTTATTTCTTAATGAAATTTCGTGAAACCAGTGCCTATTTCGTAGAGAATTAAGTCTACTTTCCAATGAAACAAGAATCATTCAAAACGGAGTTCGATTGAGAACACAAAACCTACAAAAACCGAACCTACTCACAGTTTGATTCCAGAATTTTGACCTAACTTTGGAGACTCATAACTTGAGCTACACAACTCCAAATTGAACGGAACCAGTGCCAAAACGACCGGCTTTAAGTCTATTTTCAAAAACAATCAGCCACATAATTTTTGGATCAACCGAACAGTACCAGTTTTAGAAGGACCGAAACAGTGTCCAGAAACGCACAAAAGACCACAAGCAAGTAAAACTCATTATGATCAATCACGAAATACCAATCTCAACATCACATACTTATGCATTTTGTCAAACATCTAACATGCATTCTAAACATCACTTACACATTCTATCAAACACCTAGCGTGCAACATTTTACCATCTATTCACTCAAGGCCATCAGCACTCAAAACAACACCAACAACATACATATAATTTCATAATTCATTCATGCATATTATCAAACAACTCCTAGGCATCATAGGTTCTACCCTCCTATATACTACCCATCATATAACCCTTTATACTATGAGACTCCCCTTACCTTAAGAATTGTTGGAGATGAAAAACCCTTCCACGAATCACCCAAACGCAGCAACAAGCTCTTCTCTTCTCTCTTGCGATTTTCTTCTCTTTTCCTCTTCCTTGCTCTCCTAGCCGCTCGCCTACTCCCTCTCTCACTCTCAACTTTTGTTTTTTTCTTTTCTAATTATGTGAGCAAAACCCTAAAAATTAACTATTTATACTTAGTTAGTCTCATGGGCTTTTCTAATTAGCTTATGCGACTTAACCCAAGCCCTTTTTCTTTTAGCACTTCACTTCTCACTAATACTAACCCCTTCGCATAATATGACATAAATTATATTATAACACACAACCAAATGTACTATTATATTATTATCACTTAACAACTAAAATAATTACTTAAATAAATGGATAATATTTTTGGGGCGTTACACAAAGCACATTCGTTCACTAGCTGGCCCCAGTTCACCGAGCTCTTCGTAACTAACTTCACTACCTCACGAGTCAAATCGAAGTCCGAGAAGACACTTAGGGCGATCCGCCAACGCGAAGGCGAAACCATCAGAGAATACATAGAAAGTTTCAACGCCGAAGATCTGAACGTCTACGAGCTGGAAGATAAGATACGATGGCATTACATGCAAGATGGCCTTCGCTTTGGAAGCCTATTCCAAATTGACGTCGGAGTTAACAAACCCCGCAACTTTAAGGAATTCCTCCAAAGATCAGCTAAGTACATAGAGTATGAAGACGACAACCTAGCCGATCGCGCTGTCGACAAAACTCCTACCGAAAAAGAAGCTACACCCCGGGAAACTCGAAAGAAGAAAGAACAAGGTAACCACCGACGTGATCCTCGCAGTCGAGGACCCCGATTCATCGAGCATACTCCCCTTAACACTCCCATGTCAAACATCCTCGCCGAATGTGCCAACACTAACCTCCCAAGTATAAAACCTCCTAAGCCAGGAAATGGACCAACTGAAAGAAATACTACCCCTATCACCGAAGTAGCGGTGACACACCAATCAGTGGCTCACTCTAAAAAGACAACATCGAGGAACTCATCAGGAAAGGAAATTTCAAAGAGTATGTCAAGAAAGAGGAAGACCGAGTGCGAACGCGATCACCCAGAAAGGGGAAAGAAGTAGTCAATGACATCCAAAAAGCCTTGAAGAAAGAATAAAGTGATTCCGACCCAAACAACGACGCAACCAGAACCTCTGGTCGACTGGTAACAATGGTAATCTTTGGAGGATCTCGCGTAGAAGGAGGAGAAACCAGGAAAACAATGAAAAGAAAGTGGCAGGAGATAATAAGCATCGCCGGTTCTCCATCCACAAAGATCATCTCTAGCCAACCTTCCCTCACTTTTGAAGATAAATACTTCGTTGAGAAAAAAATCCAAGAAGAACATCCACTGATCATCCAGGTCGCTATGGCGAATTTCAAGGTAAGGAGAATTCTGATGGACCAAGGCAGTTCTGGTGATATCATCTTTCAGGACCTCGTCACTGTCCTCGAAATCTCTAAGAAAGACCTCACACCTTACCAAGGAACCGAACTCTTAGGGTTCAATGGATCCAAGACCAGATGTAACACCCCTTTTTTACTCGGAAATTTTTTGACAAAAATCAGAGTTTTCAAAACGTTATTCGCTACACCCACAAGGGATGCAACATTTTCACCGTTTAAACATCACATGCCAATAATAAAGTTTCACCATTAAAACAGTGCGACACCTAGCACGTCATAACATCACCAAGCAGCGGAATAAAAATCAAAGTTCAATTAAATAATTATAACATCGCCATAAAACTTCAGAATTTAAATATCAAAGACATCTAATAAAACTAGCGTTCATCCCCCGAGTGCTACGTATCAGAGCGACAACACCTGGCTCAACTAGCGAAGGTAGACATGCCTTCACTCGCGATCACCTGCACGTTACCAACGTAGGAGTAACATTCAAACAGAAGAGGTGAGATATCTAATATTATAATAGCATATATGATAGGCAATATGCTAGAGTTACAACGCTATATCAACCGCTTCACAACAACATCAATTTACAATTCACCAAAATTAAGAATTATCACCAACATCATGAGAAAGTGTATGAGATGCAACCCACACCAACGGGTATATGCATGTGGTACCAATCATCACCAATAAAGTAGCCAATAGGGCAATCATCACCTGTATGAGCATCACCATCATCACCTATAGCTCCAAGGCCGAAGCCATCATCACCAAATTAATGCATATGCAATATATGCGACACCATGAACCATGCACCAGAGACAATCAACAACAATCGACATTTAATTAACACAACATCACCAATATCACCAAGTGGTCATAGACCCATCACCTTAGCCCAAGAAATAGGCACATCACCTGTTACATCATCACCGATAGCACCGACAATCACTGACACCAAAACACCAATAGATTTACAACAAACAGCAACGTTTATTTTACAGTGACAGCAACACCATTTTTTTTACAGCAACAACACATTTATTTTACAACGACAGCAACACCATTTTTACAGCAACAGCACCTTTATTTTTACAGTGACAGCAACCTTAATTTTGGAGAAAACGGCAACATTGGGTCACTGACAGCAACACTAATTTTGGAGGAAACAACAACATTTGGTCACTGTGACAGCAACATTAATTTCAGGAAAACAGCAACATTTGGTCACTGTGACAGCAACATTAATTTCAGGAAAACAGCAACATTTGGTCACTGTGACAGCAACATTAATTTCAGGAAAAACAGCTACAGCAGCAAGACAGAAACTGGGGCCCAGCAACAGGGCGCCAAGTGAGACATCAGCACAAACAAGAACTGGCACCCAACAGCAGGGCGCCTAGCAGGCAACAACAACAACAGAAACTGGCGCCCATTTACAGGGCGCCAAGAGCATCAGTGACACAACCAGACATGGCGCCCAGGGACAGGGCGCCTAGCACAACAATGGCAACAGCAGACTTGGCGCCCAGGAGCAGGGCGCCTGGCACAACAGAGGCAACACCAGACTTGGCGCCCAGGAGCAGGGCGCTTAAGACAACAACAGCAACATTAGGCATGGAGCCCAGCAACAGGGTGCCTGAGACAGCAACAACAACATCAGGCTTGGCCCCCTGCAACAGGGCGCCTGAGACAGCAACAACACTGGGTGCCTAGGGCGCCAGTTTCAGCAACAGGGACAACACTGAAGCACTACTGGGCGCCTAGGGCGCCCTTCACAGCAACACAGAATTATGCAACACAGCACTAGGCGCCTAAGGCGCCAACTCCAGCAACCCAGACAGCCACACTGGGCGCCTAGGGCGCCATTTCCAGCACACACAAAGACAGAACATCAAGACTGGGCGCCTAGGGCGCCAAAATCAGCAACAGAAGCAACACTGGCTTGGCGCCCAGCAACAGGGCGCCTCCAGCAGGAACAAACACGACACAGGCACGCACAGGACATGGCGCCCAGCAACAGGGCGCCTTTTTCAGCAACTAAGACAACACCAAAATTGCACCAAACACCAAACACCAATTTTCACCATGATCATTCACCCAAACACCAAATCGAAATCATCATAATATATTCAAACATCGCTAACGCAATCCTAGCCAGACTACTTTCACCAACGCAATCTCCTTGCCCCTTAAAACTTTCACCTTATGACCCTCGATCCGTACAGGCATCGTCTCCACCGTGAGATTATCCCGTACCTCCACATCATCCATGCGTATTACATGAGATGGATCTGAAGTATACTTCCGAAGTTGCGACACATGAAACACGTCATGCAAATTCGAAAGGTTAGGCGGTAAAGCCACTCTATATGCAACATTCCCGACTCTCTCTGAGATCTGATAAGGACCAATAAAACGAGGAGTGAGCTTCTTCGACTTCAAAGCGCGTCCAACACCGGTCACTAGAGTGACTCTCAAAAATACATGCTCACCCGCTTGAAACTCCAAATCTTTCCTCCGCTTGTCGTGATAACTCTTCTGTCGACTCTGCGAAGCCTTCATCTTCTCACTGATCAACTTCACTTTTTCAGTTGTCTCTCGAACAATCTATGGTCCAAGCACCACACTCTCTCCAGACTCATACCAACACAGCGGGGGTTCTACATTTCCGACCATGCAATGCTTCAAAAGGTGCCATCCCAATACTAGAATTGTAACAGTTGGTATACCGTGAACTCTATCAGTGGAAGGTAGGAATCCCACGAACCTCCTTGTTCTAAAACACAAGCCCTCAACAAATCTTCTAATGACTGAATTGTCCTCTCTGACTGACCATCTGTCTGAGGATGAAATGCCGAACTCAACCTCAACTTAGACCCCAACTTCTCTTGCAAACTCCTCCAGAAATCTGAAGTGAACCTCGGATCTCTATCCGAAACAATACTCTTAGGAACCCTATGAAGCTTCACAATCTCCCGGATATAGATCTCCGCCAACTTCGACACCGGATACGTGATGCTGATAGGAACAAAATGAGACGATTTCGTTAACCTGTCAACAATCACCCAAATTGCATCATACCCTTTCGCAGTATTAGGCAATCCCGTCACAAAGTCCATCGAAATGCTATCCCCATTTCCACTCTGGAATTTCTAACGGTTGCATTAGTCCAGCAGGCTTCTGATGCTCAAACCTTTGACTTCTGGCAAGTCAAACATGCATAAACGAACTGCGCCATATCTCGCTTCATACCAGGCCACCAAAACAACCTCTTCAGGTCTTGATACATCTTTGTAGCTCCCGGATGAATACTTAACTTACTTCTGTGACTCTCTTTGAGAATGGCTCTCTTCATGTCTGCATCATCGGGGACGCAAATCCTACCACAGAACCTCAACACACCTTGGGAATCCAACCTGAAATCCTCATTCTCAGCTTGATCACTCCCGACCGTCAAGTCTACCAGTTTAACATCTGATTTTCTAGGCTTCTCTGATGCTGTTCAGAAAATCATTCCCAATCTTCAACATCCCTAACTTAATACTCTGAGGTGTCACTTCACAAACCAGACTCATATCTCTGAACTCCTCAATCAGCTCCAACCATCGCCGCTGTCTCATATTCAACTCCTTCTGGTCAAACAAATACTTCAAGCTCTTATGGTCACTAAACACCTCAAATCTAGAACCATAGAGATAATGCCTCCAAACCTTCAGCACAAAGACCACTGCAGCTAATTCTAAGTCATGCATAGGATAATTCTTCTCATGAACTCTTAACTGCCTCGACGCATACGCGATAACCTTCCCATCTTGCATAAGCACACCACCTAAACCCATTTTTGAAGCATCACAATACACCACAAACGACCCTTCCGGATTGGGCAACGTCAGGACAGGAGACGTTGTCAATCTCTTCTTCAATTCCACGAAGCTTTCTTCACAACGGGTATCCCAAACAAAAGCCTTTCCTTTGTAGGTTAACTGAGTTAACGGAAGTGCTAACCTAGAAAAACCTTCAATGAATCTTCTATAATAGCCGGCCATTCCCAAAAAGCTTCTAATTTCAGTAGCCGACTTCGGGGCTTCCCAATTCAACACTGCCTCTACTTTCGACGGATCCACCGCAATACCATTACCAGAAATGACATGACCGAGAAAACTCACTTCCTTCAACCAGAATTCACACTTTGACAATTTCGCATACAGTTTCTTTTCCTTCAGTACCTCCAATACTAACCTCAGATGCTCTGCATGCTCTTCCTCTGATTTAGAGTAAATTAGAATGTCGTCGATGAACACCACTACAAACCGATCTAAGTAAGTATGAAATATGCGATTCATATATTCCATAAATACTCCTGGTGCGTTGGTAACACCGAACGGCATCACCGAATACTCATAATGACCATAACGGGTTCTGAAAGCCGTCTTCTGAATATCTTCGTCCTTCACCTTGATCTGATGATAACCTGACCTTAAATCAATCTTACTGAATACTTGAGCACCCACCAACTGATCCATCAAATCGTCTATCCTCGGAAGTGGATACTTGTTCTTAATTGTTACCTTATTCAACTGCCGATAATCCACACAGAGCCTCATACTACCATCCTTCTTCTTCACTAACAACACAGGAGCTCCCCACGGCGATACACTCGGCCTCACGAATCTCTTCTCGAGCAGATCCTCAAGTTGCTTCTTTAACTCAGACAATTCGGATGCGGACATCCTGTACGGTGCCATGGAAACAGGTTTGGTACCAGGTACAAGATCAATAGAGAACTCAACTTCTCTCTCTGGCGGTACACTTGGAATCTCATCAGGGAAAACATCAGGAAACTCGCGCACCACCTGCAACTCTTCAATGATAGCTTGATTCTCAACAGACAACGATGCCATCAGCGAGAATAACTGAACTCCCTCCTTCATCAACTTCCGCAACTGACTAACAGATAATAGACCAGACTCCTCTCCTTCAAAGCTCACCGACTTGCTACGACAATTAATATGAACATGGTTATGCTCTAACCAGTTCATACCCAAGATTACGTCCAATCCGCTCAATGGCAAACAAAAAAAATCCACAACAAAGTCTCTGTCGAAGATCGACAAGGGACACTGAGAACACACTAGAGAGGTAGTTACCGACCCCTTAGCTGGAGTGTCGACAACCATCTCTCCATTCATGGCAGACAATGCAAGATTCAATCTCTTACAACAATCAACAGCAATAGCAGCATCGTTCCTTCCAGCCATCTCAACTAATCACTACAATCATAAGCAATAGTTAGAACCGATTGACAATACTCGATCGTCAATGACACACTAACTTGACAACTTGGCCGGACAGACCGAAACTGCTCTGATACTACTAATGTAACACCCCCTTTTTTACCCGGAAAATTTTTGACAAAAATCAGAGTTTTCAAAACGTTATTCGCTACACCCACAAGGGATGCTACATTTTCACCGTTTAAACATCACATGCCAATAATAAAGTTTCACCATTAAAACAGTGCGACACCTAGCACGTCATAACATCACCAAGCAGCGGAATAAAAATCAAAGTTCAATTAAATAATTATAACATCGCCATAAAACTTCAGAATTTAAATATCAAAGACATCTAATAAAACTAGCGTTCATCCCCCCGAGTGCTACGTATCAGAGCGACAACACCTGACTCAACTAGCGAAGGTAGACATGCCTTCACTCGCAATCACCTGCACGTTACCAACGTAGGGGTAACATTCAAACAGAAGGGGTGAGATATCTAACATTATAATAGCATATATGATAGGCAATATGCTACAGTTACAACGCTATATCAACCGCTTCACAATAACATCAATTTACAATTCACCAAAATTAAGAATTATCACCAACATCATGAGAAAGTGTATGATATGCAACCCACACCAACGGGTATATGCATGTGGTACCGATCATCACCAATAAAGTAGCCAATAGGGCAATCATCACCTGTATGAGCATCACCATCATCACCTATAGCTCCAAGGCCGAAGCCATCATCACCAAATTAATGCATATGCAATATATGCGACACCACGAACCATGCACCAGAGACAATCAACAACAATCGACATTTAATTAACACAACATCACCAATATCACCAAGTGGTCATAGACCCATCACCTTAGCCCAAGAAATAGGCACATCACCTGTTACATCATCACCGATAGCACCAACAATCACTGACACCAAAACACCAATAGATTTACAACAAACAACAACGTTTATTTTACAGTGACAGCAACACCATTTTTTTACAGCAACAGCACATTTATTTTACAATGACAGCAACACCATTTTTACAGCAACAGCACCTTTATTTTTACAGTGACAGCAACCTTAATTTTGGAGAAAACAACAACATTGGGTCACTGTGACAGCAACACTAATTTTGGAGGAAACAACAACATTTGGTCACTGTGACAGCAACATTAATTTCAGGAAAACAGCAACATTTGGTCACTGTGACAGCAACATTAATTTCAGGAAAACAGCAACATTTGGTCACTGTGACAGCAACATTAATTTTCGGAAAAAACAGCAACAGCAGCAAGACAGAAACTGGCGCCCAGCAACAGGGCGCCAAGTGAGACAGCAGCACAACAAGAATTGGCGCCCAGCAGCAGGGCGCCTAGCAAGCAACAACAACAACAGAACTGGTGCCCAGCAACAGGGCGCCAAGAGCATCAGTGACACAACCAGACATGGCGCCCAGGGACAGGGCGCCTAGCACAACAATGGCAACAGCAGACTTGGCGCCCAGGAGCAGGGCGCCTGGCACAACAGAGGCAACACCAGACTTGGCGCTCAGGAGCAGGGCGCCTAAGACAACAACAGCAACATCAGGCTTGGCGCCCAGCAACAGGGCGCCTGAGACAGCAACAACAACATCAGGCTTGGTGCCCAGCAACAGGGCGCCTGAGACAGCAACAACACTGGGCGCCTAGGGCGCCAGTTTCAGCAACAGGGACAACACTGAAGCACTACTGGGCGCCCTTAACAGCAACACAGAATTATGCAACACAGCACTGGGCGCCTAAGGCGCCAACTCCAGCAACCCAGACAGCCACACTGGGTGCCTAGGGCGCCACTTCCAGCACACACAAAGACAGAACATCAAGACTGGGCGCCTAGGGCGCCAAAATCAGCAACAGAAGCAACACTGGCTTGGCGCCCAGCAACAGGGTGCCTCCAGCAGGAACAAACACGACACAGGCACGCACAGGACATGGCGCCCAGCAACAGGGCACCTTTTTCAGCAACTAAGACAACACCAAAATTGCACCAAACACCAAACACCAATTTTCACCATGATCATTCACCCAAACACCTAATCGAAATCATCATAATATATTCAAACATCACTAAAACAACATCAACAAGGTCAAAGAGGCAACATGGTCCTATCTCCCACATAATCCCCATCATATACCCCATTATAAGGATAGAACCCACCTTACCTTGGATTTTGCCGAACACGATATCTCCTTGCACGACACTCCGAAGAACCACCGCAACAAAGCTCCTCTCTTCTTCCTCCTTGGTTTCGCGCCCCTCTCTTCTCTCCTCTCTTCTCCTCTTCGCAACTTTATTTCTTTTCTCTCCAAAAATGCGCTAATGACTAAACCCTAGCCAATTACTCTCTTCATGCGCCTAGGCCCTTGGGCTCCTGGATCACGGACCCCCGACTACTACTCAGCTAATTACTAAACACCACTCCCTAATTTAAATAAAACATCACTTTATTAATTATTAAATATGACTATAATAATAAAATACCTAAATAATTAAATTATTTGGGCGTTACACCAGACCTTTGGGATACATCGAATTAATGGTCACATATGGCGACGAACCTTTAACCCAAGCGATCAAGACTCCATTCTTAGTCCTTTGTTGCCCATCTGTTTACAATTGCATCATTGGAAGACCCACGCTAGGGCAACTAGAGTAGGTCGCCTCCACAAATCATCTTAAGATGAAGTTTTACTCTGCCACGGACAAAGTCATCACTTTACAGGGTCGAGCTGGGCTCCGCAAAAAGGCGCCACTTCTATTCCCTTAAAAGGGAGAGGGAGAACAACATATGTGAAGCGCCAAGGTCGAAGAACAAAGAAAAGGGCAAGGAGCCCCAGATCAACTCCATCGAAGAAACTATTAACACGACACCAAAAACCGAGAAGACACAGAAGAAGGCAGTAAACAACAGAAAACGGCAACTACTTCGACTATCACGTCATCAACAAGTGAAAAAGCCCTCGAAAAGGAACAATCAACCCTGACCTAAAGAAGTCATCCGAAAGCACCACCCCATGAATCTAGGTGTAATACTTAGCCAAGGAAATACTTGAAGAACGAGTATAGCACACTTAAGTGTCCCATACAGTTAATAGTCGTATACATGTGTTCAGTTATTAATGAAGTTTACTAACCGTCTCCAAGATTTATGACACAAACTTCTCGGAGGAAGTCACACAAGAGACACTCCCCAAACAAAGGACTTATTACGATTAACTCTACAGTCCGAGTTAGTCCCAAGTCAATCTACTTGGCTAACCGGGCTCAAAGAGTTCGGCATCGCATTCACTCATTTCTTTTTAAACCTTAATGTGATTAACTCTGTGTCTGAGTTAGTCCTAAGTCAATCTACTAGGCTAACCGGGTTCAAAGAGTTTGGCATCACATTCACTCACTCCTTTTCAGGACTTAGTGTGATTAACTCTACAGTCTGAGTTAGTCCTAAATCAATCTAATTGGCTAACCAGGCTCACAGAGTTCGGCATCGCATTCAATCAATCCTTTTCAGGACTTAATGCGATTAACTCTGCAGTCCGAGTAAGTCCCAAGTCAATCTACTTGGCTAATCGAGCTCAAAGAGTTCGGCATCGAATTCACTCATTCCTTTTCAGGACTTAACGTGATTAACTTTGCTGTCCGAGTTAGTCCCAAGTTAACCTGCTTGGCTAACCCAGGCTCAAGAAATTCTACATCGCAATCATTAAATTCCCCTCAAAACCTAAACCGAGTAAAGATGCATCAAACTCTCAGCCCATAAAATTAAATAAGAAGTGAAAATAACATAGCAAAATAACGACGGTCACATTGTCAAAATACAAAGGGTGATCTGGAGATTGAAACGTTGCAATAAAGAATTTTACAAAGAAGACCATGCCTAAACCTCTTTGTCCCCAGCAGGTTGGTCTTGAATTTCATCTGCAGCAATGTCTACCAACTGGTTACCAAGAGGCAGATTTGCGCTACGGCATTGTCAAAATAATCCTTCCCAACACTAAGAGCAAGGTCTGTCGTTTCATTTTGACTCGCCACCGCTTGGTCTTTCCCCTTCTCCAAACGAGCGAGTGAAGATTTCAACTCCAAGACAGAAGATTCGAACTCAGTTTTCTTTTCTTCAAGTGCCTAAGTGAGCTCGGCTACTTTTTTCTCTTCCTGGTCCTTCTCCCCAGTAAGACGAGTAATTTCCCCCGAGGACTTTTCATTTGATGAAGTCAAGGAAGTAACCTCATTACCAAGTTTCTCCACTTCCCGAGATGACGAATCAACCTTCTCGGTCAATTCCTTGTTGGCCTTCTCGACCACAGAGAGGGAATCCTTCAAACTTGAGATTCCCCAAAGCATCATCTCGTTCCTTCTCTAGCTTGAGGTACTCTGCAGAGTTAAAATCCCAAGCATTAAGATCAGAATCATTTAAAAGATCGGATTCGGGCCAGTCTGCAAAGACATCCATGTTACCTTCTTCATATTTTTTCCACTCGGCCTCCTTCTCCGATAAAGCCTTTCCCGAGCTGGCAATCTTGGGAAAATAGGCAAAGGGATTCCTCTTCAAAGTTTTGAAGTCTTCCAAATCAAACTCGGCCACCAGGCCCTTCGAAATTTTATCTTTATGGCTCTTGCTCTTCCTCTGCTTTTTCTGGTGGCCCTGCTTCTCACCACACTCGGAGTCACGCTTTTTCCACTGATTGTCTCGGCTAGTAGAAGGAGCAGGTTGGGGACAAGGCGAAAGGGTCAGCCGGGCCGGAGGAGAAGTTGGTACCGAGGTATCCACAACTACGTCATTCCCAGGTTCACCTTGCTGATAACTCTATTTTATATAGAGTTATTTATGTATCTAAACATAACTAATGGCTTGAAATCAAGTGTAATATGTGTTAAATATAGTAGTTTGAGTAAAATAACAACATTTATGGTTTCAAGATGTATGCCATTCATAACTTAGCACTTTGTATATATATTGGTATGTTTGATGTGTTTGTTCAGTGCACCTGTAGTTGATGCACCTGCACCAGGAAAACAACAGTGCATCTGCACTAAATACATTTACAACAGGGCAACTGCACTAAGGTGCATCTGCACCATCCTGCACTAAAGACATATTACCCAACATTGGAAGCACCTCAATATATACCAATGCATAAACACCTCAATGGCATCATGCTTAGTCACAAGTCACATGGAGGCACATGCCAACATGCAGAAGGAGGCGCCTACAATAGAAGACCATCATGATGGATCATTCATAAAAGACACATAGCGTTCCACAATTGGACCTCTCTTTAAGGTTGAGTGTTGGACTAAATCCCCTTCATCAAAGATCTGAAAAGTAACCATTGTTAAGCCTCCTTAGGTTAACTTGATCTCCAAGCAAAACCTCACTTGAAGGAAACCTCCAAGGCTATATAAAGGCTTCCACTTCTCACTTGAAGACATGCCATTACATACACATTCCATTATAGTCTATAATCATTTCCTTTCTTGTATTTTATTTCTTTTTATAGTTTTAAGTTAGTAGTTAGTTTGCAAGAAGGTAAGGAAGAAATTGACGACTTCTCCCTTCACTTCTTCATCTTAGTTAGGTGCGGGAAATCAGTGCATCTGCACTGCTGGGAAAACTTATGCAAGAGTACTTCAATCAGTGTAATCTCTACCATATTGATATCTCGTGTACTTTCCATTATATCAACATGTTTTATTCCATTTATCTTTGCCTTGCAATGCATATTATGAGCTAAGCCTCTTTGGTTCAGATGTTCTAACTTTATAATGAGCTTTTGAGTAAGTTATTGTGCTTTTAAGTGTTGTATGCATTTTGGTTCTTGTGTTATACTACATCCATCTTATTTTAAGGTTGATCGCTTAGAATAAGTAGAGTTATATTCACAAACATGGTTTATAACTAGAAATCAAGACTAATAAGGGTGAGTGTTTTAATGAAGGCTTTGTTAACTTGTGTAATAAAGAAAACTTTGTTAAAACCATGTTAAGTCCTAGACATAGGATAACATAGTCCTTAGGGTGATACAGTGGGCACTTCAAAGGCATGAGTGAACTTATTTAGCAAGCCTAGACATAGGAAGCTTGTAACGAAACTCCGAAGAAAGTAGCTGAAAGGCACATACTGATGCAGCTGCACTCAATGCATCTGCACCACATAAACACACAAACTCTCAAAAGTGAATTATTTACTGAAGACATCTCAACTATCATTCTCAACTGATTTCCTCCGTATTTTCTTGCATATTTACATTCTGTTTACTTATCACCATCATCCCAATTTGTGAGTACTATAGTTCACACTAATTTATACACTTTTAAACTACAAGAGTTAATCCAATCCCTGTGGGTTCGCTCTTTTATACTACTTGTTTGTGACTGTATATACTTGCACATTTTTTCGCACACCACCTGCATAACGGTCCTTACAAGAATAGGGGATATGACAAGTGGCACATCTGCATTGATGGCCGAAGTACTAGCCGAAGCATTGGCCGACGACTTCTTCACAATGGAAGCATAGAACGACTTCGGGACCATCTTATTTTCAAAAAAGACAAAGTTAGTAAAAACTATAAAGGAAACCAAATTTAAACAATTAAAGCCGGGAACCCCTACCCCAAGTCTGTTGGAGATCTACCACCGACTCCACGGTCACCAATGCTTTCGTATTTATAATCCCATTAGGACCGAAGGATGCTAACTTCCCTAAAATCCTCAAATATTTCTGATTCTCGAAATCCAACCTTTCGGAGGCAACAAGAAAGTCGGAAGGATGTAGCGAGTAGTGATGTTTACTCCAATTCAAAGGAAACTTCGAGCTCACAATTTTCCCTTCCTTACACTTCGACACCCTCTTCTTGGCTGCAACATTCATCGCGACCACACATGCATAGTGGGGCTTGAAGTCTTTAATTGAATCTGAATAGAGACTAAAGAAACTCTTCTCGGCAGCACGAAAGGACATCCAAGAATTCTTTCTCGAACAAACAAAAGTGAAAATTGCATAGAACAGAGGCGCCGAGATAATATGATCCAAATGATCTAAAGCAATTTCATAAGCATGTAAAAAAATCCCAACTGTTAGGATGTAGCTTGGTCGGGGCCAATAAAAGGTCCTCCAGGATGTATTGCTCAAACGCCGTAAAAGGAGGACGAACATGAATCTTTGTCAAAATCTTGGCATACACTTAAAATGCATACTTCTCTGGGGTCCGTTGGCACACCCTCTCCTTATTAGTCACTCCACGAATCACCCAACGTTCCTCTTCGAAATCATCTAAATAATAGACGAGAACATCCAAAAGAGGGTTATCTGGGTCTATCCTGCTAACCATAGCACAGACTTCTGAGTTGACCCAGCTATAATCTCAGGGGACAGGAACTTCTACCTCGACATCGCCAACAGATCTGACACCTGAGTCTTCCTCCGAGGAAGAACTACTCTCGTCATAAGAATCAGAGCCCGAGCAGGTATCTGTCTCTGCCCTCAGTTCCATACCCTCTGCAACGCGCTCACTTGTCTCAGCAGGATAGGGAATCATAGTAAATTTTATATTTTTTTGCTTGTGATGTCCATTTTTCACCAAACAGTATATGGGAAAAAGTTTTCTAGTACTATTTTTGTCTATTATTTTTTACAAAAAACTTAAAAGTTTAGAATCTAGCCATATACAACAAATTCTTCTTATTCATTTTTTCTTACAATATTTTTATATGGAATTCCAAACATATATAAGTAGGAAAAAGTTACATCTTTCCATATTTCATGAGTTACGTCACCATTGGAATAACGGTCATAATTACAAATCATATTAATGTCATTTAGGTAGGATAATGATAACCTTTACCATATCAATGATTATAACCACAACTTTTGTTGTGCCCAAAATTATCATGTGAATCATTCACTTCTAGGAATGAAGCTTGATCTATTGAGTAGTTTGTGATTCTTCTTTCAATCACAATAAGCATAATCTTGATTACGCCAATATTAAGAATAACAATGGTCATAATCACAAGTCATATTAATGACATTTAAGTAGGATAATGATAATTTTCAAAAAAAAAAAGTTGGATAATGATAACTAGGCCTTTACCATATCATTGATTATTACCACAACTTTTGTTTTAACTAAAATTATTATGTGAATCAATCACTTCTAGCTAGGAATGAAGCTCAATTATTGAGTGATTTGTGATTCTTCTTTCAATCACAATAAGCATAATCTTGATTCAAAATACTTTTGAAAATATTTTTTGCCTCAAAACATACTAAGATCAAGTAGATCCTCTACACATCAATCATGATCTAAATGTCTAGTTCTTCAAGAGCCATACTGCAATTTTTTTTATAAACAATGACCAAGGAAAATCATAGCCAATCATACAACGATGCTTCAATACTAAATTCTTGAATTTATCAAAAGTAGATAGAATATGAAAATTTTGTTAGCTATATACGAGTAGGCACAATAAAACATCTACGTAGGATATATAAAAGATTAGCATTAAAAAGCAAAGATATGAGGACGAACATGATAATGAGTTACATTAGCCAAATATAATGAAGACAGACAAATCAAGCTACTGGATGGCCATAAAATACCACCTCCCGAAGAATTGAAAGGGAAGAAGTATTGCAAGTGGAATAATTCCTACAACCATGCTACCTCCAACTGCATTATCTTTCGTCGAGCAGTTCAAAAAGCTATTAAGGAGGGAAAGTTTATGTTGCCCGGGAAGGTTATGTTGATAATGTCTCGTATTATTGATAATGTGTTATGAAATGAACAAATTATAGAGCCATAAATTTTATTATTCAATGTTCATCACAATGTTACATGAATCATATTTATCTATATATATATATATATATATATATATATATATATATATATATATATATATATATATATATATATATATATATATATATGTAAAGGAGAACCCAATGGAACCTCCACAATGAATCTCAATATTTTTGTGTATTAAAATATTTATTTATAATTTATACATGAAGAGGAATTTAATTTTAATGAAAGCTAATAATTACCACTAACTTATTAAATGATTATCTTAGTGGAATATCAAATAAATATTTTATATTTACATTAAAATGATGATATTTTCAAATTAAAATAGAAGTTGATAATAACAACTAAAAATAGTTTAAGTATAATATAATATAATATAATATAATATAATATAATATAATATAATATAATATAATATATCTATATCTATATATATATATATATATATATATTTGATCAAATATATTAGTATTTTTATCAGGTTATTATTAGTGTTTAATTTTATTATATATTTAATTGATTTATTTGTATTGCATATACATCATATTAATGGTATAATATAATTGTAAATTTTTAATTTAACCGTAACTGATAATATTAATTTTTTAAAATTATTATTACTGTAGAACTTATTAGTTTTAATATATTAAAAATAATTATTACATTTTTAATGGAACTAATATTATTATTTATATTATAAACATGTTGCAACATTAATATTAATTTTTATAAAAGAAGCTTGACTCTTGAATTGTGAGTTTTCTTCCTTTTTTTTTTAATTTTACAAAACTTCCTCTCTTATTGATTACTCTTAATTCATTACTTGATGTTTTGATTTTGGTTGTCTTTTAGTGTCTCTAAATTATTATTATAATTAGTCCTAATTATTATAGTTGGTTTTTAATAGGGATATAGTTACAATCTTTTCATTTTCCTTCACTTTAGGTCTTCTTTAAGAAATACTATAAATACTTAAGAAGGGAGGTCTAAAAATTATTAAAAAATTAATAACAATATATATACTCCATAGAGTAGGAAGAAAATAAGATGTTATTATTTTATATCAATTTTTTAAACGAAAGTTAATTTTATAGGTGTCAATAAAACTTAAAAAAACAAAATTAAGACTTATTATTGTCTAAACATGCATCTTTTCATATCCATTTAATTATGAACCATAAAGTAGCCACAATGAATAATAGTAAGATAAAAAGGCAAACACATTGAAAAATAAAATGAATGTTACATTTTTTAAATGGTAAAAAGGAATGTTACGTTGTCAATTGGACTCATTAGCACATCAGCTACAATGGGTTGTGATTTGTATTTTCATAAGTAAATGATGCATGGAAAGTATTTGGTGCATGAGGCTTATGAGATTTGGAGGTTTTAATTTGTAGAATATAGGGGTATGTATGGAATTGGAGATTAGAGCTATTACATGTAGTAGCTTGAAGTTTGATTAGTAAATAGGTGAAAATTTAGAATATAATTTTGAGGTTTTCACTCATATGGTCTGGTTGTTGTAATTGTAACATATATGAAAAGATTATTGATGTAACTTAGATTATAGGATGTTCAAATTCTTCTTCGGTTCTCTTCCTATTTTTTATTTAGCCTAGCTGTGTGTAATGATTGGCATAAAATATTATCATCTCATTTTTTTTGTGTAGGAACCCCTCCATCTAATGCTATTTTCTTTTATTTCTTTGGTTACCTTAAGGTGATTTAATATATATATATATATATATATATATATATATATATATATATATATATATATATAAATCATGTAAGTTGCAAGCATATTAATGGTCTAACAAAATGCGTCATCAACCCAATTTAAGACCAATAAAAATAAATAATGACTTTTAATCATAGCAGTTATAGTACATATCCTACCGAATATGAAAAACTTAGAAATATGAATAGGGTTGAAGTTTTATACACTCTCTTAGTAAAAGATTTTTTACACCACCGGTCAATTACAAAACGACACGTCATAAAAAAGTTTGATTTCACCTCATTTCATTTAAAAGTCACTTATACTATAGTTTTTGATTGATTGATGATGTAAATATTTTTACATTGACAGTGCATACGAACTAAACTCATATCGATATATTCATAACAATTTCAAATTTTAAATGGCATAATTCTTGGGGAATGTTTGATGGTGTGAGAATAACCCAAAACACTTCAGATTTAAATGCAAACACTTTTTTATTCATTATGAAAAAATCTATTCTTTTACTTTCTATTTATGCATTTATGCATTAATTCCTTCCATCTTATGTTCTGTGCAGATGATATTACAATAAGCGTATATAATTCAGAAACTATATATACACCATAATATGAAAGTATATAAAGTCTATATTTGTTATTTGAATCAGTAAAATTAAGACAGATCATAAGAAAAGGGATGAATTAAGACAACAATAAGGAAACTAAATCATATATATGGAAACTTACATGAAGATGTTTTCTATTTGTATGGATAGATGAAGATGTTTGACAATACATAATTTTACTTTTTTAATTAAAAAAAAAGAGATCAAATTAAAGACAGTGCAAAAACATTTTATTATAACCTAGGAAGCTAGCTAGCTAGCGATCAGGCCTACCCATCATTGATGTCATGGGAGAAATCCTGCCGGAAACCGCCGCAGTCCGCCGAAAGATAGTGCCGGAAAATTGCACAGTGGAGACTAGAAGAAAAGCCATGCCAATTAAGAGATATCCATATTCATGATATACGTGTATGCACTTCCTTAGAATCACAGTGCTCAACATAGATAATAACGCCATGAATCTAGCAATTTGCTATTTTGCACTTTTATGCTTCTTCTCAATGTTTTCGCTTTGTCGATAACCTAGCTAGATTCATTTATTCTTTTCTCTTGCACATTGCGGCTTTTACTAAACTACCCTTGTTTTTATTTCTTTCTCCTTTTGTCAATATCATTATTTTTACAAATTTTAATGAAATTGGACTCATCATTGAACCGGTACAAGTTTTACACATTTGATTGGGTCAAACTAGATCGGACTCGAAGTGTATTAAATACTTTTTATTTTTATTTATAAGAAAAAAATACAATTTTATATTTATTGAATTCAATAATAATTGATGTATTTGGTTCATATGACCAAATACATCAATATGACAAGATATAGAGGTAGTAATATTTTTAATTTTTTGTTATAATATATCAAACAATAATAAAGAAAAAATATAATAATATTTTTTCTTTTTCAACATTCAATCCAAGGAAATAAGGAATAATATTATTTTAATATTTAATTATTATTGACTTTTTTATCAGCGGGAATAGAACTCGAGAATTGTTATTTGGACCAAAATTATGTACAAAAAATGTTTCAAAATAAGAATACGTATCAGATACAGAGGGAGTACGCGTATAATATATTTATTTTTTATTTTAAATTAAATATATTATACGCATATAACACTAAAGTTAATTTTAAATTTTAAATTAAGGGGATTTCGGCCGAAATCACTGGTTCTTGATTTTTGTCTGATTTTTTCCAGGTTTTTCACATAAATCCCCAATTTTCATGTTGGACATAAATCAATGGTTCATTTGAACCAAAGAGTGGTCTGGTTCCTAGTTAATTGATTAGACTACTTGTTCAAGATTGATTTTTACAACCTTAAACTTACTATGTCTAAAGTCTACTCATAAATTTCTTCTGTAAGTGAATATTCAACAAAAAAAGGATAAAAAATAACTACTAATAATCCAAATTAGAATTAACAGAGTACAAGAGCTACTCAAACTTACTTTAGAGATAGAAATCCCATTAACAAATTAAAACTTAAAACACTTTTTTTTTGACAAGGAAACTTAAAACACTTGTAAATAGGCATCTTGTAAACAAATATCTTCCTTTCCTAATCTAATCATCCCAAGACAAAAAGTGCACCATGAGTGCAAATTGTGCATCATGGTTTCGATTTCGTGGGGTAGGTTGATGGGTTATGAGTTGGGTTGGGTGGGTTTATTTGAGTTGAGTTGAGCAATTTTTTTTAAATAATTATTTATTTCAAGTCAAGTTCTAAACTAAATAAAAAGTGTTGTTATACGAGCAGATGATTCCAATAGTTTAAATTATTATATGTACCCATTAATCAATTTAATTTTAATTTTAACTAACTCAACTCATCAAAATTTCAATTGAGTTAGACATGGCTGGTGGATTGCTTATTTTATCTCAGCCGTACAATGGGTGCAAAATTGGTAACTTGCTTAGTGTTAATTAATGTAAAAGTCTTAGGGTCGTATAAAAAAATAGAATGTCAGACTGAAATCTAGAATGAGCACATCATGGATACATATTGGTACTAATAAAGGGGCTGATGGCTCTGAATCTATAACTGTTGTACTCCTTCTTGGAAGGTATGTGACGAAAATGTCGTCACTGTTAAACATGCAAAGCAAGCCTGTCGACTTAAATAACATAACATAAAAATTCCATAAAAACAAAACAGAACATAAATTATTAGCATACGACATGTGCTTCTCGCTAGGGAGGTTAATATTTTAATGAAAATGTTTTTAGGGTTAAAATAGGGTGGTTTTAGGGTGAATGAGTAAACCAAATATTTCACCGGTAAAACATGTATTATGTAGGTTAACATGGGGTTTGTTTTGTAAATTTAAAATGTTATAGTTTGAAATGAGATAGGTTAAAATATTAATTTTAGGTTCAAATTTTTTTCTAACTCATATTGTTTCTCTAAACTCTTCTCTACCGCACGAACACAAACCAGGAGTGGTGAAAATTAATCTGCGAGACCTTTTCTCTGCGTTTCTCCTCTTTGAAACTCTTCTCCTGCATCAGCCATTCGTGACCTCCGCCACTACGTATCTGTTTCCTGTCAGCTTCCCAAACACGGTGATGGCGTTTTTCTGGTTGGTCAAGACTACAGATCTCTCTCTCCTATCTCTGCTACTAAAAGTGTTTTTGTTTTCGATTTTTGTTAGGGTTTTGTGATTTTGAAATATTGTTATTTGATGGACCATATTTTTCTTGGATTCAGTTCTCCACCTCTTGTTTTCAAGTCTCCCCGTATCAGGGACTTCAATTTCGTGTGCATGTTTGTATTATTTTTGGCTATTAACAATGCACCGGCTCTTTGTACTGATAAAAAAAATTTATATCTTTGTAGTCATTATAAGTAGCTTGTTGCTATTGATTCCTATTTGTTTGAGACTGAATTTTGCCCCTAACATTCTGCTTTTATGTTAAGACTGAGACATAATTTGGTGGAAGCATCTCCCTCTAAAATGGTTGAGCAAGTTAGAGTCAAGACAGAGAAATAGTTGCAAATGCAGAAGATGCACAAAAATTATGTTATGGTTTCTGGATTCCAAAGTAAGAAATGGCAAACTTGTATCTTTTCAACAAGTGCACTGCCTGCAATTTTTCAACACCCAGATCATCTTGATTCTTGAGCACTGTATGAAGAGGAAGACAAGTACAGAGAAGGAGAGGAAACTAGTAGTTTAGGTTGATGTGGTTATTTTATGTATTTCTGTTTCATTTCCCAAATTGGGTAGGCTTGTAGTAATACCACATACAAAGATTAATTAGCTAGTGTTCTGCAATTTCACAGATCTAATTTTGTTATTTCATTCCCTGATTTAATGAAATATTGCTGAGAATTTGCATCAGTTCCATTTATCTGTTTTGTATGTTTAATTGCCAAACATTACAGTATTCCAAAGTCACACTTCAACTTTCTGTCGTGATTCTCAAAGAAAGAGAGCGGATTAGTAATTGTCCATCATTCTTAGTACTAACGCATATCACAAGTTCTTTATGAGTAACTATCTAAAAAATTCCCAACACCATTTAGCAAGTTGGAACAAGAAAGGCAATACAGAAAACTGGTGAGTGATCCAACTAAAGCATAATATTAAACAATCTTAAATAAAAAACCATATAAATTACAGAATCTGTACAACATTAACATCACTCTTATTCCCCTTCAAAATGTATTACATAAACCAAGAGTGCAATTCTTAATTACAATTTAAAAAAGTAAGTTTCTACTAATTGCTTCTTACTACAACAAGAGACTTAAAAATGCACAAATTCTTCACAATTTATACTGTCAAATTTGCCCCCTATTGCTAACATTAACCTATTCAGAAATTAGAAGATCGATAATCGCACATCAGATGCAAATTCCATAGGTCGCTTGATTATGTAGAAGAATGGTGAAGGAAACAAAATACCTAGAGCTAATTTTCAAGAATGTTAAAAATATTATCCCGTGCATAATATGATGGGGGATAAAGGAAACAAAATACCTAGAGCTAATTTTCAAGAATGTTAAAAATATTAGAATAAATGGGTAAAGATGTGAACTGAAAATACTATTGATTGTTAGTGTTATTACAAGGCAAGAAACCTGATTGTTTTTCTTCCAATCAATAATTTTAAAGCCAATAACAATTTAGCAGTCATTATCTGTGTATTAAATATGTACGTTAACTTGAAGAAATGTGACAACTCGGAAGAAGAAAGTATTAAAATATGAATCTGAAAACTAAAAAGAATCTAAATACAAATATTTTTAGATTTAATATCATAAAAACATTAGGCCAAAATTCCAAAAATTAGAAATCTTGTTGGACACAAACATGAAATGACTCACTAAATATATCTTACTGATTTTTTATAAGAAGTGGCAACTGCTTTTGATACAAGAATACAATTATCATGACCGCCCCAAGAATGGATATTTGCACAAAGATATCTAGAAAAATGCAGAATGATGTCTTTAGTCACTAACCACAAGGAAGCTAATCAGATCTGGGAATCAATGATTCTCAAATACACCGCTGAAGATGCAAGCAAGCAGAAATTTGTCATCAGCAACTACTACAATTGGGTCATGAGTGAAACTGGCGAAATCAAAACTCAAATCAACCAGTATCACAAATTACTAGAGGAAATGAAGGCTGAAAACATAGTTCTCCCTGACGAGTTCATTGCAAGTATTCTGATTGAGAAGCTGCCAGAATCATGGAAGGACTACAAGCAACAACTGAAGCACAAACACAAGCAATTGTCACTGAACGAGCTGCTGACTCATATCATCATCGAAGATACCAACCGAAAAGAGAGTAACAAGACAAAGGCGAAATCAATGGCTTCACGGGCAAACATGGTGATGAACAACCCTTCAAGGTTCGACAAAGGCAAACCAGTCTCTCCAAACAAAAGACTAGGTCGTATTAACTTTCAGTATGTTATTAAATTGCAACGTCTTGGCATGATTTCGACTAGTGATAATCAACATAGCAAATGCGATGTATGTGTCGAATCCAAGTTAACAAAGAAATCGTGTCCCCCAGTACAACGTGAAACTGAACTGCTTAGTTTAATTCACACGGACCTAGGAGACTTAAAACAAACACCAACTAGGGGCGGAAAAAATTACTATGTAACGTTTATAGATGATTTTTCGCGATACACCAAGGTGTTTTTATTAAGACAAAAAGATGAAGCATTTGAAGCTTTTCTTTCATATAAAGCTGAAGTCGAAAATCAATTAGATAGAAAGATTAAAAGAGTTAGATCTGACCGTGGAGGAGAATATTCTTCGTGGGCTGCGGCCCAGTCCAGAACAGTTGCCCATCAGGCCGAAGTCGTTCGTTGGGACAGGTTCAGGCCTAAGAGTCACATTTCTTTTGGTGAGGCGAACTACCACTACAAAAAAACGAGTGATTAGCGACGGAATTTAGCGACGGAATGTAGATCCGTCGCAAATAAAAACATTAGCGACGGAATTTTACAACATTAGCGACGGAACTGGTTTTATTAATTTAGCGACGAAATTCTACTTATTTAGCGACGGATTGGACAAGGCGCGCAGGAACGAAAAATTTGAATTTTATTAGCGACGGATTTCCGTCGCTAATAATCCGTCGCTAATCATAGTAAATTGCGCAACTGACCGTTTCAGTTTAATTGACGCGTGGCACAATTTTCAAAGATTAGCGACGGATTTCCATCATGGTTTACTGCTAGAGTAAGTAAATAAAATTAATGTTTTAATGTCAAACGTTTAAAGTAGATTATGAGACATGACATATTTTTTCCATATGTGATTACTTAGGTTTATGAAGCCGAACCAACTCCCTTAATCTGACACTTGAGGAACTTAGCTGATGGTCCTTTTCGTGAGGTGACTGAGTGGCACACGTACCTCGTTAACAGTTACAAATTTGACACACAAAGGGTTATCAATGCCTACACCAGCTGAGCCCCATGGTGATGCGTATACTGATGAGCCCCATGTTGGTGTTACTGATTCAGATTCATCGACTGATGAAGAGGATGTGCAAGTAGTTGTCGGCAATGATGGTATCAAACGCAAAGTCATCTATCCCTATGGTAACGCGTAAGTATTGTTTGAATTTTTTAGTTTAAATTAATTATGCAATGACTTATATATATATATATATATATATATATATATATATATATATATATATATATATCTGTGTGTGTGTGTGTGTGTGTGTGTGTTTTATTGTTTGATATATATATGTTTTGTTATGCAGGTTGCTTCCTGCGAAGGCCGCTTCATCGCATATCACATATGTCATTCAGAAAATGTATTTTAAAACTTATCATGAAAAGTGGACAAGAGTCAATGATGAGGAAAGGGGAAAACTTTTGGATTTGTTTAAGGTAATTGTTAGTTAATTATGTCATTACATATATTGTTAATTTTAATTCTTTTATGTTAAATATAATAATACATATTTTTGTTTTGCTTAATACAGTCTAAGTTGACGTGGCTGCCAGAACATGATGTAGCTGTGCAGAAGCTTTTTTTCAAAAGAATGGGCAAGCAATTGTCGGATTTGCTTTACAAACTGCGTTGTAAAGATAAGCAGCCAAAATACATCCCTGACCGTGTTTGGAATGCCTACAAGGAACTTTGGGCTACTGAGAGCTACAAAGAAAAAGCTGAAAAGGCCAAGAAGAATAGAAATTCTGAAAAGGGTGGCTGGCTTCACTGTTGCGGCTCCGTCAACCAGGCTCAGCATGCTGTCAGATTGGTAAATTATTTTAAGTATGTGTTATTTTAGTTTATTTAGGGTAATTAGCAATCATTGAAAATGTGTTTCATTATTACAGAGTAAGAAGGCTGGACGCGATATCACTATTCCTGAGCCTCACAGGGCAACACATTTGAGGAAGGGTACTACGGAGTATGTTGAAGAGCGCTCTAGGAAAACTCAGGTATATACAACTTGTTTTGTATTAAATAATTTTGTTTTCTTAAAATGGAACGCTAATTATGCTATGTTATCTGGTTATGGAAAACAGGAGGATGTTAGTGAGACGATGGTTGAGCCGACTCAGGGGACCTGGAACCCTGGCTCACTTGGTCCACTTCCCGCTGAGATCATAGCTCTGGCGAACCGCAATTGGAAGATGGCGGTAGGCGGGCCGAATAAGGGTCGCCTGTATGGTTCGGGGCCCTTGGCGCCGTTATTGGACTCTGGGGTTGATCACTTCGAAACTAGTGGGCCTTCTAGCAGTGGACCTCCTCCTCCTCCTCCTGCTACAGCTGACGAGACCGCGCAACTTAGGCAGCAGGTGCAGGCTCAGACACAGGTCATTCAGGATCAGGAGCAGTGGCTGCAGACTCATGAACAGGTGCAGACAACTTTGCAGGAAGACTTCTTGAATTTTACCCGTGCGCAAGCGAAGATATTGAAGTATTATAACCGCAAACATCCAAATCGGTCTGAGTCTGAGGGGTCTGATGATAATCCCTATTAGGACTTTGTTGTATTCGTTTGATATTTAAGTATTATGTTTTAACATTTTGAACTAGTTTATTTTGACTCGGATTTTATTGTTATTTGGGATTGTATTGTTGATTTCGACTTTATTGTTAATTCAGATTTTCGCATTTATCTTAATTATAGTATTTATAATAGACAGGGTTTTGCGCAATAGACAGGGTTTTTCGCATTTCGATTTTAAAAAGCAGGTTTTCCAAAAATTAAAAACCATGTTTTCCAAAAATTTTAAAAACAATTCAGGGGTCATTAGCGACGGAATTAGTGTCGGAATTCCGTCGCTAATATTGCTAACGAGACACAACCACGTGGCATCCATTAGCGACGGAATTAGCGACGGAAATCCGTCGCTAATTATGCTCATTCATAGGCTAACACGTGGCAGTCATTAGCGACGGAATTAGAGACGGAAATCCGTCGCTAATTAGCTCATTCATAGGCTAACGCGTGGCAGTAATTAGCGACGGAATTAGCGACGGATTAATCCGCCGCTAAGTAGCAACGGAACAAAATCCGTCGCTAATAATTAGCGACAAGCTTCTTAGCGACGGAATTAGTCCGTCGCTAATTCCGTCGCTAAATGTTGTTAGCGAGGGAAAAAGTGGTATTAGCGACGGAAAAATCCGTCGCTAATACACTGTTTTTTTGTAGTGTACCTCTCCTTTGGTAGCCTGCGCTGAGACGACCTGAGCGTATGCCCGTTCAACGAAGCATGCTCGTGCCTTCTAGCGACGTGGTGTTCTGACAGAAATGATGTTCTGAAGGGACAAGCGTGACGCTTCGATGGGACTGGCATAATGCTTCACGCTTCCCAAGGTGGGCGCGCAATGATGACAGTTAATTTTTCGAGGAATGTCATCAATTCTGAAGAGGAAGAGACGTACCCCTTCGCGTTCTGGCTCTTCCTTCCTATAAATATGGGGCACCCCTTCTATTTCTTCGTTTCCTTTCCGAAATTCTTGCTCTGAGGGCGAGTTGTTTTCTCCGGCGAGCGACCAACTTTTCGGCTACCCTGGCAAGGTGTTTTCCGATCAGCGACTTCCAACTCCGGCGTGACCTTACTTCCGATCGCCTCATTATGGTGATAGCCAGTGCGACCGATTTGTTTCCCGCTCCAGGTACTCATTTTCTTCCTTAGCTTTTAATTTAAATTATATCGCACTCTTTTAACACGGGCGAGAAGGGGGTGTCAGACCCGGGGTCGATCATGTCGCCCCCTTTCGATAGGTCATCTTCGATGGTCTGACTTTCATGCTCCCTTCTTGCAGGTTAATTTTTGTCATGGCGCGGACGATGCTAACCGCCCGCGTAACCGGCAGCCCGCCACCTTCTTCTACGGATCCGTCCTCCAGCTCTCGCACGTCTACGGATCGGTCGGCTTCTGAGAGCGGATTTATTTCTACACCCCCAGCAGAGGGGTCCGATCCACTTCGCCCTGCGTCTTTCCAGGAAGAGGAGAGTCATGATCCACCTTCTACCTCCTCGGCTCATTCGGAGGCGGTTATCCAGCCGGTCGCCGGAGGAGGGGAACCCGACTGGAGAGGAGTATTAGGGGAAGATCGTTCCTGGATTTCATCGGCCGTGCTAGGCCGGGTACCTTCGATCTTTAAACCTGAGGTTGAAGTGTTACCGTTTTTCGCCAGATTCGTTGGTGACCCGGGTCAGATATGGGCGGTCGAAGGTCCTTCTTCAACAGAAAACGTAGCTATGATTCCGCCCACTCTAAAGTTTACCATGTATGCGACCGTACTTCGCGATATCGGGATCCGCCCGTCGTTTTCTTGTTTTCAACGCACTATTCTCCACTATCTAGGGGTCGCTCCCTCGCAGTTGCACCCTAACTCATGGGCCTTAAGGACACTTCTTTTGGTCTCTTGATTAAGATGTATTGTTATTTTTAAAGATAAAAAAAATAAGTTTGTTGTATATAATGCTGCTGTGCAGGTGATAGCTGGTCGCATTCGAGCACAAATCGGATCATCTTATATTGGAATGGCAATGAACGGCATGCATATATCGACAAGTCCCCGTCTCTTAAGTCAGCTTCTGCACCATATTCTGTGACCACGAGGGGGATACGTAATTCTACTTCAAGCAGTAAACGAATCAAGATGGTGTGAGATTTTGAATAGGGAGATGATACAACATGATGATACAATTTTTTTTTTTGCTCGAACTTACGACTTTAGGTGAGATTCAAAATCAGTTATTGCTCGGACCAATCCTTGTTTGTAAGTCTCACGTGTTATATGTTCAATATATGGCTTCCTTGTCGTTTATTTTAAAGTTATTAACTAAACGATAAAATAAAAAAATAAAATAAAAAATAAAACGTCAACTTTAATATAATTTTCACATACATTTGTTATTATTAACATAGATATTAATAATCGAATAACTCAATCTGATCCATAGTGCATTTAATCGGATCACATAGGTTTAAATTTTTTTATGGAATCCATCCAAACGAAACCAAACCTTTCAAAATATACCCAAAAGATTCTTTTTTGTGATTTAGAATCAAACTTTCTCAAACTGCCTTTGGTGTTTAAGATAAAATTAACATGGGCAACCAACTTGGTGAAAATATGAAATGTATGGTTTTCTGCCCTTCCACAATTCATTCAGAGTCTTATTCAAAAATAGTCTTATGTAGATCCTAATTTGAATATAGCATGTCATGTATATTGCTTCTCCCCAAAAGTACTTAGTAACATTAAACTGATGCATGTCATTTCTTGAAAAATTCTATTCTTCCTTTTTGCAACACCATTTTGTTGGAATGTTTTAAGAGAGAAGAAATCATGTAAAATATCATTCTCTTCACGAAATTTTCTAAAAGATTCATTTTCAAATTCATTGTCATTATCACTTTTGATAGTTGTGATACAATTCTTTTTTCCGTTTTGCACTTTTTTTGCAGAAAACAAAAAACACATTATATTAGTCATCTTTGTAGGCATGTTGTTAGCCTGCATTTTCGACAGGCTAAACTTAAATGCAGTCAACGAGGTTTGACTTAGTGGATTTAAGAAGATAAACTACCATTTCGACAACAAGAAGCTGCAAACAGGGAGAATCAGCGTAGCGCATAACTTAGCGAAATTTGGAAAGCTGAAGCCAGTAGTTCGACAGGAAGATGAACAATATCTAGATAACAGGTCAAGTCAAAGAGTGCTGGTCGAGAGAGACAACAGCAATGTAGTCGAGAGATGGAGCAGTTACTTGGTCGAATTAGCCAAACAGTTAGCTTTGTTTTGAAACCGCTGTGCGGTTATTAGTTTTTCTTTATAAATAGGTGTTTTTTACATAGAACAAAGGTCGCGAATCATTTCTACAAAGTTCTGAAAACACTCCTGCTTCCGCATATCAGAGAAAAGCAAGTCAAATCACGAACAATGTATGATCCTGCGTACCGACTTTAAATTCAATGCAATGTCTTTACCATTCCTTTAAGATTCCTGCAATTTAGTTGCTTTTGATCTTCTTTTCTTTGTTTCTTTACGATTCCCGCACTTTACTGCATTTGATCTTATTTTCCTTATTTGTTTATGTTTCTGAAACCCTTTACGTTTCTGCATAAACACTTTTTTTACTTCACTCTCCATTTCGTTATCGTTTTTTCCTTCATTAAACGGTTATCACCATCATTTTCAAACAAACCGTAAGAACCTTAACTATTTTCAATAAAGACTTTAACACAAATGTTCTGAGATGTTTCTAGTTGGTCTTGCGAGCAACACACACGTGTAACTAGCGGTGTTTACCAAAAACCACGGTAAACAAATTGGCACGCCCGGTGGGACCTTTGTGCTAAGTTTTTAATGCTTTTTGTTGAAAAATTCTCGGTTCGTTATCAAACCCAAAACCAGTGTTTTGTATTGTGTATGCGTTTAAGAAGTGGTAAAAACATTGCAGAAATGCCTCGTTCTAACATGCACATTGCTTCCACATCAAATGCACCTTCCCAAGCGGTAGTTAATGATACCAACGCTGCAAGTATTTCAGGAGTAACCGCCCCTGTATCTTCCCCAGGAGTAACTGCTCCTGTATCTTCTCCAACCATAGCGGGAGTAACAGCTCCACTACCTTCTTCGACAGTTATGGGCGTAACTGCTGTAACCGCTCCTACCATTAACCCTGTGTCGAATATGATGGTCCATGTACCACCAATTTTAAATTCGACTAGTCCCTTAATGGCAAATCCATGATGGGAAATATGTCGTTTAATTTCCCCATGAATGGTAGAAATTATCCATATGGCATGCCAACAGCCATGATGGTAGGGCTTCAAACAAACGCATCTACGTATGCAGAAAACATAGCCTCAAGCTTTTCGCCTATACATAATTCCCCAGAAAATATTTATAGTCGAAATGCACAACCTTCGATAACCACATCGTCTTTATTGGGACTAAGACAACAAATGGATGATAGTAATCATGACATGGTTAACATGCTGACACAACAGATAGGCACTGTCTTTAATCCTTTGATTCAAAACACAAACGACAGTTACCAAATGTTAGCAACCCAAATAGGTCGAATTGCTGATTTCTTTGGCACTCCACCAGTACATAATCAGCCTATTCCCCAAATGCAAAATGTCAGGCCTATTGATTTACCTCTCGAAAGGCCCAACAATGCAATCCCCATGAACCAGGCACAACAATTTGTTGTCGAAGATCCTGTCCCTGAAGTGGTGCTAGTAAATAGGAACCAAAATGCTGACGAAGTAGTCAGGCAAGTCCAACAAAATAACTTTGGGCTTCAAAATAATTTGGCTAATCTTGTCGAAACTATACTAGCCCAGAATGGCCTAAATGTAGGCCTCCATAGGCCTAACTTCGTATCACCTTTATCGGAGTATGTCTTACAAACTGAGTTGCCAAGGGGATGGAAACTTCCTAAGTTCACCAAATTTGCTGGTGAAACTAATGAATCCACTGTCGAACATGTTGCCCGTTACTTAACTGAGGCAGGAGACTTGGTGCACAATGAGAACCTAAGGCTAAAATACTTCCCCAATTCTCTAACTAAAAACGCCTTTACTTGGTTCACCACTCTACCCCCACATTCCATATTTAACTAGGGGCAATTAGAGAAGGTTTTCCATGAACAATTCTACATGGGGCAATCGAAAATTAGCCTTAAAGAATTGGTTAGTGTTCGACGCAATGTGCCAGAGTCTATTGATGAATATCTCAATAGATTTAAACTACTCAAGGCAAGGTGCTTTACTCAAGTGCCTGAACATGAGTTAGTCGAAATGGCTGCTGGTGGCCTAGACTACTCTATTAGAAAGAAGCTAGATACTCTACACTTAAGAGACATGGCACAATTGGCCGATAGGGTTCGACAAGTCGAAAGACTCAAAGCAGAGAAAGTTTCGACAAATAGATTTAATAATAAAAAAGAAAAAGTGGCATTTGTCAATATTGATAACAATAGCCAAGAGTTCGATGTATCATACGAGGATGTCGAAGAAGAGGTTAATGTTGCAGAATTAAAACCTGGACCTCCATATGCATGTAAATTATTAAATCCTTCCGATGGGAAAAACCCTGTCGAACCAAAAAATGATAAGTTTATTGCAAAAACATACACCTTTGATGTCACAAAATGTGACCAAATATTTGATCTTTTGGTGACTGATGGTCAAATTTTAGTGCCTAAGGGTCTAAAAATACCACCATTAGAACAACAAAAGAAAAGAAGTTATTGCAAATATCACAATTTTTTGGGTCATAACACCTCTCGCTGTGTACTTTTCAGGGATCTAGTTCAAAAAGCATTGAATGAGGGAAGGCTGAAGTTTGGCGAAAAAGCAAAGCCAAATATGAAAATAGACACTGATCCCCTCCTAGAGGTGGAAGCAATGTATGCTGAGCCCGTTGGAATTAACATGGTCGAAGTAACCACACTCAAGGCTGCAGATACCACAGTCAATGCTGAAGGGTCGAAGAGAGACGTCGAAATAGTCACTCAAGACGAATATGATGAGAAGATGCGCGTGGTATATCCTGAAGCTGAGGAAGAACTGATAGACTTCCTAAATCGGTGCAAAACAAATAACACCGAAGTGATGTTGTGCCCCAGGTGCAGCGCTGTATTCGACAAGGAGGCTGCGAAGAGCCTTGAAAGCTACAAGCCCCAGTCGAAAAGAAAAAGTAAGTGGGTCGATAACAGACCCAAGTTCAGTTTTAATCCAAGAGGAGTGCCTTACAAGGTAACACCGTCACCTAAGCAACCCCAAAGAGTCCAGGGGAAAACATTTGTACCTTAGACAAAATCTCCAATCGAAAAGTGGGTACACTCTGGAGGTAAAGAGGCAGGATACTATGCAACAATGGCAAAGGGAAGCACCGGCGCCACAAATAAGGCTCCTGGCTCAAACAGGTATGCCTACAGCAACAATTATAAGGGAAAAAACCCAATGACAAGGACTCAATGGCGTCGACACCAACGCCAGATGAAGGTAGCGGCTACAGAAGGCAGAAACTCAAACCCACATAAGGGGAAGCAATTATCTTCTTGTGTGGAAATCCCTAGGAGGTCTGCCACAGAGAGAAACTACCCTCCTCTCTCAATAATCAAAAAAGGCCTAAATGCAGAAAAAGGCCTCAACTTAGATGATGAAATGGATTCTGAATTTTCAGATTCAGAGCCAGAACTCAACATCATTTGTGTTGTCTCAATCCTTCCGATTGAGTATGATGTGGTAACTGAGGTTAATGAGGTCGAAGAAGACCTTGACACAGAAATGGCTATGCACAAGCCAAAATGTTATTATGTAATGAACAATGGCTGCGACGAAGAGCAGACAACCACATTTGAAAGGCCTGGCAGTGGAATGAAGTACCACCTAAAACCCCTCTTTATCCAGGCGAAGGCCAATAATGTGGGGATAAAAAGGTCCTAGTAGACGGGGGAGCTGCAGTTAACCTGATGCCACAGCACATGCTGGCGAAGATTGGCAAGTCAGATACAGATCTGAGGCCACATAACATAGTTTTAACAAACTATGAAGGCAAAACTGGCCACTCATTGGGGGCCATTGAAGTGGAATTAGTGGTTGGTAGTGTAAAGAGACTAACCCTATTCATGGTAATTCCGACAAGAGAAAATTTCAATCTCTTGCTTGGAAGAGAATGGATTCATGGTGTAGGCGCTGTGCCTTCAACCCTACACCAGAGATTGTCTATCTAGAGAGAGGATGGGCTGGTAGAGAACGTCGAAGGTGACCAGAGCTACTTCCTAGCAGAAGTGGATCATGTTACAAGAAAGACCTTCGACAAAAATTTGGCCAATATTGGGTCATGCGTACCTTCAACAAGTGGATACACACCACAGAACAATGTGTTTTCTTCACTTGATCTCCACCCTAACCATGGCTTTATATGGGAAAGGGAGGTCATGGGTGAAGACAACCACTCAGCAGGCTTCTGCAAGCCTACAGGGTGGGATGGTCCCTAAACATTGATGATGTCTAAGCCCACTGCATGGGATCGAATTACGGCCTACGTGGCCGAGAATAAACAAAATGCGGCTTTGGAAGCCGAATTACAACAAAAAATGGTTAATAAAACCACTGAAGTTAAAAACGAAGACAACTTGGTCGAAGGCCAAAGGCTCAACTGCATTTATGATGACGAGCCTTTAGGTTTTGAAAAAGACCCAATGGGTTCGACCAAGAAAATTCAAGCTCAAGATCCCCTAGAGGAGGTCGACTTATTGAAAGAGTACAAAGATTGCTTCGCCTGAGATTACAATGAAATGACTGGATTGCGTCGAGAAGTGGTGGAGTTAAGACTGCCAATCAGACCAGACAAAAAGCCAGTGAAGCAAACACCAAGAAGATTTGCACCGCAGATTCTGTCGAAGATCAAGGAAGAAATTGAAAGATTGCTCAAAAGCAACTTTATCAGAACTGCCAGGTGATTTCTTGGGATTTGTTGTCCACAAAAAAGGCATTGAAATCAATCAAAACAAGACGAAAGCAATCATGGAAACAAAGGCGCCTTCGACTAAAAAGGAGCTCCAGTCATTGTTGGGAAAGATCAATTTCCTTAGAAGGTTCATCTCAAACCTAAGTGGCAAGACTCAAGTTTTCTCGCCATTGCTTCGACTGAAGAAGGAAGACGTGTTCAGATGGGATCCAGAGCACCAAAAAGCCTTCGACGAGATCAAATCTTATCTAGTTAAACCACCTATATTGTTACCACCTATCAGAGATAAGGTGATGAAATTGTACATTAGTATGTTAGCACAAGAGGATGATAATGGTGTCGAAAGATCCATCTATTACCTTAGTAGAGTTTTGAATGATGCTGAAACTAGATATCATCCAACGGAGAAATTGTGCCTTTGCTTGTATTTCTCTTGTACAAAGTTAAAACAATATATAAAGCCTATTGATGTGTATGTTTACTCTCATTTTGATATTATTAAACATATGCTGTCGAAACCAATGTTGCATAGTCGAATTGGTAAATGGGCTTTAGCTCTTTTTGAATATTCACTAACATATCAACCTTTAAAAGCTATTAAGGGTCAAATTGTTGCTGATTTTATCGTCGACCACTCATTGGTCGAAGCAACATCAAATTGTGTGAATATTCGACCATGGAAATTATACTTCGACTGTTCAAGCCATAAAAATGGTTCTGGAATTGGGATTCTAATCATTTCTCCAATAAATATCTCTACGAAGTATAAATTTAAAATTAAGGGATTTTGCTCCAATAATGAGGCTGAATACGAAGCTTTGAGAGAAGGACTTGAAATTTTGCTAGAATTGGGGGCAAAAGCTGTCGAAATTAGAGGTGACTCTGAATTAGTTGTGAGGCAATTAACTAAAGAATATAAATGCATTAAAGAAAATTTGATAATGTATTTTGTCACTGCCAATACGTTGTTGAAACATTTCGACTATGTTAACATCAAACACGTGCCTCGATCTGACAACCAAGAGGCCAATGATTTGGCACAAATTGCTTCAGGCTATAAAGTTTCTAAAGAGAAACTAGAAAGATTAATAGAGATAAAAGAAAAACTCATTTCGACAGAATACGCTTCGACTGAATTGACAACGCCAAAACTTGGGGGGGGGGGGGGGGGGGCAGAAGAAATATTATCATCTCCAATTAGCGAAGAAAATTGGCACAATTTTCAATATGTCGAAATTTTTGCCATTGACAATATGTCGAATGATGATTGGCGAAAGAACATTGTCGAATACTTGGAAAATCCAACAGGAATAACAAATAGAAAAACCATGTATAGAGCATTAAGCTATGTGATTATTGGAATGAATTGTTCAAGAAAACTCCTGAAGGAGTTTTACTTAAATGTCTTAGTGAAAATGAGGCATACTTAGCAATATCCAATACTCACAGTGGAACCTGTGGATCTCATCAAGCAGGTCACAAAATGAAATGGCTTTTGTTTCGACAAGGAGTGTACTGGCCAACTATGCTAAAAGATTGCATAGATTTTGCTAAAGGATGCCAAGAATGTCAGAAACATGCGGGGGTGCAACATACCTGCAAGTGAATTACATTCAATAGTAAAACCTTGGCCATTTAGAGGTTGGGCCTTAGATATAATTGGTGAAATTAAGCCAACTTCGTCGAAAGGCCACCATTATATACTAGTGGGTATCGACTACTTCACTAAATGGGTCGAAGCTATTCCCTTAGCTAATGTAGACCAAGAGGCAGTGATAAATTTTATTCAAAACCATATTTTACATAGGTTTGGGATTCCAGAAACCATTACCACAGACCAAGGTTCAGTATTTACTGGTCGAAAAATGGTAGAATTTGCTGCTGAAAGTGGATTTAAGTTATTAAGTTCGACACCATATTATGCCCAAGCAAATGGTCAAGTCGAAGCAGCCAATAAAATCATCATTATTTTGATTAAAAAACATATTGGGCAGAAGCCTAGAAATTGGCACAAAACTCTTGATCAGGCATTATGGCCTTGTCGAAACTCCCCTAGAGAATCAATTAATACTACTCCATTCAGGCTTACCTTGAGCATGATGCAGTATTGCCTGTCGAAATTTATCTACAATCAACCAGAATTCAAAGGCAATTTGAGATTCCATCATTATTGGGATATGATTCTAGATGAATTGGTTGATTTAGATGAAGAAAGGTTATTTGCATTAGATATCCTTACAAGGCAGCAACACAAGATATCTACAATAATACTATCATATCAAGCAATGTAGCATTTAGTAATATGCATGTATGCTTTTATAGTCTTCAGGACCGAGATATTTGTTATTTTCTTGCTACACAACTCATGTACTCAATATAAAAAAAAATATATCATGAGTCAATTAAGAACTAGTTCTTTATAAATCGTTAAACAAAATTCTAACTAGCTAATGGCTCGGTCTCCAGAGTAAGACGAGACTTTGTTTTTCAAAAGACTTTATATGAAGATATTTTATATTATGAATCCTTATGGGTTTTTCATGTAGAGATCAATCACAGGTTCAACCTTAAAAATCCATCATATATAATTTGCGGTCATTCATATAGAATTCTTTCTTTGATTAATTTATAATTTTAGAAAGCTCTTCAGGATCTCCAATAATAGAAAACTATAGCAAATTCATTTCTTGATCTTTTCATAAAACTATATGGACAGGTGATGTCATTTTTATATCCCTCCTTTAGAATATGAATTGAGATGATTATACCGCATGCGTTCAAATTATACTATCTCATGGAGGGACTGATTCAATTTGAGTACTCATCTCGAGAGTCCGAAGAAATGTGTTTCGAAATATTAGATCCTCCGGGTATCTTCATATAATTATCACATCAAATGAGTCATACAAATAAGTGGTAACAACATTCATCATGTGCAAATTGAGCTCTTCATGTGCTACAAGGCTAATTAAGTACCGAAAAGTACTTGCATCCACTACACGTGAATATGTCTCATCAAAATCAATTTTAGGTGTTTTCGGAAACCCTTGAGCAACAAGTCGAGCTTTGTATCTCACACTTTCACCATTCTCGATCATTCCGGTTTTGCACAAAAACCCATTTGTATCCAACTGGTTTCACCCCTCCAGGTGTTTAGACTACAGGTCCAAAAACTTTTGCTTTTAAAGCAAGTTTAATTCTGCTTCAACTTCATCTTTCAGTTTTGGCCAATTCTCAATTTTCCTACAATCTTTAGTAGATATTGGTTCATGATCCTCGCTATCATTTATCATATTTAGCGCTATATTATATGTAAAAATATCGTCAACGTTGACTTCACTTCGGTTCCATCGAATTTCATTCTTGACATAATTCATTGAGATATCTTTAAATTCAGAATTTTTCAGGTACCTGATTAGTTCTTCTTGAACTAAAATGTCAATTATGTCTCAATACTCTTTTAGAGTTTCTATATCCTCGCTTGGACCATCTTTTTTTTTAGTTCCTTTTATTGTTCGAGGATTTTTATCTTTGCAACTGATTGGTCTACCACGCTTCAGGCACGGTTGAGACTCACTTGCAATATTAGATTGTCCAATAGGGACATCCATTTTATTGGAGCATTAGCAACTGATATATATATGATTTGGTCACACCTTTTAGATCAGTGAATTCATTTGGATCGGTGAACTTCTAGTTCACATTGTTTAGTTCGGGGATCGAGATGATACAATGATAATCCATTCCAACTGATCTCTTTTTAAGCTACTTATCCCCTCCCCATAATGTCGGGAAATTTAATTCATCAAATGATAATCATCAAACTGAACTATAAATGGTCCACATGGTGCACACAAATATCACCATATGTATTTGTTCTATAAATTTGAGATCTTCACTTCCAAATTTTTTTTTGTGTGGTTATGGTATAATTATTAACTTCTCTTGTGAATAAGACATGAGAACTTATTAGATTGAAGAATCTTCTGGTTCATCAATTGATGACCACATGAATTTGCAATTATTTTTGCATCATTATAGACACAGGATGGCCCAACCGGTCATGCCAAACAACAAATTTATTGTGATTCGTAAACTTCTGGTTTACAACAACACATGCTTCAATTGCACTAACATAAGTGTAGTACAAACCAGAGGAAAAGCGGGCAACATTTTCACTACACTTATTTTATCCAAAACATGTCTTGTTATATAAAGATGTTCAATATCTTCTTCATTTTTTAATTCAATATGGTATCCATTAATTCAGATAAATATCCTTAAAACTTAGTAAATTTCTACAAGACTTGAGAGATTATAATTTGGTATCAATGTGTAAAAACAAATCTCTAGGTAATTAACAATACACTAGCTCTTATAGAGCCTTCAATTACATTCTGCAAACTTCTGGTTGCAAGTTGATAACAAGTACACATGTTACTATATGACTTCTGGCCATAACTAGATATTGTACACAATTTAATATAAAATGGACATATATAATATTAGTTATATTCTAAAAACTTAGAATAGCTATCAAACTGCACTCTATTTTTAGCTAGCTAATCAATAGCATTATAGTTAACAGACGTTGAGAGAAATGACAGGAAAAAAAAATCAATTATATTAAAAAATATTATAGTTCATCAAAAATATCCATACGAGATATCATAGTTACTTTTGGATAATCTTGTTAAAAGTATGCTAAATAGTAAAACTATGTCGACTACTTAACTTTACGTTTGATTTACTATAGTATGATTTTGGTCGCGCTCATATCTATTAAAACAAAAATAATGTATTAATTTTTTACTATTCAAATAACAAAATATAAAACTATTAAGAATGTGTATAACAAAGATTACCATCTATATACAAAAAAATTGGAGACACACAATTTTTTTCAATAAACAAAACTGTATAAACCACACACATACTAGTTTAATATAAAAAAAATACTATTTATACATAAAGAATTCGAGACACATAATTCTAATAGGTATGATCCATGTCTTTTCAAATGCGCTATAGTATTGATACCTTTGTCCGGAAAAAAAATGCGCTATAGTATTATGGTAATATATGAAATTACAACAAGATAATAAAAAGTTAGGATGGAAAATATGAATATAAGAGTGTCTAGTTCTTTAGGATTTAGTCATACATTCAATTGTTCTTATTCCAATTTTTCAATGCAACATTTTTATTTGGAGTTCTAAGCATAAGAAAGAAGAAGAGTTACATTTTTCCATAATCCATGAGTTACTACACCAATATTAGAAATAACAAAGGTTATAATCATAAACCATATGCTAATGACATTTAAATAGGATACTGATCACATTTACGACATCAATTTCCATCACCACAAACTTTGTTGTACCAAAATTATAATATGAATCATTCACTTCTAGGAATGAATTTCAATTCATTGAGTGGTTTGTGAGTATTCTTTTAAATCACCATATCAAATCTTGATTCATAATATTTCTGGAAATATTTTCTCATTTTGCTAATTTATGAGAATATTTGAGACATAAATTCTATGTCATTTCTCTTGATTTCTTTTGCTTCAAAACATACTAAGATCAAATAGATCTTATAGATTACAATCATTGTGTAAAAATCGAGTTCTTCAGGAACTCGATCACAAATCTTTCATTTTTGAATGATTAAAGAAAAGTATAATTTCTAATAAACTGTTCTTCAAGAATTATACCACAAAATTTAAATATTGATGGAAAAAATCATGCTTTGAGCAATCCCACAGGGATGCTTGAATATTAAGTTCTTCTTTCTTTGAGTTCTTCAAGAACTATCCCAAATCTTCCCAAACACTGATAAAGAAAATAATTCTTTGTGCAATCCTAGTTCTTCTTTCTTTAATGAAGTATAATAGAAGGAGGTGTAATATTGTGATATTAAGAGATAATGGGACTTTGGGAGAAGATGTAGAGGCTGCCAAAACTAATGTGAAGAATCATTTTGAAGTCACTTTTGTGGAATCTTGCTTTGACCGTCCCACTCTTGGGGGTATTTCGTTCAAACAATTGTTAGGATCGGAGGCTGACTTTTTGTTGGAACCCTTCACCGAAGAAGTGATAAGGTCGAAGGTGTGGAATTGTGATGGGGATAAAAGCCCGGGGATATTAAGAGATATGGGACTTTGGAAGAATACAGGCTGCCAAAACCAATGTGAAGAATCATTTTGAAGTCACTTTTGTGGAATCTTGCTTTGACCGTCCCACTCTTGGGGGTATTTCGTTCAAACAATTGTTAGGATCGGAGGCTGACTTTTTGTTGGAACCCTTCACCGAAGAAGTGATAATCTCAAGTTTATCAAGTTATGCTGGGATATGTTGAAACTCGATGTAGTTGAGTTTTTTAATGAATTTCATGAGAGGGTTTTTCTTCCCAAAGCTATTTCAGCGTCGTTTACTTCACTTATTCCAAAGAATGATAATCTCCAAGGTTTGGGGGAGTATAGACCTATATGCTTGAGTGGCTGTCTATATAAAATTCTTGGAAAGGTTCTGGCTAGTAGGGTGAAGAGGGTTCTTCCTAATATCATATCAAATTGCAAATCAGCGTTCCTAGGAGGTAGGCAGATTCTAGACGGGGTGGTGGTGGTAAATGAGATTGTCGATTATGCTAAGAGATCGAAGGACGAGTGCTTATTGTTTAAGGTTGACTTTGTGAAAACTTATAATTCGATATCATGGGATTTCTTGTTTTACATGATGAATAGGATGAGTTGACCACAGAGATGGATTAGTTGGATGAAGGCGTGTATTTGCTCTAGTACCATGTCGATGTTAGTGAATGGAAGCCCAACTAATGATTTTAAAGTCCATAGAGGCTTGAGACAAGGGGATCATCTGTCCCCTTTTTTATTCCTTATAATAGTTGAGGGGTTGACGGCTCTTGTGGCCAAGGCAGTGGAGATTGGATCCTTTCACGGTTATGCCATTAACGATAGGTTAAGATTTCCAATTATGCAATTTGTTGATGATACCATGTTGATGGGGAAAATGTCATGGGATAATCTTTGGAGAATTAAGACAATTTTGAGAAGTTTCGAGCTTGTGTCGGGCTTGAAGGTTAACTTTCATAAGAGTAAGCTCATTGGCATCAATATTTCAGAGGATTTTTTAGAGTCAGCAACAACCTTTCTTCATTGCAGGACGGAATCTATCCCCTTTAAATTTTTGGGAATATACCTATGGGAGCCAATCCTAGAAGGGCAGCAATGTGGAAGTCGTGATTGATATGCTTAGAGAACGTCTTTCTACATGGAGAGGACGTACTCTCTCGATTGGAGGCCGGGTAACCCTCATTAATTTGGTCCTTAATAGCATACCCCTTTATTTTTTTCTCCTTTTATAAAGCTCCGAAAGTAGTTATTAATTTATTGGTAAAGATTCAAAGGGACTTATTGTGGTCTATTAATGACGGTGATCGAGGGATGTATTGGGTGGCTTGGGACAAAATTTGTCTTCCGAAAAAGGAGGGGGGCTCGACATTAAAAACTTAGGGTTATTCAACAAGGCTCTCGTAACTAAATGGAAGTGGAGACTTTTGATGGAAGATAATGCAAGTTGGAAGGGTTTGCTTTTACATAGATATGGTGAGTTCTCTTCTATTTTTCTTCATGGTTCACAGGTTGTTGTTAATAGAGCTTCACGTGGTTCATTATGGTGGCGTGACTTGCTGTCTTTGGATCATCTACACGGACCAGCTGATTGTTTTGGGTCTAACGTTAGAAGACGCTTGGGGAACAGAGGTGTAGTTGATTTCTGGAATGATCATTGGTTAGGAAATGCTCCTCTAGCTATAATTTTTCCTCACCTTAATGCTAGTTGAGAGAATAAACATGTCTCGGTGCTGGATATTGGGAACTGGTTTAGTGATTCTTGGCAATGGCAGCTTCTGTGGCTACATTTTTCTGATTCTGTAAGCGCTCCTGCACAACATTCTGCTAGACGTGAAACCAGATAGGACGAGGAATGATACTTGGATTTGGACGCTTGAGGAGTCTAATTTTTTTTTGTCAGGACGTGTTATATTTAGCTAATTCATTCATCTACGGGTTCTGGTTTAGGCTGCGATTTGCACATCTTGTTAGAGAAATTGTGGAAAACAATCACTCCATATAAAGTTAACATGTTTGGTTGGAGGTTGTTTCGCGATTCGCTGCCAACACGTGGCTCTCTATTCCATCGCAAGGTTCTAATTAGAGAGGAGGATGTTGTGTGTCCATTTTGTGTGCAACAACGTGAAGACATTTTTCATCTATTTGTGGAATGTAGTTTTGCAAGACAAGTTTGGATTCAAGGGTGCATGTGGTTGGGAGTGCAGTAGGTGGAATTCAGCAGTATTGAAGAGCATTTTCTTTGGTTTGGTAGAGTTTGCAAAGGTCGGAAGGCTAAGAAAACAAAGTATTTGTTTTGGTTGATAAATTGTTGGTGCATTTGGTTATCCCGGAATGTCCTTGTTTTCAAGAATGAGGAAACTAACATCGAATCAGTTATCACTCGTATCAAAAGCTTATCGTGGAGTTGGTTTATTTATAGAGTCGGTTGTAGTTTCAATTTGTCTTTTTCTAATTGGTTGTCTAATCCCCTTCATTGCCTAAACAATGTGTAATTCATTTGTTGTTTGGGTCTGAGCACCCCTAGTGCTCCTTTAATGAAGTATTGTTTATCTAAAAAAAATTAAAATCAAAGATTTGAAACCTAAAATTAATCATTATGTCCCAATCACCTTAATTAAGAGCGAATCTACATAGTATTATTTAAGAATGTGACTACACCACCTCAAAATTTAAAATGTTCACTTATCGCCTTAAAAAAAATTAACCTCTATTATTTGGACTCTTACTTCACAATCACTAGTGATACAACACACAATGAGGTTTTTATTTTCTCTTTGAAAAAAGAATCCGTAGAGCACATAAACTCTCACTATAACTCTAATCAACGTAGTAATTAAAATTATTTGAACAACTTGCCATATTTGAATTAAAGACATATGATTCGATCTTAATAATTGACCAAATACCCTTGCAGCTAAACCCAAACTCTGAGTATTTGCTTCACTTTAAAAAACACAAACTCTGAGTATTTGCTTCACTTTCATCAACGTACTCTCTCCCTCCCTCCCTCCCTCCCTCCCTCCCTCCCTCCCTCCCTCTCTCTCTCTCCCTCCCTCCCTCCCTCTCTCTCTCTCTCTCACTCTCTCTCTCTCTCTCTCTCTCTCTCTCTCTCTCTCTCTCTCTCTCTCTCTCTCTCTCTCTCTCTCTCTCTCTCTCTCTCTCTCTCTCTCTCTCTCTCTCTCTCTCTCTCTCTCTCTCTCTCTCTCTCTCTCTCTCTCTCTCTCTCTCTCTATTCTACAACTGTATTGTTTTTTCAATTTTATTCTTATTCTTATAGTGTATTTTTTCTAAAAGACTTTGTGTTCTGGACTGGACCAAGAGGTCCATTTAGCAATTCCAGGAGGTGCGTTTAGCAACAGATATGGATTGGCCCAATCACTTTGGCCCATATCCACCACACACAAGCCCAATCATGCTTGGACGGTCAAGATCAGTTCCGCTGATCCGACGATCCACAACGTGTTCGACTTCCTATAAATATCGGCTCGCATAGCCATTTACAAGGTACACACTCTTCCCTTGCAAATTCACTAGCCTATTCTCTTACTTACTTAAGCGTCAGAGTGGCTTTGCAGGTACCCCCCTCGGGCGCTCACTGACCTCCTGCCAGGGCAGCAAGAGACCTACCAACAGCAGCCGACTAAAATATTGCTAGGTACAGAACATTGGCGACCACAGTGGGAGATATCTATCTTTCACATCATCACTACTCGAACTATTCTCTTGCTACTCCATGGCTCCCAGAGGCAGACCCCGGGTTCAAAGCATTGCCATACCTGCACCCCGACCAGAGGGTACTCCTGAGGGCAACGTCGTGACCCTAAATGACGTGGGTACTAGTCAGCCCGTCCAGCCCTCGAATATGAGTCAGCTTTTGGATCTCCTGGCCAATTGCACTCAAGCTATGCTGCAGTAGGAAGCTCGCCTAAGGGAAATTGAAAGGCGTTTAGCTTCCCTGCCCGAGCAGCCTCCACCCAGCTGGGGAACCCTTCCTCCAACAGCAATGACTTCAAGGCGCCATCGGTCTCCCCCTCGGAGGCATCACGTCCATCGGACTCCCCTTCCGAGGCATCTCGTTCATCGTTCTCCCCTAAGGCGAAGGCACGTGCATCGCTCTCCCCCTCGGCAGCGCAGGCATGGAGGATCAGGCTCACCTCCAAGGACTCCTCCATCCCCTCCAGATGATACCTACCAGCCTCACGACTCCCACTCCAGGACCTCCTCACGCGCATCCCCTGATTCTCGTGAGAGGTCGAGGAACCGGGTCGATACCCACCGGAGGCACCACCGGGGATCGCCATCGAGGAGATCCACCGACCGACGTAGGTATCATGAGTTGGACTATGAAGACACCTCCCCCCGAAGCTCAAGAGGGTTTTCGGAAGAGGGACCTTTCACTCGAAGGGTGGATGGATGCCGAATCCCAAGGGCCTTGGAGAAGCTACCAACTCTCAAGATGTATGACAGAACCGGAGATCCAGACCGCCATCTGGCACACTTCTCCCTGATGATGCGCTATCGAGGCGCCAGGGAGCCTGTTCACTGTAAAATCTTCCCCCTCACTCTCGAAAATACCGCACTAGAGTGGTTTCAAGAGCTAAGGTCGAACTCCATCTCCTCATGGGGTCAGCTGGCGAGAATGTTCACAGCTCGTTTCACTGCCTCCCGGTTGAAACCTAAATCTGAAGAGATTCTCAGGGCAATCAGGCAGGGAGAGAAAGAAACACTTAGAGAATATCTGGAAAGGTTCAACAAGGAGGCTGCCAACGTCAGGAACCTTGAAGACAAGATGAGGCTCTTTTGGATGAAGGATGGCCTCAAGAAGGGAAGCCTGTTTCAAAGGGACATGGGGGTTAACAAACCCCGAAGCTTGTACGAGTTCCTTCGAAAGGCACAAAAGTACATGGACTCTGAAGAAGACAACATGGCCTACCAAGAGGAGGCCAAGGTTGGCAGCATGAAGGCTGATCTAACTTGTTATGAGCACAGTGCCCAATACATGAATGAAGAAGAGGATGAAACTCGTGACTCCGAATAGGGAGCAGGGCATCAGGACCTGAGCCTAGGGCTAGGCCTAGTTATGAATTTTGTTGTTTAAAGCACAAAGGGAGAATGTAAAATATGAATGATTAACAAAAATTCATTTTGCAATTACAGTTTTTGCTCTAGCTCACTAGCATTAACACTTGTTCCAACAAAAATTCCTTAAGATCAAGAAAGAAAAAGGGTCCAACTCCATAGTCAGGAGTGGAGCAAGACAAGTTTGAGACCCAACATCCCATGCAGGGAGGGATTGTCTGGATCGCAGGGGCAACCTCAACATTAGCTTAAAGCCAAGATCATCTCTCCAAGTGGGGGAGTCAAGGGTGTCATGGCGCGCTCTTCTTCCTAAAGCAAAGCAACCGAGGTCACGGCACCCACCCGACAGGGATCCAAGGCATGGCACCATAGAGGGTGCCTAGCACTTGGCACCAAGGCGCAAAAAGGATCCAAGGCATGGTATCATAGAGGGTGCCTAGCACTTGGCACCAAGGCGCAAAAAGGAAACAAGGCTTGGTACCATAGAAGGCTCCCAGCACCCAGGCGCCTATGAGGGCACCATCAACAAGAAGGCACTCAGGAGGGCGCTATCAACAGAATATGGAAAACCATGGCCACTGGCCCCGCAACCTCTGATGGGCGAGTTATCATCAGACCGAGTTCTGATAAACTGCCCCCAGAGCAAACTTTTCCACGAGGCACGAAGCGACTTTAAATGTGTCGCGACCTCTGATGGACGAGTTAAATTCAGATCGATTCTGATAAACTGCCCCCAGAGTCCCACGAGGTGCGAAGTGACTTTAAACGTGTCACAACCTCTGATGGGCGAGTTAAATCCAGATCGATTCTGATAAACTGCCCCCAGAGTCCCACGAGGTGCGAAGCGACTTTAAACGTGTCGCAACCTCTGATGGGCGAGTTAAATTTAGATCGATTCTGATAAACTGCCCCCAGAGTCCCACGAGGTGAAAAGTGACTTTAAACGCGTCACAACCTCTGATGGGCGAGTTAAATTCAGATCGATTATGATAAACTGCCCCCAGAGTCCCACGAGGTGCGAAGTGACTTTAAACGTGTCACAACCTCTGATGGGCGAGTTAAATTCAGATCGATCCTGATAAATTACCCCCAGAGTTAACATTGCCACGAGGCGGTATGAGATTATACATTCAGATGCGCAAGGCGATGACTGGCGCCAGAGGCCACCCAACGCATGCCAGTTACAATCATAAGGAACAAACCAGACAAAGAATATACATGGATGTTTCAAAATGTGACATAAAAAATCAGGGGGCAATGACATCGAAGTCAACCCCGTTGGGGTGGTGTTTGACAATCCTCCTGTCTGGAACATCATGGTCGAATTGAAAGATCGTGGAAATATCAAATAGATAATGGTAAGGACGGAAGAAGCAATTCCTCTCGGCACCAACCGAGCCCTGAAATTTCATCAAGAAGAAAAAGTAGGCTAAGAGACAGGATGAGCAACAAAAAAGCAGAGTGCTGAGCACACGACCACACAAGCTGGCACCCATGAGGGCGCCTGGCAAGGAGGGCGCCTGGCAGGAGGGCGCCTGGCATGAGGGCGCCTAGCAGGAGGTGGTCTGGAAGCACATCCTTCGCAAGGGAGCAGCCCGCACTGTGCAACAAGGCGCCCAAGGCATCCAAGAGGGCACCAAAACCTTGTCTCGCAAAATCTGCTCCACGAGGAGACACCTGGCGTATAGGCGCCCAAGGCACCCATGAGGGCGCCAAGCCAGCACCCAACGCGCCCAGGAGGGGGCCAATTCCTGTTACGGAAGCAGCCAGCGTGGCACGTAAGAAAATTAAAGGATGCATGAGCATGTGAGTGCATGAACACGTAAGAAAATAAAAGAGTGCATGAGCACGTAAGAAAATTAAAGGATGCATGAGCATGTGAGTGCATGAGCACGTAAGAAAATAAAAGAGTGCATGAGCACGTAAGAAAATTAAAGGATGCATAAGCATGTGAGTGCATGAGCATGAGAGGAAATAAAAGAGTGCATGAGCACGTAAGAAAATTAAAGGATGCATGAGCATGTGAGTGCATGAGCATGAGAGGAAATAAAAGAGTGCACGAGCACGTGAGCAAAAAAATACATAGTGCACGAGCAGGTGAACAAAAAAGCAGAGTGCCAAGCACTCGTCCACACAAGCCGGCACCCAAGAGGGCGCCTGGCAAGGAAGCAACCAGCGCCCATGAGGGCGCCTGGCAAGGAAGAGCAACCAGCGCCCATGAGGGCGCCTGGCAGGGCGCCGATGAAGAGCAAGCAGCACCCATGAGGGCGCCTGGCAGGGCGCCAATGAAGAGCAGCCAGCGCCCATAAGGGCACCTGGCAGGGCGCCAATAAAGAGCAGCCAGCGCCCATGAGGGCGCCTGGCAGGGCGCCAATGAAGAAGCAGGCAGCGCCCATGAGGGCGCCTGGTAGGAGGTGGTCTAGAAGCAAGTCCTTCGCAAGGGGGCAGCCAACACTGTGCAACGAGGCGTCCAAGGCACCCATGAGGGAACCCAACCTTGTCTCGCAAAATCCTGCTCCACGAGAAGACACCCAGCGCACGCACGCAGGGAACAACACCAAAGGCACACTGGAAGGTGCCAACTCTCAGGAACAAACAAGGGCACCAAACCTTGTCTCGCAAGTCCTGCTCCACGAGGAGACACCCAGCGCACGCACGCAGGGAACAACACCAACGACACACAGGAAGGTGCCAACTCTGAGAAACAAACAAGCGTTCAGCAAGGTGCCCAGGAGGGCGCTAACAGCAAAACGTGGCACTTGGCACAAGGCCCTAAGGACGACGCCAACATCAGGATACGACACCCTAGCTTGGTGCCTGGCATAAGGATTACACCAAGGGAGGTGTGAGTCACGGTCACAACGATGTGGTCTTATACGACCCGGCAAGACAGACAAAGTAACGCTTCACGGCAAAGAAAAAATTTCTCTTTTTGCTCTAGAGACAGAATAAGCAACAACAAATAAAATACAAGAAGAAACCAAGGACAAAGGCGCCTACGAGGGCGCCAAGTGAACGCTCGGCCCGACACCCAAGAGGGCGACTAGGGGGGCGCCCAGTGAGAACACAACACCTAGAAGGGCGCCTGGCAGGGGGCCAAGGCAGCCACAGGCAGTGTAACACCCGTTTCTACCCATCATATTATTGGTAAAAATATCAGAGTTTTTAAACAATTAAATGAGCGCCACATTTACATCTTGAAAATCACCACGAAAACATACTGCAAAAATAATTATCTTTCATTCAATAAGCAGCAGAAAATAAAGGGGTTTTCAACTTCGACAACAGTAACTTCAAAAATGGTTCACAGCGGAATAATCGAACAACCATAACTCCAGTTCAATAAAATAACAACATCAGAATTCATAGCCATAAATAAGCGTTCGCCCATCCCCAAGTGTTACATATCAGAGCGACACGACCCGACTCGATTACATGAAGGTGAACTGCCTTCATTCACGGTTACCTGCACGTTACCAACATAGGGGTAACATTCAAACAGAAGGGGTGAGATATCACACTATATAATAGGATACATGAAAATCAATATACAAAGGCACGTCATGGTATCCATTCAGCAACATACAGCAATCAACATCATTATAAACACACAGTTATGCTCACAATGCGGATGAGACTCAAATGCACGGCACACCGCCCCTGAATGCATGTGGTACCAAAATCAAGACCATAAATAGAGGCATCTCGTCGTCGTCGTAATCATAACTCGTCGTGTTTGAGCATAGCTCCTCGTCGTAAATATGCTATACATGCGACACTATGCAAATGCACAAACAAACAACAACAACTGCATAGCACGCAACAACATCAAAACAACAATGGCCATAGGCCTACATCACATCACCTGCCCATAAATAGAGGCAACTCGTCGTCGTCATATAAACATCGTCGTCAACAATTACAACTTAACAATTTATAGCGCTTTGGCCACATCACCACAATTTGCAACATCACAACAATTTGGCTTAATAACATACTCAACATCATTTTAATTGACAACACCTAGGACAGCACCTACCGGGCAGCCACACGGGCGCCCAGCTATCAACAACCACGGACAAGCAGCCGACACTTAACCATTAAATCAACAGACACGCTTAAAAATTAACGACACCAGAAACAGTCACTTTTTGCCTTAAAATAAGAATATTCAGTTAGGCCTCTGAATAAGCTTTCCAAAACATTTTAAACGTCCAAATCGGATTCCCGGATCAAAAGATATTGCCAAAACAAAATTGTTTAAAGTGACAGCAAAAACAGTGACAGCAAACATGACCTAGCTTGTGTCACCTCTAGAATTATCAAAACTCAGTCAAATGACATGGGACTTGATCCTAACCCGAAACAAATTGAGTGTAGTTTTCAATGAATCAAGAATCATTCAAAACGGAGTTCAAACGAAAACGTTATACACGAAATACCGAACCTATATCCAGATTGTTTCCAGAATTTTAACATAACTTGTGACACCTATAACTCGAGCTATACAACTCCAAATGCAACCAAACTAGTGCCAAATTAACAAGCATTAAGTCTAGTTTCTAAAAAGCTAAACCACATAATTTTCGGACCACTAGATTGTTCCCAGTTACTGTCTAACCGAGCCTATACTCAGATCGTTTCCAGAATTTTAACCTAACTTGCAACATCTTTAACTCGAGCTATACAACTCCAAATGCAACCAAACTAACGCCAAATTAACAAGCATTAAAGTTGTTGTCCTAGCTCTTGTCCTTCCTCTGTGATTCAAGACAAAGAGTATAGGCTAGAGTGGCTTTCCCGAGTGAAAAAGGTATAGTAAAAAGGTAAACCACATAATTTTCGGACTGCTAGATTGTTTCCAGAATACACGCAGAATGCGCCCTATGCGCCCTACAACCAGAAATTTTGTTTAAAATCAACAACACACAACACCAAACACCAACAATCACATCCAAATCATCATCAAACATGTTAATCATCACCAATCATGTCTAAACACCATTAATCACATTTAATCACCGTCAAAACACATTTAATCATCACCAATCACATACAATCATCATCAATCATGCTTGGACATCGTCAATTCATGTTTAAACACTTTTAAGCACATATATTCATCATCAAACATAATCAATCCTTAAAACTAAGGTTCTCTAATCTTAATCACCTAGGGTTCCATTAACCACCCCACATAGAGACATTCATATAACCCATTAGATTGATAGAACCCCACCCTTACCTTGTTTTTGAAGAACTCGAAATCCTTGCTTGCCTTAGCCCCCTCTCAATTCGCGACTTCCCTCTTCTCTTCTCCTCTCTAGCGCCGTCCTCTTCTCTCTATTCTCACTCTCTCACTTTGTTTTTCTAATTATGTGAGCAAAACCCTAAAAACTACCTATTTATACTTAGTTAGTCTTATGGGTTTTTCTACTTAGCTTATGCGACTTAACCCAAGCCCTTTTCCTTTTAACATCTCACTCCTTACCAATACCAACCCCCACACAAAATAACACACATAATAATATATATTTATTTTATTATTTTTCTACCACATAAATCCTAATTAATTAATTAAATAATTAATCAATTATTTTGGGGCGTTACAACTCTCCCCCACTTAAAAGAATTTCGTCCTCGAAATTTTAAAAACAAAAAACAAGAGACACCGAGGTCACACACAGAAAACATACCTTTTCCAGCAGGAGCATCACTACAACACAAACAATGCTTAGAACTAAAAGACAACACTTGACCGTCACACGACACAACGACTCGACAACTTGGCCGGACTAACCATGCTCTGATACCACTAATGTAACACCCGTTTCTACCCATCATATTATTGGTAAAAATATCAGAGTTTTTAAACAATTAAACGAGCGCCACATTTACATCTTGAAAATCACCACGAAAACATACTGCAAAAATAATTATCTTTCATTCAATAAGCAGCGGAAAATAAAGGGGTTTTCAACTTCGACAACAGTAACTTCAAAAATGGTTCACAGCGGAATAATCGAACAACCATAACTCCAGTTCAATAAAATAACAACATCGGAATTCATAGCCATAAATAAGCGTTCGCCCATCCCCAAGTGTTACATATCAGAGCGACACGACCCGACTCGATTACATGAAGGTGAACTGCCTTCATTCACGGTTACCTGCACGTTACCAACATAGGGGTAACATTCAAACAGAAGGGGTGAGATATCACACTATATAATAGGATACATGAAAATTAATATACAAAGGCACGTCATGGTATCCATTCAGCAACATACAGCAATCAACATCATTATAAACACACAGTTATGCTCACAATGCGGATGAGACTCAAATGCACGACACACCGCCCCTGAATGCATGTGGTACCAAAATCAAGCCCATAAATAGAGGCATCTCGTCGTCGTCGTAATCATAACTCGTCGTGTTTGAGCATAGCTCCTCGTCGTAAATATGCTATGCATGCGACACTATGCAAATGCACAAACAAACAACAACAACTGCATAGCACGCAACAACATCAAAACAACAATGGCCATAGGCCTACATCAGATCACCTGCCCATAAATAGAGGCAACTCGTCGTCGTCATATAAACATCGTCGTCAACAATCACAACTTAACAATTTATAGCGCTTTGGCCACATCACCACAATTTGCAACATCACAACAATTTGGCTTAATCACATACTCTACATCATTTTAATTGACAACACCTAGGACAGCACCTACCGGGCAGCCACACGGGCGCCCAGCTATCAACAACCACGGACAAGCAGCCGACACTTAACCATTAAATCAACAGACACGCTTAAAAATTAACGACACCAGAAATAGTCAATTTTTGCCTTAAAATTAGAATATTCAGTTAGGCCTCTGAGTAAGCTTTCCAAAACATTTTAGAACGTCCAAATCGGATTCCCGGATCAAAAGATATTGCCAAAACAAAATTGTTTACAGTGACAGCAAAAACAGTGACAGCAAACATGACCTAGCTTGTGTCACCTCTAGAATTATCAAAACTCAGTCAAATGACATGGGACTTGAGCCTAACCCGAAACAAATTGAGTGTAGTTTTCAATGAATCAAGAATCATTCAAAACGGAGTTCAAACGAAAACGTTATACACGAAATACCGAACCTATATCCAGATTGTTTCCAGAATTTTAGCATAACTTGTGACACCTATAACTAGAGCTATACAACTCCAAATGCAACCAAACTAGTGCCAAATTAACAAGAATTAGGTCTAGTTTCTAAAAATCTAAACCACATAATTTTCGGACCACTAGATTGTTCCCAGTTACTGTATAACCGAACCTATACTCAGATCGTTTCCAGAATTTTAACCTAACTTGCAACACCTTTAACTCGAGCTATACAACTCCAAATGCAACCAACCTAGCGCCAAATTAACAAGCATTAAGTCTAGTTTCTAAAAAGGTAAACCACATAATTTTTGGACTGCTAGATTGTTTCCAGAATACACGCAGAATGCACCCTATGCGCACTACAACCAGAAATTTTGTTTAAAATCAACAACACACAACACCAAACACCAACAATCACATCCAAATCATCATCAAACATGTTAATCATCACCAATCATGTCTAAACACCATTAATCACATTTAATCACCGTTAAAACACATTTAATCATCACCAATCACATACAATCATCATCAATCATGCTTGGACATCGTCAATTCATGTTTAAACACTTTTAAGCTCATATATTCATCGTCAAACATAATCAATCCTTAAAACTAAGGTTCTCTAATCTTAATCACCTAGGGTTCCATTAACCACCCCACATAGAGACATTCATATAACCCATTAGATAGATAGAACCCCACCCTTACCTTGTTTTTGAAGAACTCGAAATCCTTGCTTGCCTTAGCCCCCTCTCAATTCGTGACTTCCCTCTTCTCTTCTCCTCTCTAGCGCCGTCCTCTTCTCTCTATTCTCACTCTCTCACTTTGTTTTTCTAATTATGTGAGCAAAACCCTAAAAATTACCTATTTATACTTAGTTAGTCTTATGGGTTTTTCTACTTAGCTTATGCGACTTAACCCAAGCCCTTTTCCTTTTAACATCTCACTCCTTACCAATACCAACCCCCACACAAAATAACACACATAATAATATATATTTATTTTATTATTTTTCTACCACATAAATCCTAATTAATTAATTAAATAATTAATCAATTATTTTGGGGAGTTACAGGCGGCACCCAAGAGGGCGCCTGGGAGGGCGCCAAGGCAGCCACAGGCGGCACCCAAGTGGGCGCCTGGCAGGGCGCCAAGGCAGCCACAGGCGGCACCCAAGTGGGCGCCTGGCAGGGCGCCAAGGCAGCCACAGGCGGCACCCCAGAGGGCGCCTGGTAGGGAACCAAGTCAAGACAAGCCAGCACCCAGAAGGACGCCTGGCAGGGCGCCAAAAGATCTACACGCGAACAATCTGGCCTCAGGCGCCCACGAGGGCGCCAACTCTCAAGAACACGACAAGGCGCCCAAGGCGCCGATGAGGGCGTCAGATCCTGCTCCAAGAGGCGGCAGCCAAGGCAAAGCGACAAGGCGCCCAAGGCACCCACGAGGGCGCCTGACAACTCACAAAAATGTGAGGTATTTACATCCATTCAAATGGGAATTATCTTGATCCACAAGTAAATTATGCTTTAAAGTGTAGTAGATATCTTCATATGAGACACTAAGGAACTCATGGATGCTAATTATAATTTGGGCACGCAAGTGCCAATTTTGTGGAATTTAATCTGTGTGCTCAGTGTACAGGATATTTTCAAGTAATTCAGTGCTAAGGCATGTGCTGCACCAGCATCGCTGCGAGCAATTGGATAGGAGCGTGACTAGGCGAAGCGCCTCACTAAGCGCAGCAAAAAATGAAACTTTATCTTCTAGCAAGCAAGGCGCCACTGTAAGCAACAAGCCAGCGTGAATTCCAGGGTTTGTTACAACAAACCGGGTGCAAAGGCCCAAGAGGAGGTGTGCCGTGCTACGAAGGCCCATATATTTAGGCAGCAACCCTAGTCAAGGAGAGCGCGGGACTGCTTGGAGAGAAGAAGATCAGAGAATACGAGACACCTTCCTCACCACCCAAACACCCTACAGTCCATTCACTTCCACACTCCAATACAAGATCACCGTGAGCCAGTGCTACCCGGATCACGAGAGCACCGCTGATTAGTAGTTGTGAACGCCTTCATGCTCGTCGGCGCAACTCAGTCTCTAAGTGTTTTTACTATGTTTATGGATCTGTTTACAGTAACTTTGTGTTGCTTTATCATGTCTGAGCTCATCATGAGCTAAACCCTTTTATAGTCAAGACGATGGTGATATAAACATGATCTTTTAGATTGCTTTAACGTGATTGATATGTGGTACTTCATTAGCTTGTGTGTTACTACTGCTATAAACTCTTTTCATTAACTCACAGATTTCACAAGTTAATACAGTTTGAGGGATAATAGGAATATTATCCTTTCTTATCGAAGGATAGGAATATGAAGTTAGGGAAGTAGTGTGAACGGAAGCAAGCTTTTCAACCTTCGTAATGAACCTCAATGGGAGCTTAGGAATAAGGAAACCTTGAAAACATTATGTTTCATAGTGATAGGAATATCCACTTTCATTCTGCACACTAAATGCTACCACAGCATCAACCACGGCACTGCATCTATGAGTGATTGATTATTGACCCTAGTCTTGGCTATTACCCTCCCTCGTATTTTTACTCATCCGTATCTTGTCACTCTCACTTTTATTACGTTACGTGTTGCACAATAACTCCACTTATTCATTTGGTTACGTTCACTCATTGAATCAAACGCTATTCCATAGACTTAGCAATTGAACCTTAATCCTCGTGGGAACAATCTTACTTACTACTTTATTACTTGTTTGACTGTGTATACTTGCACACGTTTTTGCACAACAAGTTTTTGGCGCTGTAACACCCATTTTCTTCCCGGTAATTTATTTACTAAAAATCAGAGTTTCTTCTTTTTTTAAAATCATTTTTCACCACACGGGATGTCACACATAAATCCACACCACATCATTGCATCAATATAAAATAGTTCATCGTCAATAATAATGCGATACGTAGCACGTCACAACTAGGGTGTGAGCTCAAAACGCTCAATTCAATCAACATAGTAAAAACTCAGCATCTACGCAGCGGAAAGTCATAAAACATCAATTACAACAGTCAAATAATCATAAAAACTAAGGTTCATTCCCTCCCCACTGAGTGCTACGTATCAGAGCAGACGACCAGACTCAGCTAGCGAAGGTACCTAAGCCTTCACTCGAGATCACCTGCACGTTACCGCATAGGGGTAACATTCCAAAAAAAAAGGGTGAGTTCATCTAACAATATAATAGTGCATATGATAAGTATTATGCTAGAGCTACAACGCTATATAAACCACATCGCAACATCAAACCAGTCATCACTGCAAGTCATCACAATGTCGTGAACATGTATGAAGTGCAACCCACCACAACGAGCGTATGCATGTGGTACCTGTCAACATCGTCACTAAATAGCCTTTATGGCATCATCGTCACTAAATAGCCTTTATGGCGTCATCGTCACTTGTTTATGCACATGAGATGTATGAAGCACCATGATATGCACCGGAGACAGTCACATACAATCACAATCAACGTAGTGATCCATCACTTACCAATTTGCCAATAAAAGGCACATCACCTGTCAGGTTATCGTCATACATTCGTTACCACTAACATTCACCATCATTAATATCATCATCGCTAATAGCTTTTATGGCATCATCGTCACTTATAAGACCGCAACTTTTATTCATCATCAAATACCATCGTCAATCAAAATAATAGCCACTAGGGGCATTGTCGTCCAAAATCATCAACACATCATTATTGACACCGGGACACTAAGATTACAAATTACACCAAAAGGTTTTACTCCAGTTCACGACACCAAAAAGGGACACCAAAAAGGGGTTTTAAACACCGAAATAGTTTTTACAACGCCAACAACAACGACCACCGGGGACAGCCACTTGAGGCGCCCAGAAACTGTCAGAAAAATAATAATTTTTACCTTAAAGTAGAATATACCGGCAGGAAACTGAATAAGCTTCACAACGCACTTCGAAACACTTAAAACAGACACCCGAGTCAAAAGATATGTCAAAAACAAAACCGGGGAAAAATTGAGGAACATCCTGAAAATGGCGCCCAGGCACTGGGCGCCTAGCAGGCAACACGCTGGAAACTAGCCAACAACAGAAACTGGCGCCCTTGGCACCCAGGCAACACAAAATGCAACAGGACACAGGATTTGGCGCCCATGGCACCCAGACAGCAGGGAACACAACGCAACACGCAGAATGTGGCGCCCAGGCACAGGGCGCCAAGGCGCCCCTGCGCCAAGATACAGCAACACACACCCACACACACAGCAACACACCCACACACCCTGGCACACGGCGCCCATGCACTGGGCGCCAAAAATAGAAATGCAACAACTTGGCACACGGCGCCCACACCCAGGGCGCCAATCACAGGAACACACGCACAGCACACTGGCACACAGGACACACACCAGACACGGCGCCCAGGCACTGGGCGCCAAAAACAGCAACAAAACACCGGGCAACATGGACAGGCACGGCGCCCAGGCACAGGGCGCCATTTCCTGCGACACAAACACCAAACGCAACACACATAGACACGACGCCCATGCACAGGGCGCCTAAAACAGAGCACGCACAAGACAGCAAAACGCAACACAATTGGCCACGGCGCCCATGCACAGGGCGCCAAAAATAGCACCACTCCAAGACACCAAAACGCAACATCATTGGCCACGGCGCCCATGCACAGGGCGCCAAAAACAGCACACACCAAATCATCAATAACACATATGCAATTCATACCACCGTAATCAAATTAATTCATCAATCAACAACCAATTCAAACAAATCAAGCAAGATCATGGCAACATAGGTCTAAGCCCCCACCCTAATACCCATCATACCCACCATTATAGTGAAAGAGGGGTCTCACCCTTACCTTAATTATTAGGATTAGAAGACCCTGGAGAGAAGTCACCAACCGAACACAGCAACAAGCGAGATCCTCTTCTCCTTCCTCCTTGGTTGTGTCGCGCCCCTCTTCTTCTCACTCGCTCTCAATTCGCAACTTTTCTTTTCTTTTGCACAAATGAGCCAAAACCCTAATTTTTAGTTTTAATTATGCGCCTAGGCTAGTGGACCTGGATCGCGGGCTTTCCTTCAGCTTAAGCCCAATTTAATTAGTGCCACCACTTCCTAATAGGATACCACACCTTAATATAACTTCTAATTTTAATTATACCAATTAAATAAATAAATAAATAATTGAATACCTAAATATTTAATTAAATAATTTAATTAAATATTTGGGCGTTACAACTCTCCCCCACTTAGAATGTTTTCGTCCTCGAAAACTCACCTGAATCAAACAGCTCTGGATAGGACTCCCGCATCTTACTCTCCAACTCCCAAGTCATGCTCTCACCGGCAGCTCCTAGCCAGACCACCTTCACCAATGCAATTTCCGTGCCTCTTAACACCTTCACCTCATGGTCTTCAATCCGCACAGGCATCGTCTCCACCGTGAGGTTATCCCGCACCTCCACATCATCCATGTGGATCACATGAGATGGATCCGAAATGTACTTCCGAAGTTGCGACACATGAAACACGTCATGCAAATTCGAAAGATTTGGCGGTAAAGCCACCCTATACGCCACATTCCCAACTCTCCCGGAAATCTGATAAGGACCAATGAATCGAGGAGTGAGCTTCTTCGACTTCAAAGCGCGGCCAACACCGGTCACTGGAGTGACCCTCAAAAATACATGCTCACCCTCTTGAAACTCTAGATCATTTCTCCTCTTGTCGTGATAACTCTTCTGACGACTCTGCGAAGCCTTCATCTTTTCACGGATCATCTTTGTCGCTCCAGGATGAATACTCAACTTACCTCGGTGACCCTCTTCCAAAATTGTTTTCCTCATTTCTACATCATCCGGAATGCAGATCCTACCACGGAACCTCAACACACCTTGGGAATCCAACTTGAAATCTTCACTCTCAGATTGATCAATCCCATTCATTAAATCCACCAACTTAACATCTGATTTCTGAGCCTCTCTGATGCTGCCCAGAAAATCATTATCGATCCTTAACATCCCCAGCTTGACACTATGAGGCGTCGTCCTACAAACCAGACTTAGATCTCTGAATTCCTCAATCAACTCTAACTCTTTGACCATCATCGCCGACATATGCAAAGACTTCCGGCTCAAAGCATCAGCCACGACATTAGCTTTGCCCGGATGATAGTTCAAACTGAAATCATAGTCTTTCAACAATTCCAACCACCTTCGCTGCCTCATATTCAGCTCCTTCTGGTCAAATAAATATTTCAGCCAACTCAAATCTGGAACCATACAAATAGTGCCTCCAAATCTTCAACACAAAGACTACTGCAGCCAACTCCAAATCATGCATTGGATAATTCTTCTCATGAACCCTTAATTGCCTCGACGCATAAGCAATCACCTTCCCATCTTGCATAAGCACGCCACCTAAACCCATCTTTGAAGCATCACAATACACCACGAACGGCTCGCTCGGATTTGGCAATGTCAAAACAGGAGACGTCGTCAATCTCTTCTTCAACTCAAGGAAACTTTCCTCACAACGAGCATCCCACACAAAAGCCTTACCCTTACAAGTCAACTGCGTCAACGGAAGGGCCAACTTAGAAAAACCTTCGATGAACCTTCTGTAGTAACCAGTCAACCCTAAGAAGCTTCTAATCTCCGTAACCGACTTCGGACTCTCCCACTGCATCACAGCATCAACCTTAGAAGGATCCACAGCAATACAACTACCAGAAATGATGTGACCCAGAAAACTCACTTCTGACAACCAGAATTCACACTTAGACAACTTGGCATACAGCCTCTTCTATCTCAGGACCTCCAATACTAATCTCAAATGCTCTGCATGCTCTTCCTTCGACTTCGAATAAATCAGGATGTCGTCAATGAACACAACCACGAACCGATCCAAGTAAGTATGGAATATACGATTCATGTATTCCATAAATACACCCGGCGCGTTAGTGACACCGAACGGCATCACCGAATACTCATAATGCCCATACCTCGTCCTGAAAGCAGTCTTCTGAACATCTTCATCCTTCACCTTGATCTGATGATAACCTGATCTCAAATCAATCTTGCTGAACACTCGAGCACCCACCAACTGATCCATCAAATCGTCTATCCTCGGCAGTGGATACTTGTTCTTAATGGTCACCTTATTCAGCTGCCTATAATCAACACACAACCTCATGCTTCCATCCTTCTTCTTCACCAACAACACTGGAGCTCCCCACGACGATACACTCGGCCTAACAAACTTCTTCTCAAGCAGATCTTCAAGTTGCTTCTTCAACTCAGACAATTTTGACGCCGACATCCTGTACGGTGCCATAGACACAGGCCTCGTGCCAGGTACAAGATCAATAGAAAACTCCACTTCCCTCTCAGGTGGAACACTAGGGATCTCATCAGGAAAAACATCTGGAAATTCGCGCACCACCTGCAACTCTTCAATGACAGCCCGACTCTCAGCAGACAACGATGCCATCAACGAAAATAGCTGAACTCCTTCCTTCATCAACTTCTTCAACTGACTAGCGGATAACAAAAAAGAATCTTCCTCTCCGAAACTAACCGATTTGCTACGACAGTTGATATGGACATAGTTATGCTCTAACCAGTCCATGCCCAAGATTACGTCCAATCCTCTCAACGGCAAGCAAACAAAATCCACGACAAAGTCCCTGCCGAAGATCGACAAGGGACACAGAGAACACACCAAAGAAGTGGTCACCGACCCCTTAGCAGGAGTGTCGACAACCATGTCCTCACACATAGCAGACAAAACAAGGCCCAATCTTTTACAACAATCAACAGAGATAAAGCAATGGGTAGCACCAGTATCAATAAGAGATTTTAGAGGAGTACCATGAATGTAGCACGTACCTCTAATGAGACCATCATTCTCAGCAGGCTCCTCTCCTGCCAATGCGAACACTTTTCCACTGGACCTTTCTTTCTTCGGCTTTGAACACTTCGCGCTGATATGCCCAGACTCACCACAGTTGAAGCACACCATGTCCTTGCGCCCACACTCAGCCGCTACATGACCCTCCTTACCACAACGGTAACAAACCCTCCCATCAGATTTGCACATGAAACTCTTGTGGCCAGCCTTGCCACACTTGAAACATACAATGCCAGCAGGAGCATCTCCCCCACTAGCCATTTTGCCTCCAGCAGTTCTATGATGACTCTTACCCGCAGGAACCTCATACGGCTTGCTTCGACTCAGAAATTTGCCCTTTTTCTCAGTCACAGCTTTGTAGTGCGCAGTACTGTCCTCCTCAAAAATTCTGCAGCTATCTATCAGGTAAGCGAACACACGGATCTTCTGGTAGCCAATTGCCTTTTTAATTTCAGGCCTCAAACCATTCTCGAACTTAATACATTTCGAGAACTCACTTGTAGCTTCACTATAGTGCGGATAGAACTTCGCCAACTCCACGAACTTCGCCGCATACTCAGTCACAGACATGCCACCTTGCTTCAGCTCCAAAAACTCTATCTCCTTCTTCCCTCGGACATCTTCCGGAAAATATTTCCTCAGAAACTCTCTGCTGAACACCTCCCAAGTAACCTCCTCTTGAGCAGACTCTAACCTCTGCCTAGTAGCCAACCACCAATCTTCGGCCTCCTCTACCAACATGTGCGTACCAAAACGGACCTTCTGCTCCACAGTGCAATCCATCACTCTAAAAATTCTCTCGATCTCCTTTAACCAGGCCATGGCACCGTCTGGATCATACTTGCCCTTGAAAGTGGGCGGATTCTCTCTCTGGAATGTAGTCAGACTCCGAAACCCAGCGTTCTCTCCAGCATTCTGCTAATTCTGCACGGCCTGAGCGATGGCAGCTAAAGCGGCAGCAATCGCAGTGTCGTTCCTCCCAGCCATATCAACTCTAGCTGCAACCAAAAACAACAGTTAGAATAGGTCGACAATACTAGATTGTCAATGACTGGACAACTTGGCCGGACAGACCGAACTTTTGCTCTGATACCACTAATGTAACACCCATTTTCTTCCCGGTAATTTATTTACTAAAAATCAGAGTTTCTTCTTTTTTTTAAAATCATTTTTCACCACATAAATCCACACCACATCATTGCATCAATATGAAATAGTTCATCGTCAATAATAATGCGATACATATCATGTCACAACTAGGGTGAGCTCAAAACGCTCAATTCAATCAACATAGTAAAAACTCAGCATCTACGCAGCGGAAAGTCATAAAACATCAATTACAACAGTCAAATAATCATAAAAACTAAGGTTCATTCCCTCCCCACTGAGTGCTACGTATCAGAGCAGACGACCAGACTCAGCTAACGAAGGTACCTAAGCCTTCACTCGAGATCACCTGCACGTTACCGCATAGGGGTAACATTCCAACAGAAAGGGTGAGTTCATCTAACAATATAATAGTGCATATGATAAGTATTATGCTAGAGCTACAACGCTATATAAACCACATCGCAACATCAAACCAGTCATCACTGCAAGTCATCACAATGTCGTGAACATGTATGAAGTGCAACCCACCACAACGGGCGTATGCATGTGGTACCTGTCATCATCGTCACTAAATAGCCTTTATGGCGTCATCGTCACTTGTTTATGCACATGAGATGTATGAAGCACCATGATATGCACCGGAGACAGACACATACAATCACAATCAACGTAGTGATCCATCACTTACCAATTTGCCAATAAAAGGCACATCACCTGTCAGGTTATCGTCATACATTCGTTACCACTAACATTCACCATCATTAATATCATCATCGCTAATAGCTTTTATGGCATCATCGTCACTTATAAGACCGCAACTTTTATTCATCATCAAATACCATCGTCAATCAAAATAATAGCCACTAGGGGCATTGTCGTCCAAAATCATCAACACATCATTATTGACACCAGGACACTAAGATTACAAATTACACCAAAAGGTTTACTCCAGTTCACGACACCAAAAAGGGACACCAAAAAGGGGTTTTAAACACCGAAATAGTTTTTACAACGCCAACAACAACGACCACCGGGGACAGCCACTTGAGGTGCCTAGAAACTGTCAGAAAAATAATAATTTTTACCTTAAAGTAGAATATACCGGCAGGAAACTGAATAAGCTTCACAACGCACTTCGAAACATTTAAAATGGACACCCGAGTCAAAAGATATGTCAAAAACAAAACCGGGGAAAAATTGAGGAACATCCTGAAAATGGCGCCCAGTGCCTGGGCGCCTAGCAGGCAACACGCTGGAAACTGGCCAGCAACAGAAACTGGCGCCCTTGGCGCCCAGGCAACACAAAACGCAACAGGACACAGGATTTAGCGCCCATGGCGCCTAGATAGCAGGGAACACCACGCAACACGCAGAATGTGGCGCCCAGGCCCAGGGCGCCAAGGCGCCCCTGCGCCAAGACACAGCAACACACACCCACACACACAGCAACACACCCACACACCCTGGCACACGGCGCCCATGCACTGGGCGCCAAAAACAGAAATGCAACAACTTGGCACACGGCGCCCACACCCAGGGCGCCAATCACAGGAACACACGCACAGCACACTGGCACACAGGACACACACCAGACACGGCGCCCAGTGCCTGGGCGCCAAAAACAGCAACAGAACACCAGGCAACATGGACAGGCACGGCGCCCAGGCACAGGATGCCATTTCCCGCGACACAAACACCAAACGCAACACACATAGACACGGCGCCCATGCACAGGGCGCCTAAAACAGAACACGCACAAGACAGCAAAACGCAACACAATTGGCCACAGCGCCCATGCACAGGGCGCCAAAAACAGCACCACGCCAAGACACCAAAACGCAACATCATTGGCCACGGCGCCCATTCACATAGCGCCAAAAACAACACACACCAAATCATCAATAACACATATGCAATTTATACCACCGTAATCAAATTAATTCATCAATCAACAACCAATTCAAACAAATCAAGCAAGATCATGGCAACATAGGTCAAAGCCCCCACCCTAATACCCATCATACCCACCATTATAGTGAAAGAGAGTTCTCACCCTTACCTTAATTATTAGGATTAGAAGACCCTGGAGAGAAGTCACCAACCGAACACAGCAACAAGCGAGATCCTCTTCTCCTTCCTCCTTGGTTGTGTCGCACCCTCTTCTTCTCACTCGCTCTCAATTCGCAACTTTTCTTTTCTTTTGCACAAATGAGCCAAAACCCTAATTTTTAGGTTTAAATATGCGCCTAGACTAGTGGACCTGGATCGCGGGCTTTCCTTCAGCTTAAGCCCAATTTAATTAGTGCCACCACTTCCTAATAGAATACCACACCTTAATATAACTTCTAATTTTAATTATACCAATTAAATAAATAAATAAATAAATAAATTATTGAATACCTAAATATTTAATTAAATAATTTAATTAAATATTTGGGCGTTACAGGTGCCGTTGCCGGGGATTAACAGACTTAATCACTGAGCCTTAAGTAGTATTTGTTTCGGTGAGCTTTTATTTTCTCATCATTCTCATTGTGAATTTCAGTTTAAAAGAAGTGTATGCGCAGAGCCCATCTGCCAGAGCATCACATAGACCCTGAAATTGAAAGAACAGCAAGGAGATTGAGAAAAGAGGCTCGAGAAAGACTTGCAGCGCCAGAAGCAGAAGCCATCCCAATGGCAGAACATAACGACGACGCTGTGGTTTTAACAAACATTGAAATGGCCAATGACAGAGAGCGGCCAATGAGGGATTATGCTGTATTTGATCCCACCACCATGGAAACTGGTATTGTGACACCTGCCATCGGGGCTGCATCCTTCGAATTCAAGCCTATGATGTTTCAAATGTTGCAAACAGTAGGCCAATTCGCAGGAGGACCCACTGAAGACCCTCACTTGCATCTAAGACAGTTCCTCGAAGTCTGGAACAACTTTAAGATGCCCGGGGTAACAGAGGATGCATTCAAGCTGAGGCTCTTTCCATACTCATTAAAGGACAGAGCCAAAGCTTGGCTGAATTCTTTGAAGCCCAATTCAGTGGACAGCTGGAACAAGATGGCCGAGAAGTTCCTGGTAAAATATTTCCCTCCGGTCAAGAATGCAAGAATGAGAAACGACATTACATCATTCAGGCAACAAGAAGAAGAATCATTATATGAGGCCTGGGAGAGATTCAAGGATGTGCTCAGAAAATGCCCACATCATGGCATCCCCTTTGCTATTCAAATAGAAACATTCTACAATGGCCTGATGTCCCAATCAAGGCTGTTGCTGGATGCATCTGCAGGAGGAGCCATTTTGAATCACTCCTACAATGAAGCATATGATTTGGTGGAGACTATAGCTGCAAACAGTTATCAATGGCCCACTGCCAGAATCAGTGCTGCCAAGAAGGTAGCCGGAATCCATGAGATATCGGAAATAACTGCACTTTCTGCACAAGTAGCCAGTTTAACCAAGATGATGAAAAATCTGTGTACCACTCCTGCACCAGCTCCAGCTACCGTTGTTGCGGCCATAGCATCTGCAAAAACAACACCTATAGAAAAGACTAACACACCAAATTGTGTGTACTGCAATGGGGGACATTGGTTCGAAGAGTGCCCAGGGAATCCACTCTCTCTCAACTATATTGGAAACTTTAGCAAGAACACCTCCAGGATTCCCTGCACAGCCTGCTCCAAAAGCCAATGCTGACAACTCCTTAGCCGGGGCACTCAAAGCATTTATGAGTGAAGCCAAAGCTCAGTACCAAAGCCAAGGGGCAGCCATCAAGAACCTAGAGAACCAAATTGGCCAAATCGCAACTACAATCACGGCTAGACCAAGTGGCACACTACCAAGTGCTACTGAGCAACCTAGCACATCGGGTAAAGAGCATGTTAAGGCCATCACACTAAGGAGTGGGAAGAAAACTGCTACTGTACCCACAAATGTTAATACTGGTGCTGTCACAAGTGCTGATAGCACTGGTGCAGAACCCATTGCTAAAAATTCTAATGCTACAGAGGATGCTGCCACAGCACCGGAAGCGAGTACGCCCCAAAAGCTGACCCCTGAGAGGCCCCCTCCACCTTTCCCCCAAAGGTTGAAGAAGGCTAATCAGGATAAGCAATTCGGGAAATTTATGGAAATTCTGAAGCAGCTTCACATCAACATTCCATTGGTGGAGGCTTTACAACGAATGCCTAACTACACCAAGTTCATGAAGGATGTTCTAGCCAAAAGTGTAACACCCCATTTCTACCCGGCAATTTAGAATAAAAATTATCAGAGTTTAAAAATCATTTTCGTTGATACATCCAAAAAGGGATGCTACATTTACTTCAAATAACGTCAACAATTGGTAACAATTTCACTTATAATTCAAACAAGATACGTGGCACATAACAAGTGGGGCAAATCCTCAAAAATACACAGTTTAGTCCACATAATAAGGACTTCGTCATCACGCAGCGGAATAAAAGAGAACAGTTTCAAAACATTGTTGTAACAACATCAATACAAATTATCCAACAGTGTCATATAAAATAACAACTAATAGCTAATGTTCGCCCCCCAGGTGCTACGTATCAGAGCAACGACAGACTCAAGGGATGAAGGATTATAAGCCTTCACATACGGTTACCTGTAGGGTAATAATCAACATAAGGGGTGAGTCACATACGGTTACCTGTAGGGTAATAATCAACATAAGGGGTGAGTCTCAAACAGTATAATGAAGTTCATAATAGGCAATATGCCAGAGTAATGAACTACATCAATCACATATAACAACAACATCCATATTTATATATATATATATATATATATATATATATATATATATATATATATATATATATATATATATATGTATATATATATATATCACAACAATATCAACATATATACCTCTATAACAACCACATATAGCAACTATGGTAATATCACCAATGATATGAATAAATGTATGAAATGCAACCCACATGGGGCATATGCATGTGGTACCATCATCGTCAATAAATTTGCCATTGGGCACATCGTCAATATTTGAGCATCATCGTCAATAGCTCGAAGGCCGAAACCTTACATCGTCAATATATATGCATATGTAATGCATGCGACTTCATGAACAACCCAACAGATTAAAGTCATCACAACAACAACATCATCCATATCAATATCATCATTTGGTCATTAGGCCCATCGTCATTAACAACGTCATTATCATTTGGTCATTAGACCCATCGTCATTAACATCAACATGGCAGCACAAGATTGGCGCCCAGCAACAACTCACAACACAACACGGTACATAATTTTACAACAACATATTTATACCGGGGACAGCCACTTGAGGCGCCCAGATACCATCAGAAAAATAATAATTTTTACCTCAAAATAGAATATACCAGTAAGAAACTGAATAAGCTTCACAACGCACTTTGAATCACTTAAAACGGACACCCGAGTCAAAAGATATGTCAAAAACAAAACCGGGGAACATTTGGGCAACATCCTGAAAATGGCGCCGAGGCACTGGGCGCCTAGCAGGGGACACGCTGGAAACTGGCCAGCAACAGGAACTGGCGCAGGAAGGGGATCCTGGCGCCCAGCAACACAGCAACACAGAAACTGGCGCAGGAAGGGGATCCTGGCGCCCAGCAACACAGAAAACTGGCGCAGGCAGAAACTAGCGCCCAGGGGAGGGGATCCCAGTGACATTTCAGAATACGCAACTTAGCAACCAAAACTCAGCACCAATGACATCCAGGCAACATAACTATACGGAAACACAACTTAGGAACGTAACACGGGCAGCCAAAATTAGGCCCCCTTGGCGCCCCTCTGCGCCACAACAAGGCGCAACACCAAAGCTGGCGCGGGCAGCAACATTGGCGCCCAGGCGCCCCTCTGCGCCAACACATGCGCACATCCAAACTGGCGCGGGCAGCCACATTGGCGCCCAGGCGCCCCTCTGCGCCAACACATGGGCAACATCCAAACTGGCGCGGAAGCCACACTGGCGCCCAGGCGCCCAGACACGCCTAGACGCAGGCGCACAACAGTAACACAAAATGGCGCCCTTGGCGCCTAGGGTCCTTCTAACCCAAATTTTTCTAGACTATCATGTGTTCAATCACCAACAATAATTTCAAACGTCACATTCATTTCAACATCATCAAATACACGTTTTACCGAGCACTTAGCATGCATTCAAATCCTCACATACCTCTAACAATTCGCATACTTCTCAACAAACATCTAGTGAGCATCAAATCTTCATCAATATATTCATACACGACAAACAACATCACAATCATAAGGAGAACGATATAAATCCTAAACCCCTACATACATCCCATTATAAACCCTATTATAAAGCAAGACCCACCCTTACCTTAGTTTTTCCGAAGATGATGATCTCTCCACGGGAACTCCAAGAAACCATAGCAACCGAGCTCCTCTCCTTCTCCTCTCTCTTGCGCGATCGCACTCTCTCCTCTCCCTTCTCTCTTCGCGCCGTGTTCTTTCTTTTCTTCAAATGATGCGAATTGTATCAATCCCTAGCGCCTAGGAGCCTAAGTCAATGGGCTTGGGCTCTTGGGCCAATATTACCGCTCCGTAATTACCGGATACTACTCCCTTCATTTAAATAAATCACTATATTAATAATTTAATAAAATTATATCAACGTAATACCTAAATAATTTAATCAAATAATTAATTAAATTATTTTGGGTGTTACAACTCTCCCCCACTTAGAATATTTCGCCCTCGAAATTTACCTGATTCAAACAGCTCCGGATAAGACTCTCGCATCTTGCTCTCCAGTTCCCACGTCATGCTCTCACCAGCAGCTCCTAACCAGACCACTTTCACTAATGCAATTTCCTTGCCCCTTAGAACCTTCAACTCATGATCTTGAATCCTCACCGGCATAGCCTCCACAGTGAGATTATCCCGCACCTCCACATCGTCCATGTGAATCACATGAGATGGATCTGGAACATACTTTCGAAGTTGCGACACGTGAAACATGTAACAGCCCGAAAATAGTAGATTAATTTTCTAGTTAATTAAATGAGGTTTAGGTGGTAGGAGATAATTAATTAATTGATTTAATTAATTATTTAGGGATTTTATGTGATAGAATATTAGAAATAATTAGTTGTTAGTATATGTGGATAGGTGGTGGCGAATTAGAGGTGTTAGTGGAGGCCCATGATTAAGTCATAAACTAAGAAAGCCCATGATTGGTTAAGTGAGCCTATAAATAAGGAGTTTTTAAGTTAGGGTTTCATTAGTTGAGAAAATTAGATTTTGTGAGAGAGTGAGAGCTAAGGAGTGGCGGCCAAGGCAAGGAAAAAGAGAGGAATTTCGTGGCTTCCATAGAGAAAAAGAAAGAGAGGAGTTCGTGACCAAGAAAGAAAAGAGGAGAGAGAAGAAAAGCTAAGTTTTTCAAGGTTTCTAAGCCTAAGGATTCGAGTTCTTCAATAAGGTAAGGGGGCTCTCGTTCATAGTTAATAATTTATAAACCACGAAATCATGGGTACTAGGTGTTAGGAGTAGTTGTTTAAATTGCTGTTGATGTTTATAATATCTATATGTGGCTGAAGTGTGATGGTTGTTTGTGTTGTTGAATTCACTGTTTTGAGATGTTCTGACATAGGTTTAGTATTTCAGTGACTGAGAACGTTTTACTAATTGAAAAATTATGTGGTTTGTCATTTCGAAAACTTGATTGAATGCTTGTTAATTTGGCGCTGAGTTGGTTGCATTTGGAGTTGTAAAACGTGAGTTATAGGTGAAACAAGTTAGGTTAAAATTCTGGGAACGATTTGGGTAGAGGTTCAGTATTTCGGTAACTGGGAACGTTGTGTTGACTGAAAAATTATGTGGTTTACTGTTCTGGAAAATAGACTTGATGCTTGTTAATTTGACACTGGTTTGGTTGCGTTTAGAGTTGTGTAGCTCGAGATATGAATTCCACAAGTTAGGGTAATATTCTGGAAGCATTCTGGACATAGGTTCGGTATTTTTAAAACTGGGAACTTTCTGTTCATCAAAAAATTATGGGACCTTTTTTGTTAGAAAACAGACTTAAGTTTGGTCACTTTGGCACTGGTTTGGTTAAATTTGGAGTAGTGTAGCTCGAGTTATGAGCGTCCCAAGTCAGGTCAAATTTCTGGACTTAAACTAGGTATAGGTTCAGTGTTTCAGGTCTTGTGTCTTCAATTGAACTCTGATTTGAACGATTCTTTTTCCATTAGAAACTATACTCAAATTGCTTTTGTTAAGGCTAAGGTTTTGTTCCATTTGGTCAAGTGTAAGTCAGTTTAGAGTGATTTGAAGTGGAAGGACAGAATCTGTCCAGTCTGGGAACCATTCGGGTTGTTTCTAAAAACTGTACTAACTGGCTAATAATGTAAAGGTGATGTTTATGACGATGTCGTGATGTGATTGTGATGTTTATGATGCATATTAATGGTGAATATATCTTGGTGTGATTGGTGTGCTATCCTTAGAGCTGAAAATTTGGAGATGTATAATGGTGTTGTATATATTTATATGGTGTGAATAATTATTGGTGAATGGGGTCTATGATCCTCTTTTGGTGTTGGTGAATAAGTAAAACTATTGGTGAATATGCTATGGCGTACTTTGGTGATTTTGTTGTGATTGATGCATTGTCATGGTGTCACATAATCATATGCATTTTTGGTGAATAGGCTTCGGCCTTAGGCTTCGGCCTCATTATAAATTTCTGGTGAATAGGCCTCGGCCTCCTAAAAATATTTTGGTGTTTGGTGAATGCCCTCAAGGCAATTTTGGTGAATGGATCCACATGCATATGCCCAGTGGAGTTTTGGGTTGCATCTCATACATTGCATACGCGTCCTGTGTTTGATTGCGTCTTCTTGAACTAATGGTGTAACTGCATTCTGGGTGTAACTGTATTTGGTGTGACGGTACTTGGTGTAACAGTATTCGGCGTAACTGGATTTGGTGTAACTGTATTATTGGTGTAGTAAATTGATGGTATCCCTGGTGTGCCTATTATACTGTGTTTCTTGTTTTATTTATTATTATCTATGTATTGAGACTCACCCTACTGCGTCGTGTTGCCTCGTATGTCGACAACCTGCAGGTGACGGCCTGCAGGTGACGGTGACTGAAGGTGGCTAGAGATTCTTCTTCTAGTATGGTCGAGTCAGCTCTGATACGTAGCACTCGGGAGGGTTGTCCTTGTGTCTTTCCTTATGTGTTATGTATATGCATTTCTAAGTTGTAAACCTTTTGAAGTATGATTGCCAAGTTAAACCTTTTTATTTCCGCTGCACGTTTTTGAAAAGAAGTTAGTTATAATTAAAGTACTCTGTTTGCGAAGTAGTTTTCCGGTTCGAAAAATGTGACACTCTTTTGGCGCGAAAAACTCTGATATTTTTTGTAATAAACCGTTGGGTAGAAAAAAGGGGTGTTACAAAACACGTCATGCAAGTTCGAAAGATTAGGTGGCAAAGCCACTCTATAGGCAACATTCCCAATTCTCTCACAAATCTGATACGGACCAATGAAACGAGGAGTGAGCTTCTTCGACTTCAGTGCACGACCAACACCGGTCACCGGAGTGACTCTCAAAACACATGGTCACCCTCTTGGAACTCTAAATCCTTCCTCCGGTTATCATGGTAGCTCTTTTGTCAACTCTGCGACGCTTTCATCTTTTCACGGATCAGCTTAACCTTCTCAGTTGTCTCACGAACAATTTCCGGTCCAAGCACTACACTCTCACCAGACTCATACCAACACAATGGGATTCTACACTTCCGACCATACAATGCTTCGAAAGGTGCCATCCCAATACTAGAATGGTAGCTGTTGTTGTATGTGAACTCTATCAATGGAAGGTAGGAATCCCATGAACCTCCCTGCTCCAGAACACAAGCTCTCAACAAATCCTCCAATGACTGAATAGTCCTCTCTAACTGACCATCTGTCTGAGGATGATAGGCTGAACTCAACCTCAACTTTGATCCCAACTTCTCACGCAAACTTCTCCAGAACTCTGAAGTGAACCTCGGATCTCTATCTGAAACAATACTACTCGGAACTCCGTGAAGCTTCACAACTTCCCGGATATAGATCTCTGCCAACCTAGGCACAGGATACGTGATGTTAATAGTTAACCTGTCAACAATCACCCAAATCGCATCATACCATTTCGCAGTATGAGGCAATTCTATCACAAAATCCATCGCAATGCTGTCCCACTTCCATTCTGGAATATCCAATGGTTGCATCAACCCTGCAGGTTTCTGATGCTCAACCTTTGACTTCTGGCAAGTCAAACAGGCATACACAAACTGTGCCACATCCCGCTTCATCCCCGGCCACCAAAACAACTTCTTCAGATCTTGGTACATCTTTGTAGCCCCCGGATGAATACTCAACTTACTTCTATGACTCTCCTCAAGAATCACTCTCTTCATCTCTGCATCATCAGGAATACAAATCCTATCCCTGAATCTCAATACACCCTGGGAATCCAACCTGAAATCCCCGTTCTCAGCTTGATCATTCTCAACCATCAGGTCTACTAGTTTAACATCTGACTTTTGAGCCTCTCTGATACTAGCCAAAAAGTCATTGCCAATCTTCAACATTCCCAACTTAACACTCTGAGGTGTTACTTCACAAACTAAACTATGTCTCGGAATTGCTCGATCAACTCCAACTCCTTAACCATCATTGCCGACATATGCAAGGTCTTTCGACTTAAAGCATCAGCCACGACATTAGCCTTGCCTGGGTGATAGTTCAAACCGAAATCATAGTCCTTCAACAATTCTAACCAACGTATCTGTCTCATATTCAACTCCTTCTGATCAAACAAGTACTTCAAGCTCTTATGGTCACTAAACACCTCAAACCTAGTACCGTAAAGATAGTGCCTCCAGATCTTCAACACAAAGACAATGGCAGCTAGTTCCAAATCATGCGTAGGGTAGTTTTTCTCATGGGTCCTCAACTGTCTAGACGCATAAGCTACTACCTTACCATCCTGCATAAGCACACCTCCCAAACCCATCTTGGAAGCATCACAATACACCACAAACGGTTGGTCCGGAACGGGCAAAGTCAAAATAGGAGACGTTGTCAACCTCTTCTTCAACTCATTGAAGCTCTCCTCACACCGAGCATCCCAAACAAAAGCCTTCCCTTTACAAGTCTACTGAGTCAACGGAAGGGCTAGCTTAGAGAAACCTTCGATGAACCTTCTATAATAACCAGCCAACCCCAAAAAGCTTCTAATCTCAGTAGCTGACTTCGGGCTCTCCCATTGCAACACAACATCTACCTTGGCCGGATCCACAGCAATACCACTACCAGAAATAACATGCCCAAGGAAACTCACCTCATTCAGCCAGAACTCACATTTAGACAACTTCGCATACAGCTTCTTTTCTTTCAACACTTCCAGCACTACTCTCAAATGCTCTGCGTGTTCTCCTTCTGTCTTAGAATACACCAGAATATCATCAATAAACACCACCACGAACCGATCCAAGTAAGTATGGAAAATACGATTCATGTATTCCATAAATACTCCTGGCGCGTTAGTAACACCAAACGGCATCACAGAATACTCATAGTGCCCATATCTAGTTCTTAAGGCCGTCTTCTGAATATCTTCGTCTTTCACCTTAATTTGATGATAACCCGAACACAGATCAATCTTGCTAAACACCTTAGCACCCACCAACTGGTCCATCAAATCATCAATCCTCAGAAGCGGATACTTATTCTTAATCGTCACTTTGTTCAACTGCCTATAATCAACACAGAGCCTCATACTTCCATCCTTCTTCTTTACCAACAACACAGGAGCTCCCCACGGTGACACACTCGGCCTTACGAACTTCTTTTCAAGAAGGTCCTCAAGTTGTTCAATTCAGACAATTCAGATGCAGACATTCTGTATGGCGCCATAGAAACAGGTCTGGTACCAGGTACAAGATCAATAGCAAATTCAACTTCCCTCTCCGGCGGAACACTTGGAATCTCATCAGGGAACACTTCGGGAAACTCACACACCACCCGCAATCCTTCAATAATGGCTTGACTCTCAACAGACAACGAGGCCACTAGCGAAAATAGTTGAACTTCTTCCTTCATCAACTTCCGCAACTGACTAGCGGATAACAGACCAGAATCATCAACTCCAAAACTCACCGACTTGTTACTACAATTAATATGAACATGGTTATGCTCTAACCAGTTCATACCCAAAATCATATCTAACCCGCTCAACGGCGAACAAACTAAGTCCACAACAAAGTCTCTGTCGAAGATCGACAAGGGACACTGAGAACATACTAGAGAAGTGGTTACCGACCCCTTAGCTGGAGTATCGACTACCATTTCTCCATTCATAGCAGACAAAACAAGATTCAACTTATTACAACATTCAGCAGCAATAAAACAGTGGGTAGCACCAGTATCAATAATAGATCTTAGAGGAGTACCATTAATGAGACACGTACCTCTAATAAGTCCATCACCCTCAGAAGACTCTTCACCCGCCAAAGCGAACACTTTCCCACTGAACCTCTCCTTCTTCGGCTTAGGACACTTAGTACTAATGTGCCCACCTTCACCATAGTTGAAACAGAGAATATCCTTGCGCTCACACTCAGACGCCAAATGACCCTCTTTACCACAACGGAAGCACATTCTCGCTTACGACTTGCATCCGTAGCTCTTATGACCGGGTTTACCACACTTAAAACACACAAGGTTAGCAGGAGCATCTCCCCCACTAGACTTCTTACCGTCAGCAGATCTCTGTTTACCTTTGCCAGCAGGAACCTCATATGGCTTATTACGGCTCTGAAACTTACCCCTCTGCTCCCTCATAACTTTAGAGTGAGCACTACTGTCTTCTTCAAAAATTCTACAACTGACAATCAAATCAGAGAATACACGTATCTTCTGGTACCCAATAGCCTTCTTAATTTCAACCCTCAACCCATTCTCAAACTTGATGCACTTGGAGAACTCAGCAGTAGCATCAGTGTAATGCGGATAAAATTTGGCCAATTCAGTGAACTTAGCCGCATATTCGGTCACAGACATGTTTCCTTGTTTCAGCTCAAGGAACTCAATCTCCTTCTTGCCCTTGACATCTTCCGGAAAATACTTTCTTAAAAATTCCCTGCGGAATACAGCCCAAGTGATTTCTTCATTAGCAGTCTCCAACCTCTGCCTAACCTCCAACCACCAGTCATCAGCTTCTTCTGCCAGCATATAAGTACCATACCTGACCTTCTGAGCTTCAGTACAATCCATGACACGGAAAATCCTCTCCATTTCCTTCAACCACGCAAGCGCACCATCGGGATCATACTTGCCCTTAAAGGTAGGCGGCTTCTCCCTCTGGAAGGTAGCCAGACTGCGAGCTCCAGCATTTTCACCATCATTCTGCTGGTTCCCTACAGCCTGCGCCATAGCTTGCAAAGCAGCAGCAAGAGCAGCGTCGTTCCTTCCAGCCATTTCAACTTAACACTGCAGCACAAACAACAATTAGAACTAATCTAACAACTCCTAATTGTCAAAAGACACTAAGACTGGACAACTTGGCCGGACAGACCGAACTGCTCTGATACCACTAATGTAACTCCCCATTTCTACCCGGCAATTTAGAATAAAAATTATCAGAGTTTAAAAATCATTTTCGTTGATACATCCAAAAAGGGATGCTACATTTACTTCAAATAACGTCAACAATTAGTAACAATTTCACTTATAATTCAAACATGATATGTGGCACATAACAAGTGGGGCAAATCCTCAAAAATACACAGTTTAGTCCACATAATAAGGACTTCGTCATCACGCAGCGGAATAAAAGAGAATAGTTTCAAAACATTGTTGTAATAACATCAATACAAATTATCCAACAGTGTCATATAAAATAACAACTAATAGCTAATGTTCGCCCCCCAGGTGCTACGTATCAGAGCAATGACTGACTCAAGGGATGAAGGATTATAAGCCTTCACATACGGTTACCTGTAGGGTAATAATCAACATAAGGGGTGAGTCTCAAACAGTATAATAAAGTTCATAATAGGCAATATGCCAGAGTAATGAACTACATCAATCACATATAACAACAACATCCATATTTATATATATATATATATATATATATATATATATATATATATCACAAAAATATCAACATATATACCTCTATAACAACCACATATAGCAACTATGGTAATATCACCAATGATATGAATAAATGTATGAAATGCAACCCACATGGGGCATATGCATGTGGTACCATCATCGTCAATAAATTTGCCATTGGGCACATCGTCAATATTTGAGCATCATCATCGTCAATATATATGCATATGTAATGCATGCGACTTCATGAACAACCCAACAGATTAAAGTCATCACAACAACAACATCATCCATATCAATATCATCATTTGGTCATTAGGCCCATCGTCATTAACAACGTCATTATCATTTGGTCATTAGACCCATCGTCATTAACATCAACATGGCAGCACAAGATTGGCGCCCAGCAACAACTCACAACACAACACGGTACATAATTTTACAACAACATATTTATACCGGGGACAGCCACTTGAGGCGCCCAGATACCATCAGAAAAATAATAATTTTTACCTTAAAATAGAATATAACAGTAAGAAACTGAATAAGCTTCACAACTCACTTTGAATCACTTAAAACGGACACCCGAGTCAAAAGATATGTCAAAAACAAAACCGGGGAACATTTGGGCAACATCCTGAAAATGGCGCCCAGGAACTGGGCGCCTAGCAGGGAACACGCTGGAAACTGGCCAGCAACAGGAACTGGCGCAGGAAGGGGATCCTGGCGCCCAGCAACACAGAAAACTGGCGCAGGCAGAAACTAGCGCCCAGGGGAGGGGATCCCAGTGACATTTCAGAATACGCAACTTAGCAACCAAAACTCAGCACCAATGACATCCAGGCAACATAACTATACGGAAACACAACTTAGGAACGCAACACGGGCAGCCAAAATTAGGCGCCCTTGGTGCCCCTCTGCGCCACAACAAGGCGCAACACCAAAGCTGGCGCGGGCAGCAACATTGGCGCCCAGGTGCCCCTCTGCGCCAACACATGCGCAACATCCAAACTGGCGCGGGCAGCCACATTGGCGCCCAGGCGCCCCTCTGCGCCAACACATGCGCAGCATCCAAACTGGCGCGGCAACCACACTGGCGCCCAGACACGCCTAGACGCAGGCGCACAACAGCAACACAAAATGGCGCCCTTGGCGCCTAGGGTCCTTCTAACCCAAATTTTTCTAGACTATCATGTGTTCAATCACCAACAATAATTTCAAACGTCACATATTCATTTCAACATCATCAAATACACGTTTTACCGAGCACTTAGCATGGATTCCAATCCTCACATACCTCTAACAATTCGCATACTTCGCAACAAACATCTAGTGAGCATCAAATCTTCATCAATATATTCATACACGACGAACAACATCACAATCATAAGGAGAACGATATAAATCCTAAACCCCTACATACATCCCATTATAAACCCTATTATAAAGCAAGACCCACCCTTACCTTAGTTTTTCCGAAGATGATGATCTCTCCACGGGAACTCCAAGAAACCACAGCAACCGAGCTCCTCTCCTTCTCCTCTCTCTTGCGCGATCGCACTCTCTCCTCTCCCTTCTCTCTTCGCGCCGTGTTCTTTCTTTTCTTCAAATGATGCGAATTGTAGCAATCCCTAGCGCCTAGGAGCCTAAGTCAACGGGCTTGGGCTCTTGGGCCAATATTACCGCTCCGTAATTACCGGATACTACTCCCTTCATTTAAATAAATCACTATATTAATAATTTAATAAAATTATATCAATGTAATACCTAAATAATTTAATCAAATAATTAATTAAATTATTTTGGGTGTTACAAAAAGAAAGAGGCTTGGTGAGTTTGAGATAGTGGCTATGACACAGAAAACAAGTATGCTTCTGCAGAGTAAGGTACTTCAGAAACTCAAAGACCTAGGTAGTTTCACTATACCTTGCTCCATTGGAGGTAATTACTGTGGTAGCGTCTTGTGTGATTTGGGTGCAAGCATCAACTTGATGCCCGAATCCATGTTTAAAAAACTAGCCATTGGTGAAGCAAGACCCACCGTAGTAACACTCGCATTAGCAGACAGATCTACTGTCTATCCCGAAGGAAAAATTGAGGATGTTTTGATTAAAGTAGATAAATTTGTTTTTCCTGGCGATTTTATAATACTTGATTTTGAGGCTGACAAGGATGTGCCAATTATCCTTGGAATACCGTTTTTTGCCACAGGTAGGATGCTGATCGATGTACACAAGGGAGAGCTTACCATGAGAGTGAATGACCAGGAGGCCACCTTCAACGTTCTGAATGCTATGAAGTACCCTGATGACAGCACCAGCACCAGCAGCGCGGAATGCCCTTCAGTTTCTGAAATGGACTGTTTGGTCCAAAAGCAACTGCTGTCACAGCATAACGTACTGAAGCAAGAGTTGGGGCCAAGCTCGAGTTGAAGCAACTCCCTCCTCATTTGAAGTATGCCTACTTGGGAGAAGAGGACACTCTGCCCGTAACCATAGCTGTTGAGTTAAGTGAGCAGCAAGAAGAAACATTGCTTGCTGTTTTGAGGAAACATAAGAGAGCCATTGGTTGGCAAATAGCCGATATCAAAGGGTTAAGCCCTACTTTGTGCTTGCACAGAATTTGCTTGGAGGAAAGCTCCAAAAACAGCATTGAGGCACAAAGAAGGCTGAACCCCATCATGAAAGAGGTTGTGAGAAAAGAAATAATCAAATGGTTAGATGCTGGGATTATCTATCCCGTTGCTGACAGCACTTGGGTGAGCCCAGTGCAATGTGTCCCAAAGAAAGGAGGGGTCACTGTGGTAAAAAATGAAAAGAATGAACTGATTCCCACCAGGTCAATGACTGGCTGGAGAATCTGTATGGATTACAGAAAGCTGAATAAGGCCACTAGGAATGACCATTTCCCCCTCCCCTTCATTGATCAGATGTTAGACAGACTAGCTGGGAAAGAATTCTACTGCTTCCTTGATGGATACTCAGGGTACAATCAGATTGCTATAGCCCCTGAGGACCAGGAGAAAACTACATTCACCTTCCCTTATGGCACCTTTGCTTTTGGAATATATTGAAAAATCCATGGAAGTGTTCATGGATGATTTCTCGGTATTTGGAGAAAACTTCCATGCATGTCTGCTCAACCTTGAAGAGATTCTGAACAGGTCTGAGGAGACAAACTTGGTCCTGAATTGGGAGAAGTGCCACTTCATGGTTCAAGAAGGGATTGTGCTAGGACACAAAATATCAAAAGGGGGCAAAGAAGTTGACAAGGCAAAGGTGGAGGTGATTGAGAAATTACCGCCTCCCACATCAGTCATGGGGATAAGAAGTTTTCTAGGCCATGCTGGATTTTACAGAAGGTTTATAAAGGATTTCTCAAAAATCTCTAAACCATTATGTATGCTGCTGCAGTACGAATCTTCTTTCAAATTTGATGAAGAATGTCTAATAGCATTCAATAAGCTAAAAGCAGCACTGGTGACAGCACCAATAATCATAGCACCAAATTGGACCAAACCCTTTGAGCTAATGTGTGATGCCAGTGATTATGCTTTTGGAGCAGTGCTGGGACAGAGGCACGAAAAGGTATTTCACTCTATACATTATGCCAGCAAAACTCTAGTAGATGCTCAACTCAACTACACAACCACTGAGAAAGAGCTGTTGGCAGTTGTATTTGCCTTTGACAAGTTCAGATCGTACCTTGTGGGAGCCAGGGTAATAGTTTATACTGACCATTCCGCCATCAAGAACCTCATTGCCAAGAAGGATGCCAAGCCAAGATTGATCCGGTGGGTGCTGTTACTCCAAGAGTTCAACTTGGAAATCAGGGACAAAAAGGGAGTGGAGAATCAGGTCGCAGATCACCCGTCAAGAATTCCAGAGCTGAGCCCACCTCCTGTTGAGCCAGAAATTAAGGAGCATTTTCCTGATGAGCAGTTGCTGGCCATATCAGTAGCTGGGGAGAACACAGGCTCCAATGCTGAAACTCCTTGGTACGCTGATTTTGTAAACTATCTGGTTAGCAATGTGGTACCCGAAGAGCTCACAGCCCAGCAAAGAAAAATGTTCTTCCATTCCTCAAGGCAGTATTTCTGGGATGAGCCTTTTCTATACAAGAAATGCACAGACCAACTTCTCAGAAGATGTGTTGCTGAGTCAGAGATGGAGGACATTCTGAAGCATTGCCACTCTCCACCATGTGGAGGCCATTTTGGAGGAGCAAGAACTGCTGCAAAGGTGCTGCAAACAGGTTATTTCTGGCCCTCAATCTTTAAAGATGCCCATGAATATGCAAAAAGATGTGACAGGTGCCAACGAATGGGCAATATTTCAAATAAAAACGAAATGCCCTTGAACAATATCCTAGAGGTTGAACTATTCGACATATGGGGTATTGATTTCATGGGACCATTCCCCCCTCCTTTGGCAACCTGTACATCCTGGTAGTAGTAGATTATGTGTCAAAATGGATAGAAGCAGTTGCTCTCCCCACCAATGATGCAAGGGTAGTGCTGAAATTTATTCAAAAGAATATTTTTACAAGGTTTGGTACACCCAGAGCTATCATCAGTGATGAGGGCACCCACTTCTGTAATAAACTGATGGAAGGGTTGTTGGCAAAATACGGAGTCAAACATAAGATTGCCACAGCCTACCACCCTCAAACAAGTGGGCAAGTTGAATTATCAAATAGGGAGATAAAAAGAATTTTAGAAAAGATGGTGAACCCATCAAGGAAGGACTGGTCCATCCATTTGGATGATGCTCTTTGGGCATATCGAACAGCCTTCAAAGCACCCCTTGGTATGTCTCCCCATAGATTGGTTTTTGGTAAGGCTTGCCACTTGCCCGTTGAACTGCAGCACAAGGCTTTTTGGGCAACCAAAAAGTTGAACTTTGATTTGAAACAAGCTGGGAAAGCCTGAATGCTGCAGCTCAATGAGCTTGAGGAGTTAAGACACTTTTCGTATGAAAATGCCAAGTTATACAAAGATAAAACAAAAGCTTGGCATGATGCTAAAATATTGAGAAGAGAACTCAAGGAGGGTGACCAAGTACTGCTGTTTAACTCTAGACTACGGCTGTTCCCTGGAAAACTGAAGTCTAGATGGTCTGGCCCATTCACCATTCTCAAAGTGCACCCCTATGGGGCTGTGGAATTAAAAAATGAAATAAATTGCAATGAGTTTAAGGTGAATGGCCAGAGAGTTAAGCTATATTTGGGTGAGCCTGTGCCCAGCACAAAGGCATCCACCCCCCTGAGTGACCCAAATTGATGAATATCTTTCAGTCAGGCTGAGGACTCTTAAACCAAGCGCTACTGGGAGGCAGCCCAGAGGCTAACAATTTTTATTTTCAGTATTTTTACCAAGTTTCAGGAATAAATGGAGAGCACTGATATTGAGAGAAGTGCAACGGGAGATTTAGCTATCGCCATGTGCTGGCAGCATTGAGGGGTGCTTCTGGTAGCAGTGCTGGTAGCACTGTGAAATGCCGTTTCAGGTATAGCGCTAAAAAAGGGATGTTCGAAATTCTAAAGGCATGAAAAGGTGTTGCACTGGCGCTAGAGGCACTCAAGAGTGCAGAGAGCAGTTGGGCGCTGACAGCTTGCGTCAGCACATCGTGCTATGCTGTCTTATCCAGCACGCCAACCATCACTTCAACTCCCCCTCCACGCCTAGCCTGTAACGCCTCACGCCCATTAACTGCATAACTTCCCTTCTCCCCACGTTCCCCACTCCCCATACCATAACTCCTCTATGCCAAATACCAAACCCATTCACCATCATTAAATAGCAAACCCATTCACCATCCCCCAGTGCTAACTGCAGATCATCTCCTTTCACTATCGATACGCTGAAGCCCCCCTCTCATTCGAAATGTCGCACAGCCTCCCTGAACCTTCAAACCCCATGGCACCCAAAACCAAATCCCCGTCCTCCAAATCTCAGAAACCCAAATCAAAGCCAGTGCCTGCAGACACCCTTGGTCGGCTACCAAGCAAATACACCATAGAGCTATACACCAATTCCACCCAGAACCGCAACCCACTACCAGAGCGAGGCATAGCCCCAAAATCCCTAATCTCAGCCACAATAGAAATCTTCCGAGACCTACAATGGGAGAAACTGACCAAGCAACCACCGTACATACTCCCTGGGCTCACTATGGAGTTCTATGCTGCAATCCCTGAAAAGCTCAAGGGAAAACCCGAGCCCACCTTCTCCGTGGTGCGAGGACGGTTGGTTTCCTTCGCTGCTGAAAGAATTACTGAAGTGCTGGGACTGCCAGAGGTGGAGGAGACGCTGGAAAGCATGATGGCCAGTGCATCAGACTGGGACATGGGAAGTCTGCTGAGAGTGCTCTGCGTTCCCGGCACGGAGTGGGTCAAAGAAGACTCTAGCGCGTTCAAAGTCAAAAGAACAATGTTGAAGCCGTTCTTGAAATCTCTGCCGCTGTGGGTGATGAGTACAGTACTCCCAACTAAGCACAATCTCTACTGGCACAAGGAGAGGATGTTCCCGCTCAAGGCCATGCTGGGTTCAAAGCAGTTTAACTTGGGTCAGTTGATAGAAAGAGAGATCCTGGCGTGTGCCAGAAGAAGCGTAGGTGCGCTATTTTACCCTAATTTGATTCGACTACTTTGTGAAGCCGAGGATGTGCCCAGGTTTGACCAGGAAGAGGAGGACTCTCCCCTGGATCCTGAGGTGGTGCTGTCATGTAATGACGATAGTAAGGAAGATGAAAGAAAGAAAGAGGAGATAAGAACCGAAAAGAAAGTGGAGGAGGAGGAGAGAAAAGAGGAACAAGCCAGTGGGCTATCTGATGTAGTGCTGGTGCTGCAGAATCACATACTGAAGCAATAGGTTGTGTGGGCATTCCTCAAGGCAGCCCATGTCTGGAACACACAGGGAAGTGGTGAAACTATTCTGCCACCCCCTGTGTTCCCTGACTGGGTGCTGCCAGATGCTAGTCCTAGTGGCCATGCTCATGAGAAACCTGCTCCCACACCAGCCCCGAGAGATGAAGGAGAAAGGAAAAGCACATCTGGTGCTGCCAAGACTACGGCAGCACCCCCCAAAAGAAACTGTGGGGAGTGAGTCTGAGGAAGAGAAGGAAACCAGCATAAGAGGGAGCACCAGTAGCTCCTCCCCAGTCAGTTCAGTGGGAGGAGTGAACTCGCAAGGCAAAGAGGAAGGCAGTGATGCTGCAAAAAGAAAGAGGAAGTCCAAGAATGACCAAGACAAGAGAAGAGCCACTGCAAAACCCGCAAGTGCTGCGAAGAGTGCGGCCACAGCATCCTCCCCATGCAAGAAAAGGAAGAGTCATGTCGCAGCAAGTGCTGCTGAGGTGCCATTTCAACTGCCTCCAAAGTCCACATGGACTAGGAGGAAAATGTGTGCAAACCGACCACCCCGGCGGAAAAGAATGTTGATGGAAGAGAATGCTGACGAGGACGAGCAAGAGGATAAGGAAGAAGAAGACAAGAAGAAACAAAAGAAATGATGCAGTAATTTCTATTTTCTTTTCTTATGTTTCTTTTTGTTGCCAATTGCCCATCCTCCGCCTGGTGGTTGACAGTGAGGACACTGTCTCCGCTTAAGTTGGGGGGGGGGGGGGGGTGGAGCAATTTTATCCCTTGTCAAATCGTATGTTCCCCCAATATCCCAATCATTAATCAAAAAATTTGTGTCTTACTGCTACGTACTGTTTCTGCTAGCACTAAACCGCAAGTAAAGTAGTGCTAGGATAGCACCTGTGATATCATATAAAACTAAAAATAAATAAATTTTTTTTTCAAGACAGAACCCAGTGAGGATAACCAGAAGTGGTGTGGACTTAGAGCTGTGAAGGAAATAGCCTAGCCCCTCTAGTAGACACTTAACTCTTGTATTTTGGAAATAGGTGAAAGGCTTTGCTTAGGTGGAAGTTAGGTGAAAACTTAGCAAGGACCGAAACTGCCTGGCCTAAGTGTGCACCAATGCCTAAAACTAAAGAGGCTTAAGTGTTATCAATGCCTAAAACTAAAGAGGCGAACCATCTATATCATCATAAGCTTTGCTTGCAGCAATTGAGAAGGAAAGGCAGTGTAGGAAATTCTAAGTGGGAACCAAAGCCAAGCCTAGTAAACTGTCGGAGCCTGTAGGAAATTCTAAGTGGGAACCAAAGCCAAGCCTAGTAAACTGTCGGAGCCTGTGGAATAAATGCGAGAGAGCACACACACCTTTAAGCTAGGGAGCGAAGGCTAAGAGTTCGCATGTTGCTAAGGGATCTAAAAGTGTTAAGTCTGAGGGGAGAGTCTTGAGGAAAGTTTTTGCTGAATTGTAAACACGTTTTGAGAATGCTATCACTAGGTGCTTGTTGGATGCTGCCCAGATTGTATGATGTCGCTGGTGCTGTCAGCACTGTGCGAGATGCTGTCATTACTTGAGGACAAGCAATGGTTCAAGTTTGGGGGTGTGATAACTCACAGAAATGTGAGGTATTTACATCCATTCAAATGGGAATTATCCTGATCCACAAGTAAATTATGCTTTAAAGTGTAGTAGATATCTTCATATGAGGCACTAAGGAACTCATGGATGTTAATTATAATTTGGGCACGCAAGTGCCAATTTTGTGGAATTTAATCTGTGGGCTCAGTGTGCAGGATATTATTAAGTAATTCAGTGCTAAGGCAGGTGCTATGGTTGGTGCTGCACCAGCATCGCTGCGAGCAATTGGATAGGAGCGTGACTAGGCGAAGCGCCTCACTAAGCGCAGCAGAAAAGGAAACTTTATCTTCTAGCAAGCAAGGCGCCACCGTAAGCAACAAGCCAGCATGAATTCTAGGGTTTGTTACAACAAAACGAGTGCAAAGGCCCAAGAGGAGGTGCGTCGTGCTACGAAGGCCCATATATATAGGCAGCAACCCTAGTCAAGGAGAGCGCACGACTGCTTGGAGAGAAGAAGAGAAGAATATCAGAGAATACGAGACACCTTCCTCACCACCCAAACACCCTACACTCCATTCACTTCCACACTCCAATACAAGATCACCGTGAGCCAGTGCTTCCCGGATCACGAGAGCACCACTGATTGGTAGTTGTGAACGCCTTCATGCTCATCGGCACAACTCAGTCTCTAAGTGTTTTTACTATGTTGATGGATCTGTTTATGGTAACTTTGTGTTGTTTTATCATGTTTGAGCTCATCATGAGCTAAACCCTTTTATAGTCAAGACGATGGTGATATAAACACGATCTTTTAGATTGCTTTAACGTGATTGATATGTGGTACTTCATTAGCTTGTGTGTTTCTACTGCTATAAACTCTTTTCAAACTTGATCACCTTGATTAGGGTAACGTGTTTTAGTACCTGAAAAGAATTAACTCACTGATTTCACAAGTTAATACAGTTTGAGGGATAATAGGAATATTATCCTTTCCTAGCGAAGGATAGGAATATGAAGTTAGGGCTGTAGTGTGAACGAAAGCAAGCTTTTCAACCTTCGTAATGAACCTCAATGGGAGCTTAGGAATAAGGAAACCTTGAAAACATTACGTTTCATAGTGATATGAATATCCACTTTCATTCTGCACACTGAATGCTACCACAACATCAACCACAGCACTACATCTATGAGTGATTGATTATTGACCCTAGTCTTGGCTATTACCCTCCCTCGTATTTTTACTCATCCGTATCTTGTCACTCCCACTTTTATTACGTTACGTATTGCACAACAACTCCACTTATTCATTTGGTTACATTTACTCATTGAATCAAACGCTATTCCATAGACTTAGCAATTGAACCTTAATCCTCGTGGGAACGATCTTACTACTTTATTTCTTGTTTGACTGTGTATACTGTAACACCCTTTTTTCACCCATCGTTTATTCATAATTTATCAGAGTTTTTCGCGCCAAAAGAGTGTCACATTTTTCAACGTAAAACAAATCCTCGTAGTTTTCTCAAAACATGCAGCGGAACTATTCAACATCGTTAAAAACATCAACAACCGACAAAGTGCAAAGTGCACCAATTACTAAAAGATTCAACATCAACCGAAATTTAATTAAAAACAGTAATCGACCCTTCCCCAAGTGCTACCTATCAGAGCAGACGACACCAGGCAAAAAGGAAGACTACAATCTTCACTCGGGCTCACCTATAAAGTAACAACCACAAAAAGGGGTGAGATTCCATACAATATAAGAAGTGTATGAAAGACCACATACAAAGCTCAAGACATCAATTAATCACAGCAAGCAACATCACTCTTAACAGTTAATAACAGCTAAGTATACATTACACGTCACTTTCACAACAACACATCACTTTAACAACACATCACAATGGCCAAACAACTTCATTCAATCAGTCGTGCAATATGAATGCGATATGAGACTCAAGCAATGCACATGCATGTGGTACCAACCTACGTCACTGGCCAAAGGCCTAATTTTCTCGTCGCTGGCACAAGGCCTAATGTTCATGGTATGCATGTGACTCAATGATGTATGCACAACAGTCAAACAATCACACATCAACGTCACTGGCCATAGGCCTAATTCACATCACTGGCCAAAGGGCCTAAAACAATAGACAACGCTGTAGACCAACAATCACACATCAACGTCACTGGCCATAGGCCTAAATCACATCACTTTCCAAAACATTTAGAATTGACGACCACTTTTTGAAACAGACACCGGAGACGCCTCAAGGGCATCCCGGGACACCAAAACAACTCCAGGGAACAATGTTAGAAAAATAGTTCAGAATGCCTTAAAATTAGAGTATCCAGTTAGGCACCTGGATAAGCTTTCCAAAACATTTTGAAACGCCTCAATCGGACTCCCGAGTCAAAAGTTATTTCGAAAACAGTTTAGGAAAAAACTAAGACATCCTGAAAATGGCGCCCAGCGAAGGGGATCCAACCAAATTTTCGCAAAAGTGAATAATTCGCATAGGAGCAAGAATGGAATGACTCAATATGATTAGGCAAGGCATCCAGCAAAGGCACGGACCAAAACACCAAGAGAAACAGAATAGGGCTTGGCGCCCATGGGTAGGGATCCGAAGACAGCAACACAACACAGAATGGCAACACAGCACAAGTGCTGAGTTCCTACAGCAGTACACCTACTTCGGAGAATTAATTAAAAAAGCAAACGACATCGGATTTCAATAAAAGACCTCTCATTGGAAAGCCCTCTGAGTGTAGTTTCTTCCTATGATTTTTATTTTTCAAAATAAGTATCCAGTTGGTACAGTTTTTCAAAACACTACACTGTGGTACCAAAATCGGACAGAACTCTCTACCCAGCTTGCAACCAAATTTTCTTTCTCATTTCTTAATGAAATTTCGTGAAACCAGTGCCTATTTTGTAGATAATTAAGTCTACTTTCCAATGAAACAAGAATCGTTCAAAACGGAGTTCAATTGATAACACAAAGCCTACAAAAACCGAACCTACTCACAGTTTGATTCCAGAAATTTGACCTAACTTCGGTGACTCATAACTTGAGCTACACAACTCCAAATTGAGCGAAACCAGTGCCAAAACGACCGGCTTTAGGTCTATTTTGAAAAACAACCAGCCACATAATTTTTGGATCAACTGAACAGTACCAGTTTTAGGAGAACCGAAACAGTGTCCAGAAATGCACAAAGACCATAAACAAGTAGAACTCATCATGATCAATTCCCAAACAACAATTTCAACACCACATACTTATGCATTTGCTCAAACACTTGACATGCAAAATCATAAATTCTCAACAACAAATCATCATATGGCAACAATTATTATTATGAGCATAACAACATGTCATTTAGGCATAGGAATGTGAGGAAATCAAGCATACATCAAATTACTCAACAAGGCACACAATCATAGGGCATGCGATTTTTCAAGACAACAATATGGTGATCAAGACACCCTAAAACCCCACATGTAGATCCCTCATAAACCCTTATATTGTATTAAATCCCACCCTTACCTTTTAGAAGAATTCGAAATCCCTTTAGCCTTATAACCTTGGAGCCCTAGCTTTTTCCTTCCCTCTCTCTTGTTCTTGGTTCACGCCTCTTCTCCTTTCTTTTCCACTAGTTCAGCCGCTCCCTCACTCTCCAAGTCGTTTCTCTTCTTTTCTTTTTTCTAAAAAATGCGCTAACCTTTCATGAAACCCCTAATCACTAAACCCTTCTCATGACTTACCACTCCTTTGGGCTTTTTCTTCTTACTAACTAATTTGAATACCATGGTGGGCTTATCCACCTCACTTAATTATATTCTAACCCCTCTATGGACCAACCCACACACAATACCACACGTCTATTCTATTATTATATTTAGCACACAATTCTAATCATGTAATAATAATTAATTCTATTATTATTTTTACCACTTAATCTCTATTTAATTAAATCTACCAAATAAATCTAATCAAATGAATCACACAAATAATTAAATACGCATTTAAATGAAAATGGGGTGTTACAACTCTCCCCCACTTAAAAGAATTTCGCCCTCGAAATTACCTGCTAACACGAACACCTTCTCGCTAACTCTCTCTTTCTTCGGCTTCTGGCACTGACTGCTGATGTGCCCCTCCTCGTTGCAGTTGAAGCAGACACTCCCCTTGTGCACGCATGCAGCACTCTTATGACCAATCTTCCCGCACTTGAAACACACTACGCCCGCAGGAGCGTCTCCCCCACTTGACTTCTAGCCCTCAGCAACTCTCGGTCCACCTCTCTCAGCAGGAACAGCATACGGCTTGCTCCGGTCCTGACGCTTGTTCTTCTCATTAAGGATCTTGCGATGAGCGTTGTGATCCTCCTCATATATCCTGCAGCTGTCGATCAAGTCAGCGAAGGTACGGATCTTCTGGTAGCCGATCGCCTTCTTGATCTCCGGCTTCAACCCATTTTCGAACTTTATGCACTTAGAAAATTCTGCCGTCGCCTCACTATAGTGCGGGTAGAACTTCGCCAGCTCCACGAACTTCGCCGCATACTCCGTTACAGACTTATCCCCCTGCTTCAGCTCTAAGAACTCAATTTCCTTCTTTCCGCGGACGTCCTCCGGATAGTACTTCCTCAAGAACTCTCTACGAAACACGGCCCAGGTGACCTCCTCACTTGCGGCCTCCAACCTTTGACTGGCCTCCATCCACCAATCATTGGCTTCCTCAGACAACATGTGGGTGCCATACCGGACCTTCTGCGCCACGGTGCAGTCCATCACCCGAAAGATGCGCTCCATCTCCTTCAGCCACGCCAAAGCTCCATCGGGATCATATCTCCCCTTGAACACCGGCGGGTTCTCTCTCTGAAACGTAGCTAAGCTACGGGACCCAGCATTCTCACCACCACTTTGCTGACTCTGCACCGCCTGTGCCATAGCTTCCAAAGCAGCAGCGATCGCACCGTCGTTTCTCCCCGCCATCACAACTTAATGCTACAGAAGCAAACAATAGTCAGAATAAAAATACAACAGTTGGTCGTACACCGACACAACGACTCGACGACTTGGCCGGACGAACCAACCATTGCTCTGATACCACTAATGTAACACCCTTTTTTCACCCATCGTTTATTCATAATTTATCAGAGTTTTTCGCGCCAAAAGAGTGTCGCATTTTTCAACGTAAAACAAAACATCGTAGTTTTCTCAAAACATGCAGCGGAACTATTCAACATCGTTAAAAACATCAACAACCGACAAAGTGCAAAGTGCACCAATTACTAAAAGATTCAACATCAACCGAAATTGAATTAAAAACAGTAATCGACCCTTCCCCAAGTGCTACCTATCAGAGCAGACGACACCAGGCAAAAAGGAAGACTACAATCTTCACTCGGGCTCACCTATAAAGTAACAACCACAAAAAGGGGTGAGATTCCATACAATATAAGAAGTGTATGAAAGACCACATACAAAGCTCAAGACATCAATTAATCACAGCAAGCAACATCACTCTTAACAGTTAATAACAGCTAAGTATACATTACACGTCACTTTCACAACAACACATCACTTTAACAACACATCACAATGACCAAACAACTTCATTCAATCAGTCGTGCAATATGAATGCGATATGAGACTCAAGCAATGCACATGCATGTGGTACCAACCTACGTCACTGGCCAAAGGCCTAATTTTCTCGTCGCTGGCACAAGGCCTAATGTTCATGGTATGCATGCGACTCAATGATGTATGCACAACAGTCAAACAATCACACATCAACGTCACTGGCCATAGGCCTAATTCACATCACTGGCCAAAGGGCCTAAAACAATAGACAACGCTGTAGTCCAACAATCACAAACCAAACGTCACTGGCCATAGGCCTAAATCACATCACTTTTCCAAAACATTTAGAATTGACGACCACTTTTTGAAACAGACACCGGAGACGCCTCAAGGGCATCCCGGGACACCAAAACAACTCCAGGGAATAATGTTAGAAAAATAGTTCAGAATGCCTTAAAATTAGAGTATCCAGTTAGGCACCTGGATAAGCTTTCCAAAACATTTTGAAACGCCTCAATCGGACTCCCGAGTCAAAAGTTATTTCGAAAACAGTTTAGGAGAAAACTAAGACATCCTGAAAATGGCGCCCAGCGAAGGGGATCCAACCAAATTTTCGCAAAAGTAAATAATTCGCACAGGAGCAAGAATGGAATGACTCAATATGATTAGGCAAGGCATCCAGCAAAGGCACGGACCAAAACACCAAGAGAAACAGAATAGGGCTTGGCGCCCATGGGTAAGGATCCGAAGACAGCAACACAACACAGAATGGCAACACAGCACAAGTGCTGAATTCCTACAGCAGTACACCTACTTCGGTGAATTAATTAAAATAGTAAACGACATCGGATTTCAACAAAAGACCACTCATTGGAAAGCCCTCTGAGTGTAGTTTCTGCCTATGATTTTTCTTTTTCAAAATAAGTATCTAGTTGGTACAGTTTTTCAAAATACTACACTGTGGTACCAAAATCGGACAGAACTCTCTACCCAGCTTGCAACCAAATTTTCTTTCTCATTTCTTAATGAATTTCGTGAAACCAGTGCCTATTTCGTAGAGAATTAAGTCTACTTTCCAATGAAACAAGAATCGTTCAAAACGGAGTTCAATTGATAACACAAAGCCTACAAAAACCGAACCTACTTACAGTTTGATTCCAGAAATTTGACCTAACTTCGGTGACTCATAACTTGAGCTACACACCTCCAAATTGAGCGAAACCAGTGCCAAAACGACCGGCTTTAAGTCTATTTTCAAAAACAACCAGCCACATAATTTTTGGATCAACCGAACAGTACCAGTTTTAGGAGGACCGAAACAGTGTCCAGAAATGCACAAAGACCATAAACAAGTAGAACTCATCATGATCAATTCCCAAACAACAATTTCAACACCACATACTTATGCATTTGTTCAAACACTTGACATGCAAAATCATAAATTCTCAACAACAAATCATCATATGGCAACAATTATTATTATGAGCATAACAACATGTCATTTAGGCATAGGAATGTGAGGAAATCAAGCATACATCAAATTACTCAACAAGGCACACAATCATAGGGCATGCGATTTTTCAAGACAACAATATGGTGATCAAGACACCCTAAAACCCCACATGTAGATCCCTCATAAACCCTTATACTGAATTAAATCCCACCCTTACCTTTTAGAAGAATTCGAAATCCCTTTAGCCTTATAACCTTGGAGCCCTAGCTTTTTCCTTCCCTCTCTCTTGTTCTTGGTTCACGCCTCTTCTCCTTTCTTTTCCACTAGTTCAGCCGCTCCCTCACTCTCCAAGTCGTTTCTCTTCTTTTCTTTTTTCTAAAAAATGCGCTAACCTTTCATGAAACCCCTAATCACTAAACCCTTCTCATGACTTACCACTCCTTTGGGCTTTTTCTTCTTACTAACTAATTTGAATACCATGGTGGGCTTATCCACCTCACTTAATTATATTCTAACCCCTCTATGGACCAACCCACACACAATACCACACGTCTATTCTATTATTATATTTAGCACACAATTCTAATCATGTAATAATAATTAATTCTATTATTATTTTTACCACTTAATCTCTATTTAATTAAATCTACCAAATAAATCTAATCAAATGAATCACACAAATAATTAAATACGCATTTAAATGAAAATGGGGTGTTACAACTCTCCCCCACTTAAAAGAATTTCGCCCTCGAAATTACCTGCTAACACGAACACCTTCCCGCTAACTCTCTCTTTCTTCGGCTTCTGGCACTGACTGCTGATGTGCCCCTCCTGGTTGCAGTTGAAGCAGACACTCCCCTTGTGCTTGCATGCAGCACTCTTATGACCAATCTTCCCGCACTTGAAACACACTACGCCCGCAGGAGCGTCTCCCGCACTTGACTTCTGGCCCTCAGCAACTCTCGGTCCACCTCTCTCAGCAGGAACAGCATACGGCTTGCTCCGGTCCTGACGCTTGTTCTTCTCATTAAGGATCTTGCGATGAGCGTTGTGATCCTCCTCATATATCCTGCAGCTGTCGATCAAGTCAGCGAAGGTACGGATCTTCTGGTAGCCGATCGCCTTCTTGATCTCCGGCTTCAACCCATTTTCGAACTTTATGCACTTAGAAAATTCTGCCGTCGCCTCACTATAGTGCGGGTAGAACTTCGCCAGCTCCACGAACTTCGCCGCATACTCCGTTACAGACTTATCCCCCTGCTTCAGCTCTAAGAACTCAATTTCCTTCTTTCCGCGGACGTCCTCCGGATAGTACTTTCTCAAGAACTCTCTACGAAACACGGCCCAGGTGACCTCCTCACTTGCGGCCTCCAACCTTTGACTGGCCTCCATCCACCAATCATTGGCTTCCTCAGACAACATGTGGGTGCCATACCGGACCTTCTGCGCCACAGTGCAGTCCATCACCCGAAAGATGCGCTCCATCTCCTTCAGCCACGCCAAAGCTCCATCGGGATCATATCTCCCCTTGAACACCGGCGGGTTCTCTCTCTGAAACGTAGCTAAGCTACGGGACCCATCATTCTCACCACCACTTTGCTGACTCTGCACCGCCTGTGCCATAGCTTCCAAAGCAGCAGCGATCGCACCGTCGTTTCTCCCCGCCATCACAACTTAATGCTACAGAAGCAAACAATAGTCAGAATAAAAATACAACAGTTGGTCGTACACCGACACAACGACTCGACGACTTGGCCGGACGGACCAACCATTGCTCTGATACCACTAATGTAACACCCTTTTTTCACCCATCGTTTATTCATAATTTATCAGAGTTTTTCGCGCCAAAAGAGTGTCGCATTTTTCAACGTAAAACAAAACCTCGTAGTTTTCTCAAAACATGCAGCGGAACTATTCAACATCGTTAAAAACATCAACAACCGACAAAGTGCAAAGTGCACCAATTACTAAAAGATTCAACATCAACCGAAATTGAATTAAAAACAGTAATCGACCCTTCCCCAAGTGCTACCTATCAGTGCAGACGACACCAGGCAAAAAGGAAGACTACAATCTTCACTCGGGCTCACCTATAAAGTAACAACCACAAAAAGGGGTGAGATTCCATACAATATAAGAAGTGTATGAAAGACCACATACAAAGCTCAAGACATCAATTAATCACAGCAAGCAACATCACTCTTAACAGTTAATAACAGCTAAGTATACATTACACGTCACTTTCACAACAACACATCACTTTAACAACACATCACAACGACCAAACAACTTCATTCAATCAGTCGTGCAATATGAATGCGATATGAGACTCAAGCAATGCACATGCATGTGGTACCAACCTACGTCACTGGCCAAAGGCCTAATTTTCTCGTCGCTGGCACAAGGCCTAATGTTCATGGTATGCATGCGACTCAATGATGTATGCACAACAGTCAAACAATCACACATCAACGTCACTGGCCATAGGCCTAATTCACATCACTGGCCAAAGGGCCTAAAACAATAGACAACGCTGTAGTCCAACAATCACACATCAACGTCACTGGCCATAGGCCTAAATCACATCACTTTTCCAAAACATTTAGAATTGACGACCACTTTTTGAAACAGACACCGGAGACGCCTCAAGGGCATCCCGGGACACCAAAACAACTCCAGGGAATAATGTTAGAAAAATAGTTCAGAATGCCTTAAAATTAGAGTATCCAGTTAGGCACCTGGATAAGCTTTCCAAAACATTTTGAAACGCCTCAATCGGACTCCCGAGTCAAAAGTTATTTCGAAAACAGTTTAGGAGAAAACTAAGACATCCTGAAAATGGCGCCCAGCGAAGGGGATCCAACCAAATTTTCGCAAAAGTGAATAATTCGCACAGGAGCAAGAATGGAATGACTCAATATGATTAGGCAAGGCATCCAGCAAAGGCACGGACCAAAACACCAAGAGAAACAGAATAGGGCTTGGCGCCCATGGGTAAGGATCCGAAGACAGCAACACAACACAGAATGGCAACACAGCACAAGTGCTGAATTCCTACAGCAGTACACCTACTTCGGTGAATTAATTAAAATAGTAAACGACATCGGATTTCAACAAAAGACCACTCATTGGAAAGCCCTCTGAGTGTAGTTTCTGCCTATGATTTTTCTTTTTCAAAATAAGTATCTAGTTGGTACAGTTTTTCAAAATACTACACTGTGGTACCAAAATCGGACAGAACTCTCTACCCAGCTTGCAACCAAATTTTCTTTCTCATTTCTTAATGAATTTCGTGAAACCAGTGCCTATTTCGTAGAGAATTAAGTCTACTTTCCAATGAAACAAGAATCGTTCAAAACGGAGTTCAATTGATAACACAAAGCCTACAAAAACCGAACCTACTCACAGTTTGATTCCAGAAATTTGGCCTAACTTCGGTGACTCATAACTTGAGCTACACACCTCCAAATTGAGCGAAACCAGTGCCAAAACGACCGGCTTTAAGTCTATTTTCAAAAACAACCAGCCATATAATTTTTGGATCAACCGAACAGTACCAGTTTTAGGAGGACCGAAACAGTGTCCAGAAATGCACAAAGACCATAAACAAGTAGAACTCATCATGATCAATTCCCAAACAACAACAAATCATCATATGGCAACAATTATTATTATATGGCATAACAACATGTCATTTAGGCATAGGAATGTGAGGAAATCAAGCATACATCAAATTACTCAACAAGGCACACAATCATAGGGCATGCGATTTTTCAAGACAACAATATGGTGATCAAGACACCCTAAAACCCCACATGTAGATCCCTCATAAACCCTTATATTGAATTAAATCCCACCCTTACCTTTTAGAAGAATTCGAAATCCCTTTAGCCTTATAACCTTGGAGCCCTAGCGTTTTCCTTCCCTCTCTCTTGTTCTTGGTTCACGCCTCTTCTCCTTTCTTTTCCAGTAGTTCAGCAGCTCCCTCACTCTCCAAGTCGTTTCTCTTCTTTTCTTTTTTCTAAAAAATGCGCTAACCTTTCATGAAACCCCTAATCACTAAACCCTTCTCATGACTTACCACTCCTTTGGGCTTTTTCTTCTTACTAACTAATTTGAATACCATGGTGGGCTTATCCACCTCACTTAATTATATTCTAACCCCTCTATGGACCAACCCACACACAATACCACACGTCTATTCTATTATTATATTTAGCACACAATTCTAATCATGTAATAATAATTAATTCTATTATTATTTTTACCACTTAATCTCTATATAATTAAATCTACCAAATAAATCTAATCAAATGAATCACACAAATAATTAAATACGCATTTAAATGAAAATGGGGTGTTACATATACTTGCACACGTTTTTGCACAACAGCGCCAGATCCTGCTCCAAGAGGCGGCAGCCAAGACAATGCAACAAGGCGCCCATGAGGGCGCCAGATCCTGCTCCAAGAGGCGGCAGCCAAGGCAAAGCGACAAGGCGCCCATGAGGGCACCAGATCCTGCTCAATAGGCGGCAGCCAAGACAACGCAACAAGGCGCCCATGAGGGCGCCAGATCCTGCTCCAAGAGGCGGCAGCCAAGGGAACACAACAAGGCAGTGTCCCACGCGACGTCACGAATCCGGCAAATCGATGAAAATCCTTCAAGCCAAGACCATCCTCCGGAATACTCTCGGCTTGGGGGGCAACTGTTCTGGACTGGACCAAGAGGTCCATTTAGCAATTCCATGAGGTGCGTTTAGCAACAGATATGGATTGGCCCAATCACTTTGGCCCATATCCACCACACACAAACCCAATCATGCTTGGACGGTCAAGATCAGTTCCGCTGATCCGACGATCCAAAACGGGCACGACTTCCTATAAATATCGGCTCGCATAGCCATTTACAAGGTACACACTCTTCCCTTGCAAATTCATTAGCCTATTCTCTTACTGACTTGAGCGTCGGAGTGGCTTTGCAGGTACCCCCTGGGCGCTCACTGACCTCCTGCCAGGGCAGCAAGAGACCTACCAACAGCAGCCGACCAAAATACTGCTCTTTGCTTCATTTTAGCTTGATTCAGATAATACTAGACATATGGAGCATCTACCGATGCATCTCGCATATGAAGCTAAACTTGGTGGACCTGTCCAATACAGATGGATGTATCCATTTGAAAGGTCAGTTAATTTTTATAATATAAGAAACAAGTTTAAAACATATGATTATTATGTTAATTAATATCATTTTCTCTAGGTTCATGGGTGATTAAAAAATATCGGTGAAAAACAAAGCTAGAGATGAAGGATCGATATGTTCTTCTTACTTACACCGTGAAATAACCCATTTTTGTTCTTATTATTTCAAGAATTGATTTGCTCCTGGAAGCAGTCGAAATCAAATGGATACTGAATGTCTTAGACATCATTTAGCTTTGTCTGTCTTTGGTCTACCCGGTCGTCCATCTGGGAAGGAGTCAATTCACTGGCTAACAGATGAAGAGTTAAGTTCAGCACATGTTCATGTGTTGATAAACTGTACTGAGGTGCAACTATTTATTGAGTATGTTCCTCAACATTAACTATCGATCTTAATTAGTTAATATAAAGTAGACAAATGTGTAACAATTAATTATTTCTTTTTAGGGAATTCTTGTCATCAGAGGACGTAAGTGGGCAACAATCTTCTGCTCATATTAATGCACATTCTCCAACGTGGTTTAGGCAATATGTTTATGCCCTCCCACCAACTCCTACCAACCAACACTTGAGGAACATATCAGACGGTCCTCGAAGATGTGTTAAAGAATGGCACACATACTTTGTCAATGGATGCAAATTTCACACCAATGAATGGACACAGGGTAGAGAAACAGTCAATAGTGAAGTTTGCATGAAGGGTGTCACTGGAGGAGGTGAAGATGATTTTTATGGTGTGGTTCAACACATATATGAACTTTTGTACCCCCATCTAGATTTTAGTCAGAAGGTAGTGGTTTTTTATTGTAATTGGTTTGATCCGTCTGCTCGAGGAACAAAGGTGAATCCAAAGTCAAATACAGTGGACATTAAAATGAATAGTAGATATCGACTGTATGATCCGTTCGTCATTGCACAAAATGTGAGAGAAGTCTTTTATGTCCCTTATCCATCAACGCGGACTGATAGGCGTGGTTGGTGTTTCGCAATTAAAACAAAACCAAGAGGTCGCATTGAGACAAATGATGACACGGTGGAAGATGTGTCATATCAATTGGAAGAGATGTCTAATGTAAATGAAGTGATTCAAGTTGAACCCATTACTCGTTTATGTGATGAGCCAAACATCGGCGATGTAGTTGATGACGAAGAAGATGCTGATGAAGATGCAATAGACCACATTGGTGTATCAAGAATTCACTCCTCTGATGATGATGATTTTGAGAATGAATGGGATTCCAAATAGTTATTTTATGTTTCAACAATATATGTTAACCTATTTTTAATCAAGGATGTAATTTATGTTTGTTTAATTAGTATGTTTATATATTTTTGTTTAGTATGTTTATGTTAACCTTGTTTAGTATATGTTTGTTTGTTTAAATGTATATGTCTAGATACGGTCATGGCATCGTCTCACTCAGGATCCGATCATGACGACACATATGTTCCTCCACCTGTCACGGGTGATGGCGCCAGCACTAGCAGGAGGAAGACTTCTACTCTTCTAGGGCGTCGTCGTCAGCCTGCTCATGTTGTTGTTTCTGGTGGCAGATATTTGCCACCACCTGGGTCTGAGGGTGCTAGTAGTAGTACTGCAGGGCAGCCAGTGATTCCTGATGGTACTGAGGGCTTAGCCCCGATAGATGTTGATGCAGATGGGGTACACATATTTACTGTTAACCAGGAGGTGGTGAGGTATACAGTTCATGGTCGTATCATATTGGAGACTGCTGGCGATTCGTAAGTATTATATATTATTATTTATTATTTTATTTTTGTTGCCTTTTATATAACTTATATAATTTGGTGTAATAAAATTCATCTTCTTTTAATGTAATACAGGTTTCTTCCTTCGAAGGCTACAGCTACCGCCATCACAAAAACAATTAAGGAGAATTTCACGAGGATGTTAAGATCATTCTTGGTAAGTTGTTCTACAAAATAATTAATTTGGTGTATTATCTTATTGACTTGATTAATTAATTTGTCTTATTAACAACATTATTGTAAATTTCTTAAATAGGAAAAATGTACGTGGATACCAGAGCAGCAAAAAGAAGTTGAGAGAGTGTTCCATAAGAGATGTTCCCATCGCTATTCTGAATTACTGCGGGATGCGCGCAATAAGAATGTGAAGCCATCTTATATGAGAGACTCAACTTGGGCTTGGTTCAGAGAGTATTGGGAGACACCAGAATTTAAGAATTTTTGTGAGAAAGCCAAGAAGAACCGTGCTTCTGGAAAATGTGGCTGCATACACACAGGGGGGAGTGTTAACACTGCAACCCATCACAGGCGTTTGGTAAATTTATTACTTTATTACTTGATTAATTAATTATTTATAATTAACTAGTCATTTTCATGTGCATTAATTAATAACACTATATGTATATATAGGAGGCGATGCATCAAAGGACAATCACTTTGCCTGAGTTGCATCGCTACCTTCATATGCGAGAGGACACTGGTGAGTTTGCTACATATCGGGCGAGGAATATTCAGGTAAAACTACTTTTACAATTATATATTAATGTTTATTATTCATATTTATCTTTATTTATATATATTGTTTTTATTATATTATATATTATTATTAATAATTAGTTATTTATTTTTTTGTTGGGTTATTTTTTTCAGGAGAGCTTCCAGGATGGGTTGGCTGAGTACGATGGGTCACAGCAGAGCAGTGGGACAGATATCGATCTTGTGGACGAGGCTAGAGTAGCTCGTGATATTTGGGAGAGAGCAGTTGGTCCCCAAAAGAGTAATCGTATGGTAGGATTTGGTGGTATTGGACCGGCTGCTTTCAGAACAAGAATTATTCCAAGTTTATCTTCACATTCTGGATCAGAGAGTACTGGTCGCTCTTATGTTCCTAATTCTAGTGAGTTGAATGCTATTACGCAATTGACCCAGCAACTGAGCGAGGCCTATCGTCAGTTTGCCGAGCGGCAAGAGCAAAATGAATGGGAAGTGCAGACGCTTCGAGAGAAAGCTAGGATAGCTGACGAGCGCATGGAGGAGCAGGCTAGGATAGCTGTGGAGCAGGCTAGGATAAATGAGGAGCGCTTTAAGCTTTTGCAGGATCAGCTGATGTCTTAGCAGTCGAGGCCATCATCATCACATATGCCATCCTACCTGCCGTAGCAGCATTTCGGCAGTGCATTTCAGTCGTGGCCTCAGCCGTAGTATTCCCAGCAGTATCCACCCCAGAATTCCCAGTAGTATCCACCGCAGCCGGTTCAGCACTGCCAACAGCAGCCATACCAGCACCCCCAGCAGCAGTCACCCAGCAGCCCAACTCAAACATCGATCTTAATATCGATGCGATTAGTGCTTTTCTTGCATCAGATGATACCTATTATCATGGTGATGAGTCAGGCCAGCAGCCACCCCAGTAGCTTTGGATTGTTTTACTTTGTTGTATGGTTATTTAAAATTAATTATTATAATCTATTAATTAATAAATAATTAATAATTAAATTAATTATTAATTTTCATTCCTAATTTTTATTTTTTTAATTAGTAAATTAATTAATAATTAAATTAATTATTAACTTTTATTTTTTCTCAATAATTAAAGTTTTTAATAAAATAATATTAATATTTTAAATAAAACGAAAATTAATTTCCGGCGGATTTTAGGGTTTTTCCGGCGGATTTGTTTTTTTCTTAAAAAAAAAATTTCCAGCGGATTTAACGGGTTTTCCGGCGGTTTTTTATTTTATTAAAGAAAAAAAGTTTATTGGGCGGATTTTTTTAAAAAAAAAAAGGTTTTTTCCAGCGGATTTAACGGGATTTCCAGCCGATTTTTCGGCGGCATTTCCGGCGGAGTTTCCGGCGGATTTTTCGGCACCACGAAATCCTCCGGAAATTACTGACGAATAATCCGCCGCAAATTTTTTGCTGCGAGCTGGCTACCGGCGCGAAAAATCCGCCGAAAAGTCCAAATTTTCGGCTGATTTTTGACTTTTCCGGCGGATTTTGCGCGCCGAAAAAACCAACTTTTCTTGTAGTGTCTTGAGTCCATTCTTTCAGCAAACATCTCTTATGATTTTGTCTAATGGCTTGCCTCGGCTCCCTGGTCCTTTTTCTCTTTTCTCTCAGCCCTCGGCCCACGACTTAATTATTTTTAGGTGTTAACAATTGCCCCCTTTTTATGTTGTCGTATGGCCGCGAGGACGTGACTGATCGTACAAAAACCCTTGATATGACTTGATGTGATGGTTTGAAGAGACTTAACTGCCATTATGTGACACTTGGCGCTTTGCGCTAATCGAAAAGGCTGTGCGGCGTTCCCAAGGATACGCTCGGCTGCGCCTCACGGCTATAAATAGCAATTATGTCTATTTTGCAAGGTTCCTTGCACCCTCTTTCTTCCTCATCTCCCAACTGAAAACTCTTGCGTTTCCCTTTCCATTTTCCTTCGACTAACCATGGTTGCCCACGCCCAAGCTTCTTCTTCCCAGAGTGACGTCCCATCCATTTTCTCCTCCATCGGTTCCCTTTCTGTCTTACGCCCCACTGCCGTCAACGCTGACCACGGTTTCTCACTCTTCCAAGAGAGGTTTGGTTCCTGTGACCTTCCTCTTACACACCTCCTCCCCCTACGACCTGGCCTGGAGGCGGACCTTGATAAAAGCTGTGTCGCTCTAATGCAAGATGTCGAGGGATGGGGAGCCCTGAGGGCATCTTATGAGCAAGCCCTCGCCCAAGTAGTTCAAGAGATTGCTGAGGCCCATGCCACTGCCGAAGCCATGACAGGTGAGCCACCACTCTTTCCTAGTCCTCCATCTCCTAGCAACGTCCCTACAACTGAGGTAGGGACGACGTTGCCAATGAAGTGGGGGCGCCAGTATCAGAAACATGCCCGTCGATGAATCCCCCATCCGAGGGTTTCGAGATGTTGGGTGAGGCCGCAGCTGCTGAGACAAATGAAGCCATAGCAAATGAGATTAATGCTGCGGTGGTGGACATTGTGGTAGATGCATTTGCGGCTAAGGGGGCGGAGGTTGTGGCAGGCGAGGTCGTAGTGAAGGCCGAGGCCAATGTTGAGACTCTTGCAGTTACTGTTACCACAAGTGAGGAAAAGGTCGAGTAGTGTTAGGACCTTTCTCTGTAAATAGTCTTTAATTTTATCATCAGGTCGCCGGTGTGTGGCATCCCATCTTCACATTTTCACTCCTTAATCACCAAATTTTTTTCCTTGCATATTTTCCCATAGAGTAGGATAATACGCTTTAAAATATTTGCTGTTGATTTTTGTTTCGAACTCTTCTCCGTCTAGTGTAATCAAACGACATGCCCCACCGTTGAACACTTCACTCACAATGTAGGGTCCGTCCCAATTCGGGGACCACTTGCCAAACTGGGGGTCTTTCTTCCCAAGTGGCAAAATAGTCTTCCAAACGAGGTCACTTTCAACAAACTTCTTTGGCTTGACGTGTTTGTTGTAGGCTCGGGCCATTTTGGCTTTGTTCATTTCAATCCTGCTGAGGGTAGCCAGTCGGTCGTCATCCACCGAGTCCAACTCCATCAACATGGCCTGTTGGCACTTCTCCATGTTAAGAGAGTGTTGTCGAGCCACTCTTAATGATGCTACATTGATTTCAAGTGGCAACACGGCATCCTGGCCATATACCAAACGATAGGGAGTCGCCCCGTGGCCATGGACTTAGAATTTCTCATAGCCCAAAGGACCTCATTGAGGGTCTCGTGCCACCATCGAGGCTTATCCTCTATGTTCTTCTTGATGAGTTCGATGATGATTTTGTTGGTAGCCTCGGCCTGTCCGTTAGCGTGAGCATAATAAGGAGACGAGTGTCTCATCTTGATGCTATACTCTTGGGCAAAGGCCACCACTTGTTCCCTGGTGAACATTGTGGCTTGATCGGCCGTGATGATTTCAGGGATACCAAATCTGTATATGATTTGGTTCTCTATGAATTTAATAACCGCAGCCTGATTGACACTGCCTAAAGGCACGGCTTCCACCCATTTAGTGAAGTAATCGGTGGCTACAATAATAAAATTATGGCCCTTTGAACTTGGAGGGTATATCTTGCCGATTAAATCCATGGACCATCCTCTGAATGGCCAAGCCTTAACGATGGGGTGAAGTTCGTCCGCAGGCACTCTCTGGATTGGTCCATGTAACTGGCAAGCTTCACAACCCTTCGCAAACTGGAAGCAATCGGCCGTGATCGTCGGCCAATAGTATCCATGCCGATAGATTAGCCACTTCATGATGGGGGCAGACCTGTGCGCACCACATTGGCACTGCTTTTATAAAGGTCGGCCCCTATCAAGATTTACTTAAGTGCCTCTGCTTGACCTTAAAGTCAATGCTAGCCATTGGGTTACGGAGGTACTCTGTCAATACCCCAATCTAGGCATTGGCAGGATCCTCCTCGGTTGGAACCAATGCATCTTATTGCATTACCTCGACCACCAGCTCCTTGTACCCCGAGGCTTGCTGGGCCAAGTCATTCGCTTCTTGATTCTCATTTCTAGGGACATACATGATCACAACATCGGCAAACAATTTTAACAAGTTATGCACCGAGGCCCGTAGCTACTTGAGCTTCGTGTTGTAGCACTTGTATTCCCCAGTAATTTGTTTAATCACCAGTTGGAAGTCACCTTTGACCTCTACGTACTGGGCTTTCACACTACAAGAAAAATGCGTTTTTCCAGCAGAAAAAATCCGCCGGAAGAGTGACGTTTCCGGCGGATTTTTTCCGCCGGTAAAACGGTCGTAGGTAATGTTTTCTGGAGGAATTTCCGCCGGTAATTTCCGACGGATTTTTTCGCCAGTAATTTCCGACGGATTTTTTCGCCGGTAATGCTCATTTCCGGCGGATTTTTTTAAAATAAAAAATAAATTTTTTTGAAAAATCCGCCGGAAACGTGCATTACCGGCGGATTTTTCCGTCAGTAATTTCCGGCGGATTTTTTCTGCCGGTAATGGGAATTAAGAAGTAAGAAAAATGGGGTATTATTACGGTGCCTCATTTTTCTTACTTCTTCATTTTTCCGCCAGTGCTAGCCATTGGGTTACGGAAAAATGGGGTATTATTGAGTGCTAGCCATTGGGTTAGCACTAAATATGATGATTTTTCCGCCAGTAATTTCCGGCGATTTTTTCTGCCGCCAGTAATTTAATAAGAAGTAAGAAAAATGAAAATGATATAGAATAAATGAGAAGGAATAAAGGAATGAGAATGAAGAAGTGTGAATGAATAAGAAGGAAAAAGAGTATGAGAAGAAATAATATTGGAGAGAATAAAAACGAACAAGTAAGAAGGAATAAGAATGAAGGAGAGTATGAGAAGTAATAATATATATAGGAGATAATAAGAATGAAGAAGTAAGAAAGAATAAGAATGAATGAGTGAGAATGAATGAGAAGGAAGAAGAAAGAGGAAATATAGAAGAGAGATATGTAGACAAATTTATAGAGATTGGAGAGTATGAGAAAGAAGAAGAAAGATAAGATAGAGAAAGTGTAGAAAAGAATGAGAAGGAAATAAAGAGTGAAATGAGAAAATGAGAAGAGTGTAGGAGAAAGTTTTATTTATAGGCACTTTCGAACGTTCCCGCGGATTTACCGGCGGTTTTTTCAGTCGGAAATGTGCATTACCGACGGATTTTTCCGTCGAAAATTTCATGCGAAAAAATCCATCGGTAATGAACATTTTCGGCAAATAGATAATTTTTTGAAAAATCCGCCGAAAATGTGCATTACCGGTGGCTTTTTCCGTCAAAAATTTCTGGCTGAAAAATCTGTCGGTAATGTACATTACCGGCAGATTTTTAAAAATAAATAAATAAATAATTTTTTAAAAAATCCATCGGAAATGTGCATTGATAACTCACAGAAATGTGAGTTATTTATGCAAAACAAATGAGAATTATCTTGATCCAAGAGTAATTTATGTGAATAAATGTGAAAATTGTACAGAGTTAGCTACAAGTGTGTTTAGTTGTGAAAATTATAGTTTGGGCACGCAAGTGCCATTTTGTGGGATTTAAATTGTGTGCTAGCGTGCAGGATTTTTAGTTGAATTAGTGCTGTGGATAGTGCTATGGTAGCATCGTGGCAGGCAGCTGGTGAAAGGAATAAAATTAAAGGCATCTCAGGTGGTACAAGTAAGAAAATGGTGTTTTGTATTTTGTGAGAGTGTGCATTGGCGTGACAGCGCATTAATGGGCCACTAAAAGACAAACAGTCCTTGATTTTAGGGTTGGCAGCACTGTACCTGATTTGCATTGGCCCAATTGGTACTTCAAGTTAGAGAATATACTATAAAAAGGCACTTTAACCTAGAAAGGCCGGGACCGATAGTACACATATCAGCCTCCACCATTCCCTAGGTCAGAGAGTACTGTTTGATTCCTTCCATCACTGTACATCGTCTTCCCCAACCATCTTTCCACTATTTTTAGTGCTGAAACTCCATTGTTGAAGCTGAAAACTCAGAATCAGCAGCACAGATCTCCATTCTCGCAGCACAGAAGCTCTGGAGCAGAGCTACAGCATCTGAAGCTTGATTTAAGCTTCATTTTGTTTGTATAATTCTGCATTCTTTTGTGTACTCTGTTGTCAGTGCTATTACTGTTTTGATGACTTCATTTATGGTAGTTAGGTTCTATTTTGTCATGTCTAAGCTCATTATGAGCTAGATCTCTTTATAATCAAGACTATGGTGATGTAATTACGATCTATTGATGTTTAATGTGATTAATGCTTGACACTTCATTACTTTGCGTGAGTAAATGCTATACATCCTTTTTAAACTTGATCAATTTAATTTGGATAACATGCTTCTATTTTTGGAAAGAAATTTAAGTGCTGATTTCGCAAATTAACATAGTTTGAAGAGTAATAGGAATATTACCCTTTTCTAGTGAAGAATAGAAATATGAAGCTAGGGCTATGGTGTGAACTGAAACATGCTTTTCAACCTACGGAATGAACCTCATGGGAGCTTAGGAATAAGGAAACCTTGACAACATTTCGTTTCACAGAGATAGGAATATCCATATTCATTTTGCACAGTGAGTGCTGTCGTAGCATTAGGCACAGCATTGCATCAATAGTGATTAATTACAGATCCTTGTCTTGGCTATACTCGTCTCTCTGATTTTACTGTCCTTAACCATTTACTTTAACCTTTGCACAACAATGAATTTTTACCATGCTTTTATTTCTATTCTTTTTACTCATTAATTCAAGTGCTATCAAGTAGAGTTAGTTATTAAACATTAATCCTCGTGGGACGATCTTTCTTATCACTCTATTACTTGTTTGACTGTGTATACTTGCACACATTTTGTAATGCCCCCAATTTTTCGCTAATTATATTATTTGGCGTAAATTATTATTTTAGCGATTTATTTAATTGATTGAAATTATTTAAATTGAAAGTGACTTACTTGATTGGTGAATTAATTTAATTGTGTGCAAATTGAGTTAATTGCATCATATTTAGTTAGTTAGAGCTGGTGGGAGTCATTAGGAATAAAATTTTTAAGTGAAGGGTGGTTTAGTCTTTTACCATGTACATATATATATGCACCCCATCCAGCTGAATGTGTGAGAGCAACAACAACACCCTTCATTTCCTCTTTCCAAAGATCAAAATCAGCAAGGTTGAGAGGGAGAGGAGAGCGTGAGGTAGGAGAAGAAGAGGGGAGGGTTCCTCAGAAATTCCATGCATGTCCTGTTCCTCACCACCATCCTTCATCATTTCACTTCCTCTTCCCATTGATACTAGTTTTGCAAGCTGAAACCCATCCATCTCCAATTCACCATTGATGGACCTCAAGCTCAAAGTGGAAGTGAAGAGTGTTGCATGTGAGGTTTGAGCTTCACACTTTGATCTAGAAACCATAACAAGCATTAGGGAGATCAATTGATAGCTAGATTCGAAGTGGGGAGAAGCTAGGTTCAACCAGCCATCCTTGCAACTTTGGAGCGATTCCGGAGGAAGTTCGTGGGTTGGTGTTGTGATCGAGTCCGAGGAGAGTTCGTGGTTCTCGGGAACGGTTGATTCACTAAAGTCTCGGCAAATAGGTGAGTTCTATACTCACTAGGATGTTATGGTCATGTGTGTCAAATTTTGATATTGAACCTCGCGTTTTATGAAAAACCGGTGTCGAAACCGTTTTGTGAAAATGTCGCTTGAATAATCGAAATGCATGATTGTTTGATTGAGATTGTGGTTGATTATTATAATCGTTATGTGATTGATATATGGATTGTTTGGCTGGATAATGTTCTCTGTTTGAAGGTTGATGAGTTAGGTATCGATCGGAACGGAGTTTGGACACGAAACGGATTCGAAAAAGGGTTCGAAATGGCATTTCAGCAAATCTGTGAGACAGGCACGGATCGTGCGCCCAGCGCACGGGTCGTGCGGTGCCTTCTGATTCACAGGATTGCTGAGTGTTGATTTCGCACACGGACCGTGCGCCATCAAGCACGAGTCGTGCGTATGCTTCTGTCAACATTTTCAAAATGTGTTCAAAGCCTTCCTAATTGATTCCAAACCTATCCTAATCCCTTCCCAATGTTATGAAATGATAAAATAACCGTAATTCGTTGGAATTGCTTAAGTTTAATGATAATAACCTCATGTCATGATTGAATGATTATTGACGGCCCAATGCGGGTATACGGAACGTGTTATGGATTTGATTGTCATGCTATGATTGTGATTGATATATTATGCGACTGATTATGACTAAGTTAGATAATCATAATGTTGAGTATGGGCGATACATTATGATGTGGACTAGGTAATGGATAGTTATAAGCTAAAATAACAACGTTAGTAATTCCGTGAGAGATCACCTAATGACAAGATCATGTTAAGTATAAGATTAGGTTAAGATTAAGACCGTTGTTATACAAGTTCATTGTCATGTTCACAGATCATTGTTCACAGATCATTGTTCAAGGTATATTAAAATATATACATCAAGTTAGGGTGACGACCCTATTTCAGTTTAGTGTGCTAGGGGAGGGGAAGTCATGAGCCCTATGAACCTAGGCCCCTTGAGGTTTGCCCACTAGTGATTAGTGGATTGGGTTCACTGGAAGCTTATTTTGCCAAGTGACCGGTGACATGCTAAGAATCATGGTTAGGCTCAGTGATTGAGCAAAGTTCATTGTTAGGCTCAGTGATTGAGCATAGATCATTGTTAGGCTCAGTGATTGAGCATAGTTTAGCCACATAGTCAAATATTAAGACTATGAGTTATGAATCAAGAATAATGAACCAAGCATAATTGAACCGAGAGGATTAGTAAGGGGTCTCGATAGAACTCACTGAGACAAGTTGTCTCACCCAATCCATGTTGTTGTTTTTCAGAATTGCAGGCTAAGTTGAAGATGATGAGGCATGGTCATGGAGACGCTTGAGGAGCAGCCGCTATCTTTATTTCATCATGTCTTGTATTTCAGTTTCCTTTGTGTTTTGTATTCAGTTCTTTAGTATGTACGATTGTACGACTTATGTTATAAAGTTGTAAATCGCTTCCGCACACTTTCTATTTTGGTACTGAACACTAGTGGAGTGGTGTAAGAACGCTTTATGCATTTTTCAGGATTAAGTTAAGTAACGCGCTTGATGGTCTTTAGCATCGAGTATTAGCATGTGTTCAGTATTTAAAACAGGAGGTACTCTGATGTATGCCAGTAGTGCATTTCGGTAATTTCTACAAGTTAGAAATTAACGGGGTGTTACACATTTCTGCACAACAAGTTGTTGACGCCGTTGCCGGGGATTAATTGATTTAATTTCTAAGTCTTAGTTAGTACTTGTTTTAGTGAGTTTTTGTTTTCTCACCTTTGTGTTGTAAATTTCAGTTTTAAGAGATTTTTATGCGCAGATCTAGAGCATCCTCTTGATCTTGAGATTGAAAGAACAGCAAGGAGGTTGAGAAGAGAGGATAGAGAGAGACTTGAAGCACTAAGAGCAGCTCAATTGGCAGAACCAATTCCTCAAGTGATACCTGTGATTCAGGTAGATCCAGAGGGGCATGGAATTATTGTTCAGGCACCAACAAACATTGAGATGGCTAATGATAAGGAGAGGCCCATGAGGGATTATGTTGTATTTGATCCTACCACCATGGACACTGGCATTGTGACACCTGCTATCAATGCTGCCCACTTTGAATTCAAGCCAATGATGTTTCAAATGTTGCAAACAGTAGGGCAATTCGCTAGAGGACACACTGAAGACCCTCACTTGCATTTGAGACAATACCTTGAAGTCTGCAGCAACTTTAAGATGCCAGGGGTGACTGATGATACATTCAGGCTAAGGCTATTCCCTTACTCATTGAAGGATAAAGCCAAGGCTTGGTTGAATTCTCTGGAACCCAATTCGGTGGATAGTTGGAACAAAATGGCTGAGAAATTTTTGGCTAAATATTTTCCTCCTGTCAAGAATACTAGAATGAGGAATGATATCACATCGTTCAGGCAACAAGAGGATGAATCCTTATATGAAGCCTGGGAGAGATTCAACGAAGTGCTTAGAAAGTGCCCACATCATGGCATTCCTTTTGCTATCCAACTGGAGACATTTTACAATGGTCTAGTTCCCCAATCTAGGCTGTTGTTAGATGCTTCTGCAGGAAGTGCTATTCTGAATCATTCCTATAATGAAGCCTATGATCTGGTGGAAACAACTGCTGCCAACAGTTATCAATGGCCCGCTGCCCGAGTCAGTGCTGCCAAGAAAGTAGCTGGAATCCATGAAGTGTCTGAGATGACTGCTCTGTCTGCACAAGTAGCTTCCCATACCAATATGCTGAAGAGTTTATGTACTTCTCCTGCAGCACCTGTGCTACTGTCGCTGCTGCTTCCGCAACGGCAGAAATAGCATCTGCAGAAAAAACTGATGCACCTAATTGTGTGTATTGCAATGGGGGACATTTGTTTGAAGAAGGCCCAGGGAACCCTAACTCTGTTAATTATATTGGGAACTTCAGCAAGAACAATAACCCCTATTCCAACACATACAATCCTGGGTGGAGGAGCCATCCAAATTTCTCATGGAGAGATAAGGGAGAAACAAATGCAGCACCAGCTCAAGCTAAACCTGCTACACCACCAGGATTTCCAGCACAACCTAGTCTCAAGCCCAATGCTGACAACTCTTTGGCTGAGGCACTCAAAGCATTCATGAATGAAACTAAAGCCTGATACCAAAGCCAAGGAGCTGCCATCAAGAATTTAGAAAATCAAATTGGTCAAATTGCAACAGCAACTACAGCTAGACCAAGTGGTATTTTGCCAAGCACTACTAAGCCAGCAAATCCACCTGGTAATGAGAAAGTTAAGGCCATTACACTCAGAAGTGGTAAGGAAACTGCCGCCTGGCCCAAAGCTACTGACATAGGTGTTGTTCTAGATGCTGCCAGCACTGGTGCAGAGCTTGTTGTTGTGAATTCTGATGCTACAACAGATGCTGTTACTCCAGCAGTAAACACTCCCCAGAAGTTAATTCCTGAAAGGCCCCCTCCACCCTTTCCTCGGAGGTTAAAGAAGGCTAATCATGATAAACAATTTGGGAAGTTCATGGAGATTCTCAAACAGCTCCACATCAACATTCCATTGGTGAGTTTGAAACTGTGGCCATGACTCAAGAAACTAGCATGCTGCTACAGAGTAACGTTCCTCAAAAATTGAAAGATCCAGGTAGTTTTACAATTCCTTGCTCCATTGGAGGTAGCTACTGTGGTAGAGCTTTGTGTGATTTGGGTGCAAGCATCAATTTGATGCCCAAATCTATTTTTCAAAAGCTTGGAATTGGTGAAGCAAGACCTACCACGGTAACCCTTTCATTAGCTGATAGATCAATTGTTTATCTTGAAGGTAAAATTGAGGATGTTTTAATTAAAGTTGATAAATTTGTATTTCCTGTGGATTTTATAATATTTGATTTTGAGGCTGACAAGGATGTGCCAATTATCCTTGGAAGACCATTTTTGGCTACAGGTAGGACCTTGATTGCTCTTCACAAAGGGGAGATGACTATGAGAGTCAATGACCAAGAGGTCACATTCAATGTGCTCAATGCTATGAAGTACCCAGAAGACAGCACCAGTAATGCAGAGTGCAACTTTGTTTCTACTGTTGATAGCTTACTGCAGAAACAGTTGCTGCAGCAACATGATGTTCTAAAACAAGAGCTTGGGCATCTGAAATTGAAGGATCTGAAGAAAGAGGGGCTGGTCGAACTCAATGTGGATAAACCAGAGGTTCAAAGATGGGCAAAGAGGTATGAATCTTTGGAGTTAACTTCTGAAAGCTTCCAAGATAACATACCTTCCATTGTGAAACCACCCAAACTTGAGTTGAAACAAATTCCTCCACACTTGAAGTATGCCTAGTTGGGGAGTGAAGACACCCTCCCTGTGATTATTGCTGCTGGGCTAAGTGCTACCCAAGAAGAGGAATAGCTTGGTACTCTGAGATAGCACAAGAAGGCTATTTGCTGGCAAATGTCTGACATTAAAGGGCTAAGTCCCACTCTGTGCATGCATAGAATCTGCTTGGAAGAAAATTCCAAAAACAGCATTGAAGCACAGAGGAGGCTGAACCCAATAATGAAGGAAGTTGTCAGGAAAGAAATCATCAAATGGCTGGATGCTGGAATAATTTATCATGTTGCTGACAGCACTTGGGTAAGCCCTGTTCAGTGTGTTCCTAAAAGAGGAGGAGTTACTGTGGTTCAGAACGAAAAGGATGAATTGATTCCTACCAGGACAGTCGCTGGTTGGAGAATTTGTATGGACTACAGGAAGCTCAACAAAGCCACCAAGAAGGATCATTTCCCTCTCCCTTTCATTGATCAAATGCTTGACAGACTTGCAGGGAAGGAGTTTTATTGCTTTCTTGATGGCTACTCGGGTTACAACTAGATTGCTATTGCCCCAGAGGATCAAGAGAAGACCACATTCACCTGCCCTTATGGTACCTTTGCCTTTAGAATGATGCCCTTTGGGTTATGCAATGCTACAGCTACTTTTCAAAGGTGTATGATGGCCATCTTCTCTGATTTCATCGAAAAATCTATGGAGGTATTCATGGATGACTTTTCTGTCTTTGGAGAGAATTTTCAAGCATGTTTGCTGAATCTTGAAGATATCTTGAGAAGATGTGAAGAAACAAATTTGGTCCTCAATTGGGAGAAGTGCCATTTCATGGTATAAGAAGGAATTGTCTTGGGGCACAAGATATCAAACAAGGGCATTGAGGTAGTCAAAGCAAAAGTTGAAGTAATTGAAAAATTGCCACCTCCCACATCAGTTAAAGGAATCAGAAGCTTTCTTGGACATGCTGGGTTTTATAGAAGATTCATCAAAAAAAATTCAAAGATCTCTAAGCCTTTGTGTATGCTGCTGCAGCATGACACAGTTTTTGATTTTGATGAAAAGTGTTTGGCAGCATTCAACACACTCAAGGAAGCACTGGTGACAGCCCCAGATATTGTAGCACCATATTGGAGTAAGCCTTTTGAATTCATGTGTGATGCTAGCGACTATGCTATAGGATCTGTACTTGGTCAAAGGCATGGCAAAGTGTTTCATTCAATACACTATGCTAGCAAAACTCTTGTAGATGCTCAATTGAATTATACAACTACTGAAAAAGAGTTGCTAGCAGTAGTGTTTGCTTTTGACAAGTTCAGATCCTATATTGTAGGAGCCAAGGTGGTGGTATACACCGATCACTCTGCTATTAAATACCTCATTGCAAAGAAAGATGCTGAACCAAGGTTAGTTAGATGGGTGTTACTGCTGCAAGAATTTGATCTTGAGATCAGAGACAAAAAGGGAGTTGAAAATCAAGTTGCTGACCATCTATCAAGAATTCCTGATGCTGAATCGCTCTCTTTTGAATCTGAAATCAAAGAGCAATTCCCTGATGAGCAATTGCTAGCCATAACAGCAACTGTAAATGCTACAAATTCTGTCGCAGAGGTGCCCTGGTATGCTGACTTTGTAAATTACCTGGTTAGCAATGTGGTGCCAGAATAATTCACATCACAGCAGAGAAAGAGGTTCTTCCATTTGGCAAAGCAATATTTTTGGGATGAACATTTCCTATACAAGAAGTGTCCTGATCAATTACTCAGAAGGTGTGCTGCTGAAGAAGAAATTGACGACATTCTGAAGCATTGTCATTCTTCACCTTGTGGAGGACACTTTGGAGGTGCCACGACTGCTGCAAAAGTTCTTCAAACAGGTTATTCCTGGCCCTCTATTTTCAAATATGCTCATGAGTATGCCAGGAAATGTGATAGATGTCAAAGGGTAGGAAGTATTTCAAACAGAAATGAAATGCCCTTAAATAATATTTTAGAAGTTGAATTGTTTGATGTTTGGGGGATTGATTTTATGGGGCCATTCCCACCCTCCTTTGGCAATTTATACATTTAGTTGATTATGTGTCTAAGTGGATTGAAGTCGTTGCTCTTCCCACTAATGATGCGAGGGTGGTGCTAAAATTTATTCAAAAGAACATTTTCACAAGATTTGGCAGACCTAGAGCTATCATTAGTGATGAAGGCACCCACTTTAGTAACAAACTGATGGATGGGCTGTTTTTTAAATATGGAGTGAAACACAAAGTTACCACAGTCTATCATCCACAAACAAGTGGACAAGTTCAACTGTCTATTAGAGAAGTCAAGAGGATTTTAGAAAAAATGGTTAACCCTTCAAGAAAAGACTGGTCTATCCATTTGGATGATGCTCTTTGGGCAAATAGAACATCTTTCAAAACACCTCTTGGCATGTCTCCTTATAGATTGGTCTTTGGTAAAGCTTGCCACTTACCCATTGAGTTGCAACATAAGGCTTTTTGGGCAACTAACACAACAAGAATTTTGGGGATTACCGGTGGACAAAATCCGCCGGAAACTGGTGAATACCGGCGGATTTTTTCCGCCGGAAATTCGCCCGCAGGTAACGGTTACCAGCGTATTTTCGGCCGCTAATATCCGACGGAAAATCCGCCGGTAACTGCAGGGAAAACGGCTGTAAAAATCCGCCGATAAATGCTCTAATCCGCCGGTAAGTACCGGCGCCAAATCCGCCGGTAAATGCTGTCATCCGCCGAAAAGTTTTCAAAAAAACTGCTGGTAAATTTACGGAATCCGCCGGAAATCTATTTTATTTAAAAAAAAAAACGGATTTTTAGTTTATTTAAAAATAATAATATATTCGTTAATTAAAATATCTATTATTTATTTCAAAAAAAATATAATTAATTTTAGGGTTAAATATGTTTTTAGTCCCTACAAAATCGGCTCCTTCTAAGTTTAGTCCCTACATTAACGAAATAGGTGTTTTGGTCCCTACATTTTTTTTCCGTTTTCATTAATAGTCCCTGTCGTTAAAATGATAATTAAACGAGAATTGAATAATGCTTTAAAATGATAAAATTTGCATAAACATCCAAGATCCAAGAATTAAAATATTTATTACATTTTGTCAAAAAAAATGCTAGTCATAGTAGCGCTCGGACGGCTCGGACGGGTTGTTGTTGAGGTCTGGATTATTTAGCCATGTTTCAAAATCATCTGTGTTAACCTGCTGCTGGGTTTGCTCGGGCTGCTGCTGGGGTTGCTGGGGTTGATGGAGATGAGAGTTGAAACCAGAGTACGGCTGACCATATGGGCTGTGGAAGGAAGGCTGGAAGACTGGTGCGTACGGCTGAAAAGCAGAGCCGTAAGGCTGCATCTGCTGCGTGGATAAAATGATGATGATGATGATGATGATGATGATGATGATGATGATGATGATAGCATAGATGGCCTTGGGTATTGAGACATAGTATCCATCATATGCTTCCAGCGCTCATCATTCAACCGTTGCTGCTCCGTATTCACCCTTTGCTGCCCCGCATTCGCCATGTGCAACTTCGCCTGCTTCCCTTGCATCTGCTGTATTTCCTGATCATATTTTTTCTGTCACTCTTCCATGTTACGTTGTTGGTCGTTCAATTTCTGCGTCAACAGCTGAACATCGCTTATTTCTGAAGGCGTGGGGACATAAGAGCGACTAGTACTTCTGTCTGAATTAGAAGATGCGGGAACCACATTTGGAATAATAGAATTTGGAAAAGCAGACGGTCCCAAACCACCAGCTCCTACTAACCGACCAACTTTTGGTGGCCCAACAGATTCCTTCCAACCAAGAAAAGCCGCTCTACTCTCGTGAACGAGATCAATCTCACTGCCACTACTCAGCTGAGTTTCACGATAACTGGTCTGTCATTCATTAAAATTTTCCTGAAAGCAACAACCAAGAAATGTATAAAAATATAATCACCAGCATGTAATATATGTAATATATAAAAATATAATAAAACCAATATATAAATATAAATATAATAAACGTTATTTACCGCAATATTCCTTGACCATTATTCAATATAATCACCAGTCTCCTCTCGCGTATGAAGTTGGCGGTGTAACTCAGGCAAAGTAGGTGGCCGACCAAGGCTAGCCTCCTATATATATATATATATATATATATATATATATATATATATATATATATATATATATATATATATATACACACTGTTATTATTTAATATTATTATTTTATAAAATATACAATACGTATGTATATATAATATAAATTTAATCAACTATTAAATTTACCATGCGTCTGTAATGTTCAGCTACGTTGATAGAACCACTCGTATTTATGCAACCCCCTCTTTCAGAAGCACAATTCTTCTTGGCTTTGTCACATTTTTCTTTATACTTCGCATCATTGCATTTCAGTTGGAGCTCATGCCAATCAGAATCACCGATCCATGTCGGCTGCATCCCCTTATTACGCTGTTGCCGAAGCATTTAAGAAAAGCGGTGAGAAGCTCTAGTGTTGAATGTTCTCTCAACTTCTTTCGTCGCATTAGGGTACCATGCCATTTTTTCCTATTTAAACAAATTTACTGGTTAGTAAAAACAAATTAATCAATTCAACAAAATTAAAAAACCAAAAATTAATTATTTCGTAAAAAAACTTACGCTGAATGCATTCCACATCTTAGATTCCTTATCTTTTTTTACCTCCGTCCAGTTCATCCAGGGTTTAGTTTAACTTGCTTTGATTATATCTGTGATCGTGCTAGATACAATCCTCCCTGGAATAAATCTGTACATAAAAAGAATAAATGTTTAGATAATAATTTATATTTAAAGTTTTAAATATAAATCAAACAAATATCATTAATAAATTACTAAATTAATACTTACTGCTGGCCAACAACATTCACTACTATACGACCGACAGGCACAACCTCAACCACCTCATTATCAATAGTATACCTGTGTATCTCATCTGCATCTGGCGGGGGTGTCACAGTACCGGGTGGAGGCACAAATGGACGACTCAGCGTACTAGGTCCGCTGCCATCCTCCGTAGTAGGTGGAGCCACAAAAGGGCCATCAACAACGACGCGAGTTACCCGACGACGACGACCACGTAAAGAAGTAGAAATCTTCTTAAAAAACCGGTCGGTGGATCGACACGAGGTAGGTCATGATCGGATTCTGATCCTGATGATGTCATGATTGTGTATGTATATATATATATATACATGATAAATAACATAAATAATGAATAACATATATGAAGAATATATAACACATGAATCAAGTCTGATAAATATAAATATTAATTATTTCATAACAAATTAATTAGAATCCCATTCTTTCTCGAAATCACCATCATCATCAGATGAGTGAATTCCTGATACACCGACGTGATCGACTCCATCCTCATGATCTGTATCTTCTTCTTCATTAACTTCATCACCAGTGTTTGGCTCATCACATAAACGAGTAATGAGTTCAACTTCAATCACTTCATTTACATTGGACATTTCATCCATTTGATATGACACGTCTTCCACAGTGTCATCATTTGTCTCAATTCGACCTCTTGGTTTTGTCTTAATTGCGACACACCAACCACGCTGATCAGTCCGTGTTGATGGATAAGAGACATAATACACTTGTCTCACAGTTTGTGCAATGACGAACGGATCATACAGTCGATATCTACTATTCATTTTAATGTCCACTGTATTTGTCTTTGGATTAAACTATGTTCCTCGAGCGGGCGGATCGAACCAATTACAATAAAAAACAACTACCTTTTGACTATAATCAAGATATGGGTACGCAAGTTCATATATGTGTTCAACCACACCATATAAATCATCTTCGCCTCTCCCAGTGACACATTTCATGCAAACTCCACTATTGACTGTTTATCTACCCTCTGTCCATTCCTTAGTGTGAAATTTGTATTCATTAACAAAATTTGTTTGCCATTATTTAACACATCTACGGGGACCGTCAGATAAGTTCCTCAAGTGTTGGTTGGTAGGAGTCGGTGGGAGGGAATACACACATTGCCTAAACCACATTGGAAAATGCGCATGAATATGAGCAGAAGATTGGTCTTCACTTACTGCCTCTGATGACAAGAACTCCCTAATAAGAAATTATTAATTGTTATATACAACTGTGTAATTTAATTTAATTGAGATAGCTAGGTCGAGAAATACATACTCAATGAATGGTTGGACCTCGGTACAGTTTATCATGACATGAACATGGGCTGAATTTAACTCTTCTTCTGTTAGCCAATGAATTGACTCATTTCCAGACGGACGGCCAGGTAGAGAAAAGACAGACAAAGCTAAATGATATCTTGGACATTCAATTTCCACGTCATTTCGACTACTTCTAGGAGCAAATTCATTCTTGAAATAATAAGAACAAAAATGAGTTGTTTCACGATGTAAGTAAGAAGAACATATCGGTCCTTCAACTCTAGCTTTATTTTTAACTGATCTTTTTGAATCACCCACGAACCTAGAAAATGATATCCATCGATCATATGTTAATATATAATCATCGATCTAATTAATCTAAATGATATATATATATATATATATATATATATATTTATATTAACTGACCTTTCAAACGGATACATCCATCTGTATTGGACAGGTCCGCCAAGTTTAGCTTCATTTGCGAGATGAACAGGAAGATGCTCCATAGAATCAAAGAAACCCGGCGGAAATATTCTCTCCAACTTGCATAAGATAAATGGGATGTCTTGTTCCATTTTTGTAAGGTCATCCGCTTTTAGCATTGCAGAACACAAATTCTTAAAATATTGACTTATTTCAATGAGTGGATTCAAAATGTGTGTTGGCAACGAACTAAAGGAAATAGGAAGAAAGCACTCCATGAATACATGACAATCACGGCTCTTCATCCCATGTAACCTCCCATTATCCACATCAGAACATCTTGCTAAATTGGAAGAATAACCGTCTGGCATTTTCAACTAAGAAATCCACCGATAAACTGCTTTCGCTTGCTCCGTAGATAAAGTATAATTGCCTTTGGGTTTCAGTGTCCTACCGTTAGCTTGCTCAACCAATAACAAATCCATTCGCCTGCAGTAATGATCCACGTCCTTCCTAGCCTTCTCATTGTCTTTCGTTTTACTTTTCACATTCATAACAGTGTTAAATATGTTATCAAAGAAATTCTTTTCAATATGCATTATATCGAGATTGTGTCTCAATAGATTATATTTCCAATATGGAAGTTCCCAAAAAATACTTTTTTTCGTCCAATTATGCCATAGTCCATAACCATCTGGACGAGAAACAACACCAGCAATCACTTCCACAGGAGGGATATCCTTGACACTGTTCCAAACTTCTTCTGGTGTCAGCCTACGAGGAGGTTCAGCTGTTTCAACATTCCCCTTGATGAATGCATATTTTGACTTTCTAAAAGGATGCTCGATAGGTAAAAACCTACGGTGCGAGTCAAACCATGAGGTTTTTCCTCCATATTTAAGAGTAAAAGCCTTTGTGTCAACCAAGCAAATTGGACACGCCATCTTACCATGTGTCCCCCATCCAGACAACATTCCATACGCAGGAAAGACATTAATGGTCCACATCAAAGCCGCCCTCATCATGAAATTTTGTCTTCGTGCTGCATCATAAGTTAAAACACCATTCCACAACCTTTTTAGGTCATCAATCAAAGGTTGCAAATATATGTCAATACCAGTTGTTGGATTAGTTGGCCCTGGTATTATAGCATTTAAAAACATGTAGGGTTTAGACATACACTTCAGGAGGTAGGTTGTATGGGGTAGCAATAACTGGCCAACAAGAATACGGTGTTGCTGACGCTTGAATATATGGTGTGAAACCATCAGAGCATAAACCAAGCCGAACATTGCGTGGATCATTGGCAAAATCTGGATGAACACGATCAAAATGCTTCCAAGCTTCACTATCAGATGGATGACGTAATTCACCAGAATTACTTCTATTTTCATAGTGCCACGTCATTTTGCCCGCAGTTTCCATTGAAGTGAACATCCTCTTCAGTCTTGGTATAATCGGCAAATAGAACATTGCTTTCCTTGGAACTGGTTTGCCTTGGCTTGTCCCTTTCCTGCTGACACGATACCGTGGCTCTTGACAAAACTTGCATTCCAGCAACTCTCCATCATTTATGCCAAACTCATTATTATAATAGATCATGCAACCAGACAGACAACAATCAATTCTTATAGAATTTAAACCAAGCTTCGATACCAATCTTTTAGCATCATAATAACTCTGCGGCAAAAGTCCTTTAACGGGGGTTGCATCCAACATCATTTTAGTCATGTATTCCATGCACAATTCCGCAACGTTAAATTGAGACTTAAGACCCAACAACCGAACACACATTGATAACTTAGAGTCTGTAGATCCTTCAAATAATGGTTTATTTGTCTCACTCAAAAACATATAAAACCTCTGAGCTTCCTCGTTTGGAACTTCTTCAGCATCATATTGTGGTTCTTCGAAATCCAAATTTACACCGACAGCATCAGATATCATCCCCTGAACAACATCAAACGGCGGTTGATATCCCGTAGTCGTTGGATTACTACTTGATGCGGAAGCTTCTACGACTAGACTTGATGTGGGACCTTCTACTTGGATAGGGACATTATCAACCGCAAGAACTCCAGCTGCTAACTCGCCATGACGGGTCCATATCCAATAATTTGGCTTAAACCCATTATTGTACAAATCAAGTCGAACATCACCTTCCTTTTTTATAGATCGAAACATACATTTGGAGCAAGGACATCTAATTCCACCTTGTCGCTCAAATTCTTTTTGACGCTTAGCAAAAAGAACAAACTCTTCGACTCCTTGTACAAAACGCTGCTTCAAACCATCTCTTCCAGGATATATTCGATCATACATCCAGCTACGATCCATTTTTTTCTGTATGATCCTTATTATATATATATACTACACAACATATATCATTTTATTAGAACAATACACATTGGTATTGATATTTTTATGTTTGACCAAATATACAAATGGTAATATATTTTTGACAACATTTTATTTTACTAATAAATTTACTTTTTTTACTTCTATTATATATATATATATATATATATATATATATATATATAATCTAATTATTTTACTAATTATTACAATCTAATTTATTTTATTTTTTCGAATAATTTCTATAACATTAATAATTTTTAATAAAAACAAAACTATTACACAATAAACAAAATTTATTTTATTTTCACGAAAAATTCGTATTTTAAAATTCTCAAAAATTTTAGATAATTATTATTATACAATTAGTCTAAACATAATTTAATTATTACACAATAAATAAAATTTATTTTATTTTCGTAAAAAAATTATAATTTATAATAATAACAGCAAATACATTTTATAATTTATAATAATAATAACAACAAATGTAACATAATCTGACTTGATGCTTTTCGGACTCTTGTAAACAAAACTCCAAACTCACAACTCCAAACTCGAAACTCCAATCAATTGCAAAACAAATAATAACAAATAAATATTAAACAACACATATTTAAAAACTAAATATTAACTAAAACAATCAAAATTCATTTAAAAAACATACCTTAAGAATAATCTCACAGAAAGAACAAAACAGACTTCGAAAGGAGTGGATTGAGAGATTTGAGAGGAGAAGAGTGAGAGATTTGGGAGAAAAGAGTGAGAGATTTCGGAGAAGAGGGTGAAGAGTGATTGAAGAAGGGGTTGGAATATATAGAAGGGAGCGCGCAACGGCTATTTCGCAAAATCCGCTGGAACCGTCGATTACCGGCGAATTGGTTGGCTTAGCGGCGAATATCAATCAACGTAAGTGAGCGGTTTTCGATACACGAATCTACCGAAAAACGCGAGATACTAGCGGGTTATTGACTAACCGGTCATTACCGGCGGATTAGGTGCAATTACCGGCGGATTAGGTGCGATTACCGGCGGATTTTGAATTTCGAAATTTAAATATTATCCGCCGGAAATGGCAATTACCGGCGGAATTTTTCGTTGACTGTTACTGGCGGATCCGGTTCATTACCGGCGGATTTTGAATTACAAAAATTTAATATTATCCGCCGGAAAGTGCAATTACCGGCGGAGTTATTTCGATGATTTTTACCGGCGGATTATGCTGCCATTACCGGCGGATTTATGTTAAAAACTATTTTTTAATTGGCAAAATTATCCGCCAGTAATTGCAATTACCGGCGGAAATTTTTAAATTTTTTTTCGTAGAAAAATCCGCCGGTAACACCTATCGATTCCGCCGATAAGTTACGGTCCAATTACAATCCGCTGGTAACACCTATATATTCCGCCGGTAATTTATTGGGGGAACCAGTCCGCTGTTAACGCCCAAAATCCGCCGGTAATGTACCGGCGGATTTTTTCCACCAGAAATGGGCGAAATTCTTGTAGTGTAAAAAGCTGAATTTTGATTTGCAACAAGCTGGTAGAGCCAGAATGTTGCAGCTCAATGAACTTGAGGAATTGAGACATTTCTCCTATGAAAATGCTGAATTATATAAGAAAAAGACAAAAGCTTGGCATGATGCCAACATTCTGAAAAAAGAATTCAAGGAGGGTGATAAAGCTCTTCTGTTCAACTCTAGATTGAAGCTTTTCCCTAGAAAGTTGAAGTCTAGATAGTCTGACCCATTCACATTTCTTAAAGTCTACCCCTATGGGGCTGTGGATTTAAAGAATGACTCAAATGGAAATGAATTTAAAGTGAATGGCCAGATAGTTAAACTCTATTTGGGTAAGCATGTGCCCAGCACAAAGGCATCCACCCCCTTGAGTGATTCTCCTTGATAAATGCATTTTAGTCAGGCTGAGGACTCTTAAACCAAGCGCTACTAGGAGGCAACTGATAACTATTTTATATAGAGTTATTTATGCATCTAAACATAACTAATTTCTTGAAACCAAGTATAATATCTGTCAAATATAGTAGTATGAGTAAGATAACAACATTCTATGTTTCAAAGAGGATGATGTAATGATTTAAGCATTTTATATATATATATATATATATATATATATATATATATATATATATATATATATATATATTGGTATGTTTGAGATGTTTGTTCAGTGCACTTGCAGTTAGGGGCAAATACACCAGGGAAACAGCACTGCATCTGCACCATCCTGCGCTGAAGGCAGATTTAACCCCACCTTGGAAGCACCTCAATTCATACCAATGCATAAACTTTTCTATGACATCATGCTTAGTCATAAGTCACATGGAGGCACATGCCAACATGCAAGAGGAGACGCCCACAATGGAAAATCATCATGAAAGGCTACGCATCTAGAACACATGGCTTTCCACAATTGGACCTCCCCTTTGGACTCAATCTTCTCATTCAAAGCTCTGAAAAGTAACCATGGTTAAGCCACCTTTGGTCAGCTTGATCTCCAAGCAAACCCTCACTTGAAGGAAACCTCCAAGGCTATATAAAGCCTTCCACTTCTCACTTGAAGAATATCTCACTCATAAGAAATTCACATATAATTTAGTAGTTTCCCTTCTTGTATTTTATTTTATAGTTTTAGTAGTAGTTAGTTGGCAAGAAGGTAAGGAAGGAACTGACGACGTCTTCCATCACTTCTTCATCAAGTTATTTAGGTGCAACTGCACCAGGAAGTCGGTGCTTCTGCACTGCTGGGCAAATTTATGCAAGAGTACTTCAATCAGTGTAATCTCTACCCTATTGATATCTGTTGTATTTTCCATTATATTAACATGTTTTATTTCATCTATCTTTGTCTTGCAACGCATATTATGAGCTAAACCCCTTTGGTTGAGATGTTCTAACTTTATAATGAGCTTTTGAGTAAGTTATTGTGTTCAAAGTGGTGTATTCATTTTTGGTTCTTGTGTTATTCTACATCCATCTTGTTTTAAGAGCTTGTAACGAAACTCTGAAGAAAGGAATTGACAACTTCTCTCTTTACTTTAAGACAAGGTTTTAAGAGCTTGTAACGAAACTCTGAAGAAAGTAGCTGAAAGGCACATACTGGTGCAACTGCACTCAAGTGCATCTGCACCACAGAAAACACATTACTCTTGAAAGTGATTTATTTAGTGAAGACATCTCAACTGATTTCCTTCATATTTTATTGCATATTTACATTCTGTTTTCCTAATCATTAAACACCCAAAATTGTGAGTAGTGTGGCTGCACTAATTTATATGCTTTCTAAACATACAAAAGTTTAACCAATCCCTGTGGGTTTGACCTTTCTTATCATTATATTACTTGTTTGTGACTGTGTATACTTGCACATATTTTCACACACCAAGTTTTTGGCGCCGTTGTCGGGGATTGCCATTAATTTTTGTTGTTTAGATTTATAAGTTAGTGTTTTATTACTCTGGTATTTTGTTTTCTGTTCAGAAGCATTAGGTGCAGAAGCATTATGTGCAAATGCACTAGGTGCAGATGCACTAGCCTATGCACAGGGTCAAATCACCAGAATTTGAGTTAGACCCTGAGATAGAGAGGAGATTTAGGAGCTTGCAAAGACAACAAAGAACCAAAGGCAGAGGTTCTAGCATGACTTCACCACAAAAATTCATCAACATGGGAGCAATAGGTATGTTAAATGATAGAAATAGACCCATGAGGGATTATGCTATGTTTGATCATCAGAATATGCAAACAAGTATAGCAAGACCTCATATTGATGCTGTACATTTTGAATTTAAACCCATGATGTTCCAAATGCTACAAACAATAGGTCAATTTGGTGGATCTCCCCATGAGGATCCCCATGAGCATTTAAAACAGTTTTTAGAAATATGTAGTAACTTTATCATTCCTGGTGTTAGTGAAGATGCATTTAAACTTAAGCTATTTCCATATTCTTTGAAAGATAAGGCTAAATGTTGGTTGAATTCATTAGAGCCTGATTCTATTCATTCATGGAATGAAATGGCTGAAAAGTTTTTAGCAAAATATTTTCCACCCATCAAAAATTCCAGAATGTGAAATGATATTACATCTTTTAAACAAAAAGACTTTGAATCATTGTTTGAAGCATGAGAAAGATGGAAAGAGCTTTTAAGAAAATGTCCACATCATGGTCTGCCTGTCATTATTCAAATGGAAACTTTTTATAATGGTTTAGAACCCCAAACCAGAATAATGCTTGATGCATCATCTGGGGGTGTGTTATTAAACTTGTCTTATAATGAAGCATATGAATTGTGATAGAATTGCAACAAATAGCTCTAGTTGGGCTACTGAGAGGGTGAGTGCCCAAAAGAAACCATCAGGGGTACCTGAAATTAGTGATGTATCAGCCCTATCTGCTCAGTTAGCCTCACTGACAAATTTGTTTAAAAACTTCACTTCAACTAGTGCATCTGCACCTGGTGCAGCTGCACCAACAGAAAACACTGCAGCAGCCATAGAACAAACCCCCCTGGTGATACAAGTTGTGTGTATTGTGGAGGAGGTCACTTGTATGAAGAATGTCCCAGCAACCCTATTTCTGTTAACTATGCAGGGTACAACCAAAATAACAACCCTTACCCAAATACCTATAATCCAGATTGGAACAGTCACTCAGATTTCTGGTGGGGGAGTAATAATGTTGCTGCACCCAATGCAGCTGCACCATCTACTCCACCAGGATTCCTTTCTCAACACGTCCAAAGACCATCTGCACCAGAAATGGACAACTCCATGGAAGCCTTATTGAAAGCATTTATGGGTAAAACAGATGCATTTATGGATAGGACAGGAGCATTTATGAGTGATACAAAAGTTCAAATTCCAACTCTTAATGCCTCCATAAAAAATTTGGAGAATCAAGTGGGACAATTAGCAAAAGCTCTGTATCAAAAACCAACAGGTACACTACCCTCAAACACAGAAGCTACCACATCCCACAGGCCAGGAAAGGAACAGTTGAAGGCCATTTCTCTTATGAATGGAAAAGATCTTTCAGAACCACAAGAGATTGAAGGTACAGGTAAGGGAGAAAAAAATGCTCAAGATGCAGAAGCACCTGATGCATCTGCACCTCATGAAGTTCCAACTCCAAGGTTAGTCCCTGAATACCCTCCTCCTCCTTTTCCTCAAAGGTTAAAAAAGGCACATGAGGAGAAGCAATTCAGTAAGTTTTTAGATGTTTTAAAACAGTTACATATCAATGTTCCTTTAATTGAAGCACTTCAGCAAATGCCTAATTATGCTAAATTTACGAAAGATGTGCTTTCAAAAAGAAAAAGATTAGGGGATTTTGAAACAGTTGTTATGTCCAAAGAATGTAGTTCGATTTTGCAAAACAAAATTCCAAGAAAATTGAAAGACCCTGGTAGTTTTACAATTCCATTTTCCATAGGCAAATTCTATACTGGTCGTGCATTGTGTGATTTAGGTGCAAGCATAAACTTAATGCCTAAATCTATCTTTACAAAGCTAGGGATTGGAATTGCTAAGCCTACCATTGTAACACTATCACTGGCAGACAGATCAATAGCTTACCCAGAGGGAATTATTGAAGATATTTTGGTAAAGGTTGACAAATTTATATTCCCTGCAGATTTTGTTATTCTTGATTTTGTTGCAGATGAAGAAGTGTCAGTTATTCTTGGAAGACCATTCTTAGCAACTGGGAAAGCACTGATTGATGTGCAAAAAGGGGAACTAACCATGAGAGTAAATGATCAATAGGTGAAATTCAATGTTATGAATGCCCTAAAGTATCCTGCAGAGGAGATTGAAGAGTGTTCAGCTATCAATTCTCTTGACCATTTAGTGCAGAAGCAGTTCCATAAGCAGTATGATCATCTCACCAGTGCACTTGCACCAGATGCAGCTGCACCACCTGAAGAAGAAATCTTGGAAAAAGACATTCTGCCAAGAGAAGAACCAACACAAAAGGATCATCTGATCAATGCTCTTGCATCTGATGCTCCTGCACTGCTAGGTGAAGACATGGTGGAAAAGGAGAGTGTGGGGAGAAGAAATGAATCGGAAGAAGAAGGGAGTGTTAAAGAGATTGAGCCTGAACCAGACCCTAAAGAAGCACTCAACAAACAACCAACTCTCCCAACCCAATGCCCGCCTCACAAAAATCCAACTCCACAAAATTTGGTGAAAGTGTATCCTAATGGGGTAGTGGAATTGTTTGATGAAGCCACGATTTCCACATTCCAAATCAATGGAGAAAGGGTGAAGCAGTATTATGGAGCACATGTGGTGAGGGACAAAGACACCACTCATTTCCAAAATCTCTAAATCAAGGAGATAGTCAGGCTGAAAGACTCTTAAATCAAGCGCTTATGGGAGGCAACCCATGATTTTGATTTATTAATAATTATGTTCTTTTTTCAGTTTTATGTTTTGAAGTATTTTGTAGGAAAACAGAGGTGGATGGTGCAACTGCATCTAATGCAGATGCACCAAAAGCTGGGGAGCCCAAGAAGAAGAAGCAGAAGGTCAAACACATTCCTGTGAGATCAAGCTCAAGGCTCAGGAGTGGAGCCAAAAAGTTAAGATAATTCCCAGTGCAGCTGCACTGCTTGCACCTACACTATCAAAATCCCAGTGCTCCTGCATCAAACTCCATAACAGACTTGGGTGAAAATTTAAATGCTGAGAAGAATGTTGCAGAGTAACCTGATGGAGGTGCACATCCACCACTGATGTACCTGATGCAAGAGCAACTGGTGCAAGTGCATCCAAACCTGAGGAGCCCAAAAAGAAAAGACAGAAGGTGAAGCATTCTGCAGTGAGGTCTAGCTCAAGGCTAAGGAGTGGGGCATCAAAACAGTAATTATATTTGAATGTTGTTAAACATTATGTTTAATTATGCTTTTGATAATTATATCTTGCACTATGTTATTTTGTGAACTAATCCTCCTCCCATGGTTTTATTTTTAAAGAGCAGTGAGGACACTGCTCAACTTTAAGTTGGGGGGAGAAGTTAACTTATTATATTATGCATGTGTGTTTAACTATAGTATAGTTAACTTATTATATTATGCATGTGTGTTTAACTATAGTATATGTGTGTTTACTTTGATATATGTTTGTGTTTATGTGTGTTTGCTTTGATATATGTTTTTTATGTGTGTCTACATGTTTAAATATGTGTTAGGATTTGATAGATTTTAAGCATGATCAGCTTAAAAAAATAAAATAAAATAAAATAAAATAAATCTTTTTCACAAACATAGACAAATGCACCTCTTTGAACTGATTTTTAATGATGAAAGGAAGAAAAAGAAAATAAGCCTTGTTTTCCCCAAATGACCAATTTTATTATTACTTTGACACATTAAAACTGAATTTTGAAAAGAACCTTGCTATTTGAAAAACTATCTGATGCAAGAGGAATTTTCAGAAAGCCAAGGTCAAAAACAAATTTTTACTAAAAATATAGAAGAGCATAAAGAATTAAGTTTGGGGGAATTTCCATGAATACTAAGGCTGAGTATGAGAAACTTAGAGTAGTCAATACAATAGGTTACCAAAATCACTACAAAAGAGTTCAAAATGATATAAACTAGCTATATTTGCCAAAGTCATTAACCGAACCTGTTCTAATAGTGCATTTGGTTTGAAAGAAAAGAAAAGCATCAAAATGCAAAAAAAAGAAAGAAAAAGAAGAAAATAAAATCAAACCAAAGAAAAAAGAATGCATAAGGAGGTCAGTGAGGAGGGCAATATATGCAAAAAGTCTTGAAATGTAGTATCAAGTGCAGTTGCACTCAAATGCATCTGCACCGTTACAAAAAGATCAGTGCTTCTGCACTTCACAAAAATATTCAGTGCAACTGCACCAAGGTGCATCAGCACCAAAGAAAAGAACCATCAAAAATAAGAATAGTGCATTGACTCAACAGTTTTGAAATACTCAATCAAAGTCCTTAGTTTTACGTTAAGCCCCCCAAGTCTTGAAGATGTTGTTAGTCTAGTCTATATTTTGAAACACCTTTGTTTTGACCAAACGTGATCTAAAATTTTCCAAAAGCGAAAGAGAAACTTTTTATTTAGTTTTGGAACTGATTGGATCTCAGTGGGGCACACACTCACATAAATGAGTTTTAATAAACTTTGGATGTTTGGGAATTCAAAGGCACAAAGACAAAATGTTCTGAAAAATAAAGTTCATCAAATGCAAAATCATTCTTTGAAAAGATATGAGCTGATATGTTCTTCTTTAAACTGAAAATCCTACTTGTGTTTTCTTTTAGTCATTACTTGAGGACAAGCAATGGTTTAAGTTTGGGGGTGTGATAACTCTATTTTATATAGAGTTATTTATGCATCTAAACATAACTAATTGCTTGAAACCAAAGTTTAATATCTGTCAAATATAGTAGTATGAGTAAGATAACAACATTCTATGTTTCAAAGAGGATTATGTAATGATTTAAGCATTTTATATATATATATATATATATATATATATATATATATATATATATATATATATATATATTGGTATGTTTGAGATGTTTGTTCAGTGCACTTGCAGTTAGGTCCAAATACACTAGGGAAACAGCAATGCATCTGCACTAAACTGCACTTACAGCAGTGCATCTGCACCATCCTGCGCTGAAGGCAGATTTAACCCCACCTTGGAAGCACCTCAATTCATATCAATGCATAAACTTTTCTATGACATCATGCTTAGTCATAAGTCACATGGAGGCACATGCCAACATGCAAGAGGAGGCGCCCACAATGGAAAATCATCATGAAAGGCTACGCATCTAGAACACATGGCTTTCCACAATTGGACCTCTCCTTTGGACTCAATCTTCTCATTCAAAGCTCTGAAAAGTAACCATGGTTAAGCCACCTTTGGTCAGCTTGATCTCCAAGCAAACCCTCACTTGAAGGAAACCTCCAAGGCTATATAAAGCCTTCCACTTCTCACTTGAAGAATATCTCACTCATAAGCAATTCACATATAATTTAGTAGTTTCCCTTCTTGTATTTTATTTTATAGTTTTAGTAGTAGTTAGTTGGCAAGAAGTTAAGGAAGGAACTGACGACGTCTTCCTTCACTTCTTCATCAAGTTATTTAGGTGCAACTGCACCAGGAAGTCAGTGCTTCTGCACTGCTGGGCAAATTTATGCAAGAGTACTTCAATCAGTGTAATCTCTACCCTATTGATATCTCTTGTATTTTCCATTATATTAACATGTTTTATTTCATCTATCTTTGCCTTGCAATGCATATTATGAGCTAAACCTCTTTGGTTGAGATGTTCTAACTTTATAATGAGCTTTTGAGTAAGTTATTGTGTTCAAAGTGGTGTATGCATTTTTGGTTCTTGTGTTATACTACATCCATCTTGTTTTAAAGTTAATCACTTAAAATGAGTAGAGTTATATTCACAGACATGGTTTATAACTAGAAGTCAAGAACTAATACGGGTGAGTGTTTTACTGAAGGCTTTGTTAACTTGTTTAATAAAGAAAACTTTGTTAAAACCATGTTAAGTCCTAGACATAGGATAACATAGCCCTTAGGATAATGCAGTGGGTACTTAAAAGGCAGGAGTGTACTTATTTAGCAACTTAGACAAGAATTGTAAGAAGGAAAGAAAGGAATTGACAACTTCTCTCTTTACTTTAAGACAAGGTTTTAAGAGCTGGTAAGGAAACTCTGAAGAAAGTAGCTGAAAGGCACATACTGGTGCAACTGCACTCAAGTGCATCTGCACCACAGAAAACACATTACTCTTGAAAGTGATTTATTTAGTGAAGACATCTCAACTATCATTCTCAACTGATTCCCTTCATATTTTATTGCATATTTACATTCTGTTTTCCTAAACATTAAACACCGAAAATTGTGAGTAGTGTAGCTGCACTAATTTATATGCTTTCTAAACATACAAAAGTTTAACCAATCCCTGTGGGTTCGACCTTTCTTATCATTCTATTACTTGTTTGTGACTGTGTATACTTGCACATATTTTCACACACCAGCAACCCAGAGGTTAACTTTTCTTGTTTTAGTGTTTATTTGGAGTTTCAAGAATAAAAAGGTGTGATTGATGTGGGGTTGAGTTGGTTAAGGTGTGGAATTTGGAATTGTTGGTGCTTTGTACTGGTAGCATTGAGTTCGTACTTGGTAGCATTGCTGGTAGCACTGAAAGATGCCTTGTCACTGTGGAAGTTTAATAAAATGTTTGAAAATTTGGAAAAAGGAAAAGCGATGTGCAGGCACCAAAAAGCACCTTCGCGCGTAGAGAGTAGTTGTGCTCAGAGCAGGGCGTACGTCCGCAGCGCTGCGCTGTATTGTCCTTCACATCCACCATCATGACATTCTCCTTCTCTCTCCACTCCTCACACTCAAACTCCATAACTTCCCTTAACTTCTTCCTTTTTCCCATAACCGTAAACACTTTCCCATAAAGACTGAACTGCCATTTGCTCTCATCTTCTCTAACCTAAACCGTTCACCTCTCATTTTCTATAAAATCCCCTTGTTCGTCTCATTGCTAGCCACATTAAATTTTTGCATTCTCAGAGCATTTGTGCAAAGCACTGTCATCTCTAAAAAGCTTCCATTTTTTTCGTGAACCCTAACACTCAAATGGCTCCCAAAACCAAATCACCCAGTTCCAAATCACAAAAATCGAAGAAAAAGAAAGTTCCAGAGGAGATTCTCTCCCGGTTGCCCAGCAAATACTCAAAAGAACTTTATGCATCTTCCACCCAGTATAGAAACCCTTTGCCTGAGAGAGGAATAGCCCCAAAATCCATCACCTCTGCTGTTGAGGAAATTTTCAGAGAAATGCAGTGGGAGAAGCTAATGCAGCAACCACCATTCGTGCTCCCTGGGCTTATGCGAGAGTTCTATGCTGGAGTTCCTGAGAAAATCAAAGGAAAACCTGAGCCCACATTTTCTGTGGTGCGAGGAAGGTTAGTCTCATTCTCTGCAGAAAGGATCAATGAGGTGCTAAGTTTGCCTAACGTGGAAGAGAACTTGGAGAACATAGTGGCCACGTCTACAGAAAAGGACATGGCTCGTTTGCTGAGGGTGTTGTGTATCCCCAAAACAGAGTGGGTAAAAGACGACTCTAATGTTTTCAAGGTCAAAAGAACAATGTTAAAACCTTTTCTGAGATCGTTATCTCTGTGGGTGATGAGTTCGATGCTTCCTACTACGCACAATTTTTATTGGCATAAGGAAAGGATGTTCTTGCTGGAGGCCATGCTGTGCTACAGGAAGATCAACTTAGGACAGCTAATGGAAAGGGAGATTTTGGCTTGTGCTAGAAGGAATGTAAGTGTTCTATTTTACCCCAATCTGATAAGTCTGTTGTGTGAAGCTGAGGATGTGCCTCGTTTTGATCAAGATGAAGATGACTTTCCGTTGGATCCTGAGGTGATTCTGTCATGTGAAGAGGAAGGAAAGGAAAGTGCTATGAAGAACGAAGAGAAGGAAACTGAGAAGAAAGATGGTAATGAGAGAAAGTCTGCTGAGGAAGTACCTCAAGTATCTGAGTTGGTGTTGCTGCTGCAGCAACACATTCTGAAGCAAGAAGCAGTTTGGGTGTTTGTGAAGGCTGCTCATGAGTGGTACACTCAAGGGTTTGGTGAAACCATTTTGCCACCTCCTGTGTTCCCTGATTGGGTGCTGCCTGATGTTGGTCCTAGTGGTCATGCACATGAAAAGCCTGACATTCCTACCGCTCCAACCCAAGAAATGTTAAAGAAAGCATCTAAAAAGAAAGTCACTCCTGGTGCTGCCAAGTCTGCGGCAGCACCTTCAAGAAAGACAATTATGATTGACAGTGATGAAGATGATGAGCCATTGAATAATCAGCAAGGCAGTTCAAGCAACTCCTCCCCTGTAAGTTCTAAAGGAGGGGTGAATTCAGCAGGAAAAATGGAACAAAACTCCTATGATGCTCCAGATAATGCTGGCGAGGTCAGTGGAGATGCAAGTGCTGCTGTGGAAAGAGAGAACAAATCAAAGCTGCAGGAGATGCTGCCATAACATCTTCCTCAGTTCAGAAGATGAAGAAGCCTGTTGATGCCGTTCCAGAGCCTGTTCCTTTCCAGTTGCCTCCCAAGTCAACTTGGACAAGGAGAAAAATATGTGCTGTCAGACCCCCTCAAAGAAAAAGAGTGTTCATTGAAGAAGAAGAAGAGGAGGAAGATGAAAAAGATGCTGCTATGCCCAAAGCACAGGCCTCAAAACAATCTCCCCCTGCTAAAAAGAAGAAGTGATCCTACCCTTTTCTATTATGCATTTTAGTTTCTGTTTTAATTTTTGTTTTGTGTAGTCAGTGCCCATCTCTGATTTAGTCATTTGACAGTGAGGACACTGTCTTTGATTAAGTTGGGGGGTGGAGCAGCTGTTTTGTTATCACTTTTAATGCATTGCTGTTTAAGTTCCATTTATTTTGTTGTTTTGTTGCTGTGTTCTGTTTCTTTTTATGATGTACTGTGTAGCTGTTGTTAGTGTAGTGCTAGCATAGCAGTAGTGATAGCATCTAAAAAAAATAGTTGCTTTTTGTACCAAGGCAGAACCCAATGAGGATAACAAGAATTGGTGTGGACTTAGAACTTTGAATGAAATAGCCTAGCCTCTCTAGTATACACTTAACTCTTGTTTTTCTGAAAATAGATGTAAGGCATTACTTAGGTAGAAGTTAGGTGAAAACTTAGTAAGGACTGAAGTTGCCTGGAATTTGATAGAAACTGCAGCTACAGCAAAACCCAAGTTTGGGGGTAGTGTTGTTAGAAGTAAGGTCATGTGCTGTCAGCACCAAAATCATGTAAAAGAGGGTGTACACACAAAAAAAACAAAGGAAAAAGTTATAGCATCAAATAAGTTGCATTCTTGCAGCAAAGGCTAGTTTGGGTGCTGTGGAGGGAGGCTGTTTTGTGGCGACACCATTACAGTTTCAGTCAAAGCAACAGTCAAGCTAGTCAACCAAAAAAAAAGATGTGCACCACTCTAAGTAAAGTTTCAAATCAAGTGATTAGGCCTAGTTATTCATTGTTCATCTCTTAGTATAGCTACCCCATAAGCATACATCAATGTAAGTTGTGCTTGTAGCCATTGATAAGGAAGGGCAACGTAGGAAATTCTAAGTGGGATCCAAAGCCAAGCCTAGTAATTGTTGGAGTCTATGGAAGAATTGCAAGAGAGCACACACACATTCAAGCCAGGGGGCAAAAGCTGTGATTTCATATGTTGCTAAGGGTTCTAAAGTGTTAAGTCTGAGAGGAAAGCCTTGAGAGAATAAAAGCTGAGTCAAAAATCTGTTTAGAGTGCTATCATATGCTGTGTGCTAAGTGTTATGCTATTCTGTATGCTTTGCTTTTGTGCTGTTAAGTGTTCTGTCTAGTGCTGTCATTACTTGAGGACAAGCAATGGTTCAAGTTTGGGGGTGCGATAACTCACAAAAATGTGAGTTATTTATGCCAAAATAAATGAGAATTATCTTGATCCAAGAGTAATTTATGTGAAAAAATGTGGAAATTGTACAGAGTTAGCTACAAGTGTATTTAGTTGTGAAAATTATAGTTTGGGCACGCAAGTGCCATTTTGTGGGATTTAACTTGTGTGCTAGCGTGCAGAATTTTTAGTTGAATTAGTGCTATGCCAAGATAGGGGTGTGCAAAGTAACTAGTTAACCTGTTACCATACTTAAACCATACTGGACCCATTTTTAAAACCCATACTCAATTTAAGGTTTACCGGTCCAAATATTTTTGCAAAATATGGTATTACCGGGAACCCATTTAATTAAAACCGGTATACCATATTGAAAGACGCGTTTCCACAGCTTCCTTCTTCCTGCGCAGCTCCGCTTTGTTTCTTTCCTTCCACCTTCCACCTTCCTTCACAACGACACGTTTCTTTCCTTCACAACGACGTGTTTCCTTCCACCTTCCTTCTTCGGCGACGTCACAACTCACAACGACGCGTTTCTTTCCTTCACAATGACGCGTTTCCTTCCACCTTCCTTCTTCGGCGACGTCACAACTCACAACGACGCGTTTCCTTCTTCGATGTGAATCGTTTCCTTCTTCGATCAGATGGGTTTTACTTCACCAAATTCGAACCCTAACCCCCAAATCCCCAAATCGAAACTGCAAAGGTATGAAATAGGGGTAGCTTTGTATCACTTTCTTTCACATTTTCTGATGATGAAAAAGACAAAGCCATAGTTGATGGCCAAAGTTGATGAAAGTGACACAGTATCAAAGTCACAATCCAAGACAATCAAGCTCAAGAATTGAAGTTTCAAGAAATAAAGGCAGTCCTTAAGAACAAGGGTAGTCCTTAGGGTTTGGGTGTGTCTTAGGAAAATGTGTAAGCTCTTACGAAGGTCAACTCATCTCTCAAAGTCCCACGTTTTTCAAAATGCATGCATGCACACGTAAACATAAAAAACATTTTGAGAAATCCACAAAATCGATTCGCATCATTTTTAACTAATCATCAAAATCGATTTTCAACTCAAAAAGAAAGCAAAGAATCGATTCCTATTATTTTTACTAAAGTATACAATCGATTCCCTCTCTCCTTTATTCAATTACAAAATCGATTAGGAAGCACACAATCAATTCCTATCATTTTCTATGAGACCACAATCGATTTCCCACATGTTTTAAAGAAGCACACAATCGATTTCATCTCTATTTTCAAGAAGCACATAATCGATTTGTATATCCCTTGTTTTAAGCACATAATCGATTTTCTATCCTTTAAGGAAGCACAAAATCGATTTCATTATCTTTTAAAGAAGCACATAATCGACTCTTTATCCTAGATCTAATCAAGCATGAAATCGATTGTCCAACTAGGCAAATCAGGCACACAATCGATTTCTACATTTCTACATTTCACTCAACGGCTATATCTTTCTCATAGCCTATAAATAGAGGCTTCATTCTTCACATCTCAAACAACCCATTTCACGATTCAAAATCACAATTGAGAAAAACTCTTCATACTTTTATTTCTGCTCTTCACGCACTGTTGGTCCGTCAGAGCCGATCTTTTGCAAGAGTTAGTCAGGGGTTGGGATCTTCAAGTTGTATTATCTGCCTATGTTAGAGGTATTTCGGTCTTTAAACTTGTAATTGTTTATTTGTTTTATTTTGTACTAGGGAGTGGGGTATCTCTCTAAGGTAGCTGTTTGTACTAGGAAGTGGGGTATCTTTCTGGGGCAGCTGGTTGTAACAGGGGTGGGGTATCTCTTGTTATTGTTGTAATAGTTTTGAGGGCTCTTCATAGGTGGGGTATCCTAGGAGAAGAGTGCCTGAGTCTGTAAAGGTTTCCAAGGCACCCGTAAGCCTTGTTGTGTTAGTGGAAAATCTCACAAGGGTGTGAGGACTGGACGTAGGTCAATGGGAGGTGACCGAACCAGGATAAATCTCTGCGTGCTTTATTGCTTTATTTTCTAATTCCTCCGCTTCCACTTAACCTGCGCAAAAATTGATCTAAGTCATTGAAAAGGGGAAAAAGTTTTCAAAAGTTTTTAAATCTCAATTCACCCCCCCCCCCCCTCTTGAGACTGAAGCCACTTGGAAACAAGTGGTATCAGAGCTAGACTCTTGTATAAAGGGCCTAGCAGCTTCACGAGTAATGGCTTCAGGTTGGTCTACGCAAGAGGGTGCCTCTCTTACCCGTCCTCCGGGATTCAACGGGAAAGATTACGCATATTGGAAAGAAAGAATGATAATATTTATTGAAGGGGTAGACTTAGATGTTTGGGATGTTGTGGAAAAAGGACCCTATGTCCCCACGCATATGGTAAATGGTACTCTTACAATTAAAGGGAGAAATGAATGGTCTGATGAAGAAAAGAGAAAGGTTCAACACAACTTAAGGGCTATAAATATTATTACTTCTGCTTTGAGTCCTGATGAATTTTTAAGAGTTTCAAACTGTAAATATGCTCAAGAAATGTGGGATAATCTTCAAGTAGCTCATGAGGGTACAAGTGAGGTTAAAAGAGCAAGAACCAACACTCTTATCAGAGAGTACGAGCTGTTCAGAATAGATACAGGTGAAACTGGTGTGTGGAAAACATGTGCAAGTATACACAGTCCATAACAAGTAATACAGTGTTTAGAACAGGTCGAACCCACAGGGATTGATGAACTCTTTCAAAAGTCAATATTATGTAATTTAGAGAAAAGTAACCAATTTAACAAGATAGTTGATATTGGTGAGTCACAAGTAAGTTAGAATAAAGCAAGGTGTAAGTAGTTGTAATGCAATAGAGAAAAGCTAGTTGGAATGTCTTCCCCAAGTAATTTACTTATAAGTGTTTAATGCAGTTATGATGCAGTTGCACTGAATGCTGTTGCATTAGTTGTGTGCCTTTCAGTCTTCTTCAGAGTTTCATTACAAGCTTCCTATGTCTAGGCTTGCTAAATAAGTTCACTCTTGTCTTTTAAAGTACCCACAGTATCACCCTATGGACTATACTATCCTATGTCTAGGACTTAGTATGGTTTTCACAAAGTTTCCTTTATGTAAAACACTCACCCATATTAGTTCTTGAGTTCTTAATTGTAAACCATGTCTGCTTTTACAAATCTACTTATTCTAAGTGATCAACCTCAAAATAAGTGTTGAAAGTATTATCAAGCAAGAACTAAAGTGCACACATCATATACTTGTATTAAACTTACTTAAAAGCTCATTAAATGGTTATAACATTCCAACTAAGAGAGGTTTAGCTCAACATAGACATTGCAAGGCAAATATAAACAGAATAGAACATGTTTATATAATTGAAATCACAAAAGAGAAACAACAAGATAGAGTTTACACAAGTTGTAGCTCTTAGCATGAATCCTCGTAGCAATGTAGTTGCATTAGCTCCTTAGCACTTTGGTAAAACTATGAAATCAAGGTAAGGAGGATTTGTCACTTCCTTCCTTTCCTTCTTCCAAAATAAAACTATTCTATGTGGAGTGAAATTTTAATCTAACTTATGGATTGTGATCTATTTTCAAGTGAAGGAGTGAGGTCTTTATATAGTCTTCAAGAGAGGTGCTTCTTTCCTTCATATTGAAGTAACTTTGATGGCTGTATTCATGGTTACTTTACAGCAGTTGATTCCCATGTGAAGTCTTCAATCAAGTGTATAGGGAGGTCAAATGAGATAACAACATGTGTCCCTACGTTGATGACTCTTCATAGCTATGTGGGAATTGTAGGCAACGAAATACGAGGTGTTCTTGCTTTAGGAGACCAAGCATGAGGTCATCAAATGCAAGTGGATGGCAAGTGGATGTGCAAATGGATGGCTCCAACCTTCAGGCAATGCAGTTGCAGCGCAGTAGCATTGTGCTAAACCAGTGTAGTTATAAGTGCAGGATCAATGCAGAAACATTTGATGCAGGAGCATCTAGACTGCACTGAACAAACTTATCAAACATACCACAATGTATCCAAAATGGCCTATAATCAACTATAACCATGTCAAATACTCAAGTTATCACATATTACATAAAATACTATATAAACTCTTTATCTTTGCTTGAAAGAGAGCGGTTGAAGTGCTTCTACTAAGGGAACATTTATGTGCAACTATTTTAGTACCTCTAAGAATTTGCTAAATTGTTTCTCCTCATGTGCTTTTTTTAATCTTTGTGGGTAAGGAGGAGGAGGGTACTCAGGTACTAACTTAGGTGTAGGGATTTGAACTTTTGCCTCTAATGCAGGAGCATTAGATGCTTCCACATTTCTTTCTTTGCTATTTTTCTGTTTGTCTTTTTCTTTTTCTCCCTTATCTACACTTTCCCTCTCATTTGATTTAATCAAGTCCTTGCCACTTCTTAAGGAAACAGTTTTAACCTGCTCTTTTCCCTGTTTCTGGGAAGGAGCAACTTCTGTATTAGAAGGTAAGGCACCTGATGGCCTTTGATACAAAGCTGTGGCTAACTGTCCTACTTGGGTCTCTAGATTCTTAATGGAAGCATCTTGAGTTTGTCTAGCCGTTCTTGCTTCTCCTATGAATGCTTTGAGCATATTTTCTCGAGAATTTTCATTGGTGGCTTGTTTTTGAGGTGGTAATCCTGGTGGTGTAGATGGTGCAGTATTAGATGCAGGTGCATTGTTATTTCCCCATCTAAAGTTGGGATGATTTTTCCACCCAGGATTGTAAGTGTTAGAATAGGGGTTGTTATTTCTATTATAACCTACATAATTTACATAAATAGGGTTGCTAGGACATTCCTCATACAAGTGACCTCCTCCACAATATACACAACTGGTGGTACCTGGAGGTGCTTGTTCTACTGCTGCTGCTGTACTGTCTGTTGATGCAGCTGCATTAGATGCAGTTGCATTAACTGAAGTGAAGTTTTTTATTAAATTGGCTAAAGTGGCTACTTGAGCAGATAAGGCTGTTACATCACTAACCTCATGTACCCCTAATGATTTCTTTTGGGCATTCACCCTCTCAGTAGGCCAACTAGAGCTATTAGCTGCTATTCTATCAATTAACTCACATGCTTCATTGTATGACAGATTTAATAACACTCCACCAGAAGATGCATCAAGCATTATTCTGGTTTGAGGTTCTAAACCATTATAAAAAGTTTCTATTTGAATAATAACAGGTAAACCATGATGAGGACATTTTCTTAAAAGTTCTTTCCACCTTTCCCATGCTTCAAATAATGATTCAAACTCTTTTTGTCTAAAAGATGTAATATCAGTTCTCATCCTGGCATTTTTGATAGGTGGGAAATATTTTCCTAAAAATTTTTCAGCCATTTCATTCCATGAATGGATAGAGTTAGGCTCTAAAGAGTTTAGCCAAGCCTTAGCTCTATCTTTCAAAGAATAAGGAAACAACCTTAATCTGAAAGCATCTTCACTAACACCAGGTAAGATAAAGTTACTACATACTTCTAAAAACTGTTTTAAATGCAAGTGAGGATCCTCTAGAGGAGTTCCTCCAAATTGACCAATAGTTTGAAGCATTTGAAACATCATAGGTTTAAATTCAAAATGCACAGCATCAATATGAGGTCTAGATATGCTAGTTTGCATGTTTTGATGATCAAACTGAGCATAGTCCCTCAGAGGTCTATCTCTATCATTAATCATACATATGGGATCCATGTGAATGAATCGTTCTCTGTGATCTTCTTCTGTATCTTGATGAGAGCCAGGACCTCCTCTTACTGAGTGTGGTCTTGAGCTTTGTCCTTCACTGTGAGACATCTTGCAGGCTTGTTCCTTTTGCTTTTGGAGTCTTAACAATCTCCTAAATCTTCTTTCTATCTCTGGATCTAAGCTGTATTCTGGTGTCTTGTTTCTGGTCCTGTACATATGCTAAAGCACCATGTGCTCCTGCATGAGAGAAACTTGCAAATACCAAAATAATATACACCAAATTACAATATATTAGATTTTTAAAAGAATTTAACTACAATCCCCGGCAACGGCGCCAAAAACTTGGTGTGTGGAAAACATGTGCAAGTATACACAGTCCATAACAAGTAATACAGTGTTTAGAACAGGTCGAACCCACAGGGATTGATGAACTCTTTCAAAAGTCAATATTATGTAATTTAGAGAAAAGTAACCAATTTAACAAGATAGTTGATATTGGTGAGTATCACAAGTAAGTTAGAATAAAGCAAGGTGTAAGTAGTTGTAATGCAATAGAGAAAAGCTAGTTGGAATGTGTTCCCCAAGTAATTTACTTATAAGTGTTTAATGCAGTTATGATGCAGTTGCACTGAATGCTGTTGCATTAGTTGTGTGCCTTTCAGTCACTTTCTTCAGAGTTTCATTAAAAGCTTCCTATGTCTAGGCTTGCTAAATAAGTTCACTCTTGTCTTTTAAAGTACCCACAGTATCACCCTATGGACTATACTATCCTATGTCTAGGACTTAGTATGGTTTTCACAAAGTTTCCTTTATGTAAAACACTCACCCATATTAGTTCTTTGAGTTCTTAATTGTAAACCATGTCTGCTTTTACAAATCTACTTATTCTAAGTGATCAACCTCAAAATAAGTGTTGAAAGTATTATCAAGCAAGAACTAAAGTGCACACATCATATACTTGTATTAAACTTACTTAAAAGCTCATTAAATGGTTAGAACATTCCAACTAAGAGAAGTTTAGCTCAACATAGACATTGCAAGGCAAATATAAACAGAATAGAACATGTTTATATAATTGAAATCACAAAAGAGAAACAACAAGATAGAGTTTATGTAACACCCCGGTATTTCTAACATGTAGAGAGACCGAAGATGCACAGATGCGGAAGTTCAGAGGACACATTTCCTGTTTAAGTATTGGACATACAAACTTTTTTCCGAAATCAAAACATAATCGGAATAACATTACTTCATAAAATAGAAGTTCATCGGTTCCATACCGAACGGAATACAATATCCAAGTCCAAATACCAAACGGAAACATAAAACGGTTCATATAACTCATAATCAATACAAGTTTATACAACCAATAGGACAACAAAAGAACAAAGGATCAAATGACTAAGTCTTCAGCACTTCCGAGAGTATACCAACTACTCGTGCACAATAGTCTTCCTTTTTCCCTGCTTCTCTGAAAAACAACAAAAATGGATAGGGTGAGATAACATTATCTAAGTGAGTCCTACCGTGCCCCCTCACTGACACTCGGTTCAATTTATTAAACCGTTACGACCAAAGTTGACATAACAATGTCTTATCTTTAAATCGAATTGCCGACTGCACAACGACTGCTAATCCCGGCGAATTCGTGTTCTTAAACTTTTGATCGAATTACCGACTGCACAACGACTGCTAATCCCGGCAAATCCGTGTTTTTGAACTTAGCACAAAGTCTTATTTATTAATCGAATTGCCGACTGCACAACGACTGCTAATCCCGGCAAATTCGTGTTTAACCTTAGCACAAACCGGCTGCACAACGCCTGCTAATCCCGGTAACCCGTGAATTGACCACGCCAAAACACATTCACGGCCTAGGGTGAGGGCTCATGACTTCCCTTCCTAGTATGCTACTTGTCGGGTCGTCACCCAACGTAATACGTATGACAATACGCATCAAGCTCTTGTGATCACTAAAAACCTCGAAACGAGAACCGTAAAGGTAATGTCTCCAAATTTTTAGTGCAAACACAATAGCCGCCAACTCTAAGTCATGAGTTGGGTAATTCCGTTCATGCGTCTTCAATTGCCTAGAGGCATAAGCCACAACATGTTGATTCTGCATGAGAACACATCCTAAACCCTTCCCAGATGCATCACTGTAAATCTGGAATCCCAATGACGGATCCGGAAGAATTAGGATTGGAGCAGAGGTTAACTTTTCTTTCAATCCAAGGAAGCACTCTTCACAATCGGTATCACAAGTAAACGGTTGGCCTTTGCGAGTCAATCGAGTAAGCGGAAGTACCAATTGCGAAAAACCTTCAATGAATCTTCTATAGTAACCAGCTAGACCCAGAAAGCTTCTGATCTCAGTCACTGACGTTGGTCGTTCCCAGTTCAACACTGCTTCCACTTTGCTGGGATCAACTGCAACTCCTTCCTGGGAAATCACATGGCCCAAGAATTTCACCTCGGACATCCAAAAATCACACTTCGACGGTTTAGCATAAAGTTTCTTCTCTCGGAGTACTCCTAGGACAAAGCGGAGATGCTGGGCATGCTCCTCAACTGACTTTGAGTAAACCAAGATATCATCAATAAAAACAACCACAAACTGATCTAGGTAGGAATGAAATACTCTGTTCATATAGTCCATGAATACGGCTGGAGCGTTAGTCAATCCGAAGGGCATCACCACAAACTCGTAGTGTCCGTACCTCGTACGAAAAGCAGTCTTCGGAATGTCTAAGGCTCTTACCCGGATTTGATGGTACCCTGATCTTAGATCAATTTTGGAGAAAACTTTAGCACCTCGAAGTTGGTCAAGTAGATCATCTATCCTAGGTAATGGATACTTGTTCTTGATAGTGATTTTATTCAGCTGACGGTAGTCTATGCATAATCTCATGCTTCCGTCCTTCTTCTTGACTAGCAATACCGGAGCACCCCATGGAGAAGCACTCGGTCGAATAAACTTCTTGGAAATTAATTCCTCAAGTTGGGACTTCAATTCCTTCAGTTCGAGAGGAGACATCCTATAAGGTGCTATGGATATTGGCCCTGCACCAGGCGCCAAATCTATAGAGAATTCTACCTCTCGTTCTGGAGGCAAAGAGGAGACTTCCTCGGGGAAAAACATCTAAGAATTCATTAACAACTTGAGTAGATGATAAATCCAAATCAGCTTCAGTTGATGCAGACAAAATAACAACAAAAGCTTCCGCACCTTGGAATAGAGACTGGCTGGCTGAAGTGAACGAAATAACGCCATCATCTGCAGGTAGTGAATGTTCAGCTACTTCAGAAGGAAAATTAATTGCACGATTGAAACAGTCAATCGTAATGTGATTGGAAGTCATCCAATTCATTCCCAACACGATCTCCATTCCTCTCATAGGCAGACAGATAAAATCAACAACAAAGTCCCTGCCTCCTATGGTGAGCAGACAGTTAAGGCATAATGATTGGGTTCGCACACGACCCTTTGCAGCAGTAAGGATAGATATTGGCTCGGATATAGGAGATACTATTAATCCTAGCCGTCCAGCACATGCTTCAGAGATAAAACAATGAGTAGCACTAGAGTCATACAGAATATTAACAGTTTGATGAAAGATAGAACCTGTACCCCTTATAAGATTATCAGCTGATTTGATGGTCTTAGCATCCAGAGTGTTGACTCGAGCCTGTCTCGGAGCATCAGGAGACTCTAAGAAAGCTTTCCTTGACGGACAATTATTAGCATAATGGCCCACTTCTTTGCAAAGGTAACATTGGTTCGGTCCCACCTGGCATTTGCCTTTATGAAATTTCTTGCACACATCACACCGGTCATATCTTGTGGAGTCTCTTGATTGTACTCGTTTCCCCTTATCTGAATTCCCTTTATACCTCGGGTTTGAAGAAGTTGGCTCATTACCCTTCTTCTTATCTTTCCAGAAATCTTTCCTCTCTGCATACATCCTTTTAAGATCGCTCTCAGCTGAATGAGCTTGTTGAACCAAAGCAGGATAAGTGGTCATGGAATAAGAACTGAGACCTTGATTCACATCGCCTCTAAGACCTTGTCTGAACATCACCATTTTCCACTTATCATCAGGAGCGGTGGTCCCCAATTCATAGAATTGTGACAACCTCTCAAATTTTGCAGCGTATTCCCCAACTGTCATCTCTCCCTGTTTCAAACTCAGAAATTCCATCTGCTTATCAAGTCTTTGGGAGTCGGGGAAATAATGACTCAAAAATAATTCCTTGAAATTACTCCACTCAAGAGGAGTTCCTTGATTTTGAAGCATTCTACGAGCGTTAACACACCAGGTGTGAGCATCCTCGTCCAGAGCGTTAGCAGCACAAATTACCTTTTCTCCTTCATTGCATTGCAAGGTATCAAAGATCCGTTCCATGGCATCTACCCAGAAATGGGATTTCATTGCCTCAGATCCTCCTTTGAAGGTTGGGGGTTTCATCTTCAGAAACCGGAAATACACCCTGTTGGGATCCTCAGGTGTTGGCACATTGACTGGCTCAGCTGGTTGTGGTTGAGGCATCTGATGCATCTGCTGCATTTGAGCCATTTGAGCCATCTGTTGCTGTTGCATTAGCATCATGTCATTCATCATCTTCTGCTGAGTCTCGATGACATTCTGCATCCATTCTTGATGAGGATCAACAGGTGGGTTTCTCCTACCTCTCCCAGCCATGATTCTGCGAAGTATGCACAAAGTATTAAGTTGATCAGGCTCAATGTCTAATAGCATACTAAGAAAAATCAGACTTAGAAGACGTAAAAGACTCTTAACATCTAAGTCCGACTGGGTCAAACTGCTCTGATACCAAATGTAACACCCCGGTATTTCTAACATGTAGAGAGACCGAAGATGCACAGATGCGGAAGTTCAGAGGACACATTTCCTGTTTAAGTATTGGACATACAAACTTTTTTCCGAAATCAAAACATAATCGGAATAACATTACTTCATAAAATAGAAGTGAATTCGGTTCCATACCGAACGGAATACAATATCCAAGTCCAAATACCAAACGGAAACATAAAACGGTTCATATAACTCATAATCAATACAAGTTTATACAACCAATAGGACAACAAAAGAACAAAGGATTAAATGACTAAGTCTTCAGCACTTCCGAGAGTATACCAACTACTCGTGCACAATAGTCTTCCTTTTTCCCTGCTTCTCTGAAAAACAACAAAAATGGATAGGGTGAGATAACATTATCTAAGTGAGTCCTACCGTGCCCCCTCACTGACACTCGGTTCAATTTATTAAATCGTTACGACCAAAGTTGACATAACAATGTCTTATCTTTAAATCGAATTGCCGACTGCACAACGACTGCTAATCCCGGCGAATTCGTGTTCTTAAACTTTTGATCGAATTGCCGACTGCACAACGACTGCTAATCCCGGCAAATCCGTGTTTTTGAACTTAGCACAAAGTCTTATCTATTAATCGAATTGCCGACTGCACAACGACTGCTAATCCCGGCAAATTCGTGTTTAACCTTAGCACAAACCGGCTGCACAACGCCTGCTAATCCCGGTAACCCGTGAATTGACCACGCCAAAACACATTCAGGGCCTAGGGTGAGGGCTCATGACTTCCCTTCCTAGTATGCTACTTGTCGGGTCGTCACCCAACGTAATACGTATGACAATACGCATCAAGTTCTCGAGAGTTAGATAATTTATATCTTTTCGATCACCAAATGGATCAATTACATAAATAATCGGATAAACAATATCCATATCGATCTATAACCCGTTTTGAGGAATTCATAATTTAGACCTCCGGCATTATAATCATTTTCATTTGACATATATAGACATATATATATTCAGTTAATCCATCAGTCGGTGTACTCACACGCGTACTAGGGTTTCGGTTTTTCGATCAAATGAGCTTTCAAAGTTCTTCTTCAAATCATGTGTTGAATGAGTTCAAAATAAGGTTTTCAGTAGGGAAGTTCCTTTTTAAATGGTTGAGAAAGAGATTAGAAAAGGTTCGGGATCGAACCGAGCGACAAATCGAGAAAACGGAAATCGGTAACAGAACCTCACGCACGACCCGTGCCCAGGGGCGCACGACCCGTGCGTGGTGCACTACATAGAACCCATCTATCAGAAAGAAACGCACGATCCGTGCCCAGGGGCGCACGACCCGTGCGTCCCGTTCGATTTCCAATTCTTCCAACCCGAAGCAGGCGCACGATCCGTGCCCAGGGGCGCACGGTCCGTGCGATCTGTGTCTGTTACCAGAATTTCACATTTTTCTCATTTTCGCTCTCCGTTCTCGCCCAATTCGATCTCTAATTTCAATCACCTGAAACCCAGAATATATTTCTAGTATATAATCACAATTAGAATCATTTCGAAATCATCTATAACTTCACATCCGGAAATTCGTTTAATTCGTTTTAAAGTGAAATCGATTCCTTTAATGGTTAAAAACTGGGATTTTGACACAACACCGAAACATAATTATCCAAGGTCATAAAACGTCCCTAACCGTGAGTAGAACTCACCCGTTGATGATTTCGCTAGGAGCTTCCACCGAGACACGGGATGACCGGAAGGCACACGCACGAACGAGAATCGAAAGGCACCAACTAGAGCGAAACGGCTGCCTCTTCTACTGAATCACTGAAGTAGAAACTCAACCTCGTGTGAATGTTCCTCAAATTCGAAATGCAGGCTTCATACTTCCTCCCCAATAGCATGTACTGAACATGCAAGCAGATAACAACTTAGAACTCCACCATTTTCAATGCTTTGAGCTTCACATATTGAAAATGGGATTGAGAGGATGAGTGAGAATCAAGCTCTGAAAGTGGTACCATTGGAAAGGAAAACGAAAATGGAGTGGAGAGGAGGTTAGAACACTTACATGCAAGTGAATTTTGGTGATTCCCTCTTCACCCCTTCTTCTCCTCCTTCGCGCCCCTCTTCCCCCTTCTCCCTTCTGTTTTCAGTTTTTTCTCTAAAATTCTGAGTTTAGTGAAATGGATAGGTGTGAGAGGGAGTGGCTGAATATAAAAGGGGTGAGAAATGACAGAATTTCCCTTCAGCTTAAATTCCTTCATTTAACACTAGATCTAGCCCCAATTCGATGGAGACATAATTACTTGACAATTTCCTCGATTTTTCCTCGTCAAGACGCGACTAATTATTCCTAACAAATAATTAAATCGGTACTAGGCTTCATAGTTCGAGTCTTTAAAATCTAGGGATGTTACAGTTTACACAAGTTGTAGCTCTTAGCATGAATCCTCCTAGCAATGTAGTTGCATTAGCTCCTTAGCACTTTGGTAAAACTATGAAATCAAGGTAAGGAGGATTTGTCACTTCCTTCCTTTCCTTCTTACAAAATAAAACTATTCTATGTGGAGTGAAATTTTAATCTAACTTATGGATTGTGATCTATTTTCAAGTGAAGGAGTGAGGTCTTTATATAGTCTTCAAGAGAGGTGCTTCCTTCCTTCATGTTGAAGTAACTTTGATGGCTGTATTCATGGTTACTTTACAGCAGTTGATTCCCATGTGAAGTCTTCAATCAAGTGTATAGGGAGGTCAAATGAGATAACAACATGTGTCCCTACGTTGATGACTCTTCATAGCTATGTGGGAATTGTAGGCAACGAAATACGAGGTGTTCTTGCTTTAGGAGACCAAGCATGAGGTCATCAAATGCAAGTGGATGGCAAGTGGATGAGCAAGTGGATGGCTCCAACCTTCAGGCAATGCAGTTGCAGTGCAGTAGCATTGTGCTAAACCAGTGCAGTTATAAGTGCAGGATCAATGCAGGAACATTTGATGCAGGAGCATCTAGACTGCACTGAACAAACTTATCAAACATACCACAATGTATCCAAAATGGCCTATAATCAACTATAACCATGTCAAACACTCAAGTTATCACATATTACATAAAATACTATATAAACTCTTCATCTTTGCTTGAAAGAGAGCAATTTACTAAATTTAAACATATGAATAACTCTATATAAAATAGAGTTATCAGAAACAATACCGGAAATGCAAAAGAGGTTCACTCACAGAGTGGATCAACTAAGCTTGTTAGGAAAGTCATTCCCTGCTGAGGATCTAATCAACAAACTTCTGAGATGTTTGAATCGAGAATGGCAACCCAAGGTAACTACTATAGCTGAATCGAGAAATTTAGCTTCCATGTCACTTGCCACTCTATTTGGAAAACTTCAAGAGCATGAACTAGAGCTCACTCGGCTAGCTGAACACGAAAATAATGATAAGAAAAAGAAAAGCTTGGCACTGAAAGCATCTAGTTCAAGTCAACTTTGTGAGAGCGAAGATTCAGAAAATGAGAATGATAAAAGTGAGGAAAACATGGCTCTCATGGTTCAAAAATTCAAAAAGCTTATGAGAAAGAAAAATTTCGCCAAAGATTTTTCTCCTAAGAAGTTCTCCAGCAAAGAAAGTTCATCCGGTCCTCCAACTTGCTATGATTGTGGGAAACCTGGTCACATGAGGATGGAATGCCCTAGTCTACAGAAAAGGGATCCAAATTCGAAAAGAAGACGCTCAAAGAGAACAAAAGAAGGAAAGCCTACGTAGCGTGGGAAGACAATGACACGAGCAGTTCAGATGGTTCAGAAAGCGAAGAAGCTCATGTTGCTCTCATGGCCGACCACGACAGTGAAAGTGAAACTGAAGTATCTTCTAACTCTGAAACTTTGCAAGATGCTTATGATGAACTGTATGAAGCATTTACTGAATTGCATGATAAATCCTTAAAACTAGCTAAAGCATTAGATAAATCCAAGAAAGTCATCACTCATCTTCAAAATGATGTTATTGCTTGAACTAAGGAAAAACTAGAACTTAGAAAGGAAAATGATAGTCTTGCATGTTTTAAAGAAAATTATGTTTGCGATAAATGTGTTGAACTTGAAAGGAAAATTCATGATCTAGAATGGACCGTTGGAAAATTTTCTAACTTACAACATGTGCATCATAGATCTCCTAGAAACAATCCCATTAAAAGGCATATGCATTATAAACAAAAGTTTTCCACTAGACCTTATATTAAATGTTATTATTGTGGTAAACCTGGACATACTGCTTCCATTTGCAAAGCAAGAGGTAAACAAAATGTGAAAAAAAGGACCATACCAAACACTAACCCACAAGGACCCAAAGAGTTTTGGGTACCTAGAACCTTGTTTTAGATCATTGCAGGTATGCTTCAAGGTATGGGGGCAGATTGATACCTTGACAGCAAAAGACTCAAAGCGCATGACCGGAGACGCAATAAAGTTCTTAACACTCACCCTCAGAAAAAGTCGTCATGTGACTTGTGATAAATAGAGGAAGAATCAGTGGTAAAGGTTAGATTGGTTAAGTTTTATTTACCTCTATTTGAAAATGTGCTTAATGTAGAACTTAAGAATAGTATATCAAGTTTTAGTAATCATTGAAACAGACAATCTTGGTTCATCCATCATTAAGAACAACACCTATAAAGGCATGAAACATCACAAAGTATTCTGGTCAACCCTCTAGGACTAAGCATGTAGAAATTATATATCACCTTCTTAGAGGTTATGGTTAGAAAGGCGATAGTGTGATTGAGTTAGTTGAATCGTCAAAATCAGCTAGTTGATATTTTCACAAATCCATTGCAAAAGAAAACCTGGTTCTTCATTTATTCAAATGAGTTTTTAATTAAATGTTCTTCAAAGTGATTTTGTAAAGAAATGTGAATTTAAGTGAAATTGTGACTTGTGAATTTCTGTAGTTGAAGTGCTACTTTTTCTTGAAATGTATTTTACAGTCAACTGCTAGCTCTGGTATTTTTCGATAATACATGCTCACAATCGTTGTTTATCTAGAATAATTTTTCCAAAACTCTACTTCCCATATTCCGGCTGCCATCACCAACTTTCAAATTAAGCAGCATGAAATGTATAAAGCTTAAACAACTGCTTCACAGTTTTTGAGACTCATGATTAGCTTTTACATGTTTTGATGAAATATTCTCTTCATGGTTTCAAAATATGATTTTCTTTTGGTTTTGATGATCACTTATAAAATCTGCAATGGTTCTTCAAATAGCTGTGTCATTTGATTCGCAAACTCTATCTTACGTCGACCCTTTTGATCATGACAAAAAGGGGGAGAAATATAGGATTGCATGAAGCATCTAATACTGTCATATTAAACACATAGGGGGAGAAATATTGTCACTTGGCATATAGTAAATGAAACAGGGGAAGCATCAAGTAAGGGGGAGTATAATCACATATATATGCATTATTTTGTTTGATGAACTAACCTCCCACCTTAAGATGAGTAAAGTTTTGTCATCATCAAAAAGGGGGAGAATGTGGATATCTTGTACTGCAGGTAACTTATATTGCAGGTTAGGTTTTGATGATGAAAAAGACAAAGCCATAGTTGATGGCCAAAGTTGATGAAAGTGACACAGTATCAAAGTCACAACCCAAGACAATCAAGCTCAAGAATTGAAGTTTCAAGAAATAAGGGCAGTCCTTAAGAACAAGGGTAGTCCTTAGGGTTTGGGTGTGTCTTAGGAAAAAGTGTAAGCTCTTACGAAGGTCAGCTCATCTCTCAAAGTCCCACGTTTTTCAAAATGCATGCATGCACACGTAAACATAAAAAGCATTTTGAGAAAACCACAAAATCGATTCACATCATTTTTAACTAATCATCAAAATCGATTTTCAACTCAAAAGAAAGCAAAGAATCGATTCCTATTATTTTTACTAAAGTATACAATCGATTCCCTCTCTCCTTTATTCAATTACAAAATCGATTAGGAAGCACACAATCAATTCCTATCATTTTCTATGAGACCACAATCGATTTCCCACATGTTTTAAAGAAGCACACAATCGATTTCATCTCTATTTTCAAGAAGCACATAATCGATTTGTATATCCCTTGTTTTAAGCACATAATCGATTTTCTATCCTTTAAGGAAGCACAAAATCGATTTCATTATCTTTTAAAGAAGCACATAATCGATTCCTTATCCTAGATCTAATCAAGCATGAAATCGATTATCCATCTTAGGCAAATCAAGCACACAATCGATTTCTACATTTCTACATTTCACTCAACGGCTATATCTTTCTCAAAGCCTATAAATAGAGGCTTCATTCTTCACATGTCAAACAACCCATTTCACGATTCAATATCACATTTGAGAAAAACTCTTCATACTTTTATTTCTGCTCTTCACGCACTGTTGGTCAGTCAGAGCTGATCTTTTGCAAGAGTTAGTCAGGGGTTGGGATCTTCAAGTTGTATTATTTTTCTACGTTAGAGGCATTTCGGTCTTTAAATTTGTAATTGTTTATTTGTTGTATTTTGTACTAGGGAGTGGGGTATCTCTCTAGGGTAGCTGTTTGTACTAGGAAGGGGGGTATCTTTCTGGGGCAGGTGGTTGTAACAGGGGTGGGGTATCTCTTGTTATTGTTGTAATAGATTGGAGGGATCTTCATAGGTGGGGTATCCTAGGAGAAGAGTGCCTGAGTCTGTAAAGGTTTCCAAGGCACCCGTAAGCCTTGTTGTGTTAGTGGAAAATCTCACAAGGGTGTGAGGACTGGACGTAGGTCACTGGGAGGTGACCGAACCAGGATAAATCCCTGCGTGCTTTATTGCTTTATTTTCTAATTCCTTCGCTTCCACTTAACCTGTGCGAAAATTGATCTAAGTCATTGAAAATGGGAAAAAGTTTTCAAAAGTTTTTAAATCTCAATTCACCCCCTCTTGAGACTGAAGCCACTTGGCAACAGCTACCCTAATTGTATCCGGTTCTTCTTATGTGACTAGTTGTGGCTATATGTACGAGGTCTTTGGCATTAGAACAACAATCATGGAAATGTCTCAATCTAGTGATCCTCGCATAAGATCCATGGCTGGAAGAATGAAAGAAAAATATGATAAATATTGGGGAAACTTAAATTATCTTAATATGCTTATGATGATTGCTCTTGTTTTGGACCCTCGGCACAAGATGCGATTTGTGAATTGGTATATGAATTTGAATATTGAACCAAGTGTGGGCAATATTTTTATAAGGAAAGTTGAGTCTTCCTCGGAATCGCTTTTTACGGATTTCAATGGTGGGGTGACGGGGTCTACTTCTTCCGTTTCCATAGCACTTGATGATGATTGAGTAAGACAAGTTTTACTTCAATTCCCTTATACGCTTCTTAGTGTAAAATGATCATTATGTATTTGTTCCATCTGGAGACACAATTGGGTTATGAAGTTCGTATTTCCCCTGTTTTCCTGTTAATAAACTGTTAGGTTGCTTCCTTCTGTTGGAATTTTTAGATGGCTCTTTTGTTGACCTAGGTGTGTTATCTAACTAAGTAGTGTGTGTTACTAATGTATCATGTCAGTTGTGTTAATCAAAACAACTTTCTTAATATTCAGGCAATCTAACTAAGTAGTGTGTGTTACTAATATTCAGGCAATCAAAACAGCTTTCTTAATATTCAGGCAATCAAAATGATCATTAATGTATCCTGTCAGTTGTTGACCTGGGTGTGTTATCTAACTAAGAAGTGTGTGTTACTTGTAACACCCATTTTCTACCCGGTAATTATTTGATAAAAATCAGAGTTTACAAAAACTTTAATTCATAATTCGAAAAAGGATGTCACACATTCATCATTAAATAACACGTCTCATACGACAAAGATAACACCTGGTCAAAATACATCACCACGCAGCGGAATATAATACAAGTTTTAAAACATAAAATAGCAACGTCCTGAAAATGGACTCCAAATGACAAAATACAATAATCCAAAGTTTAGCGTTTATCCCCCCTGAGTGTTACACATCAAAGCAAAGGACACCGACGACACCGACACAGAATAGCGAAGGTACCTAAGCCTTCACTCGCAATCACCTGCACGTTACCGCATAGGGGTAACATTCAAACAGAAGGGGTGAGATATCTTCATTATAATAGCATAAAATGATAGGAAATATGCTAGAATATGATACTATATCTACCACTCCACTACACACACCAAATTACAAACATACAACCAATTATAAGCATTACATCAAATTATAAACATTACAACCAGTCACCATATGTCATGACAATGCATGAATGCAACCCACACCAACGGACATATGCATGTGGTACCAAAATCACCAAAAGTCTTGCCCGTAAATAGGGGCGTCACCAAAATTGAGAGCTTTCACACCAGGCTCACCAATTCACCAAAAATCGAGCTTTCACACCAGGCTCACCAGTTTTAGAAAATTTTGAGCTTTCACACCTAGCTCCAAGACCAAAGGTCTTCACCAAAATAATGCATATGCTGTATGCGACACCATGAATGCACACAGACAATCACCAAATTAGTCACAATGTGACACACCAACAACAATCACCAAATACCACCAAAGTTGGGCTTTCACACCTAGCCACAACGACACCGAAAACACCAACCACCCGACACAACGGAACACCAAGACTTGGAACCTTCACACCTAGTTCCAACAACACAAAGGTTTGAGCCTTCACACCTAGCATCAAACCGCACCAAGGCACCTAGAGGACAACAATTTCCCAAAACAACACCAAGACACCAAGGAGACAATAATTTTTCCAAAACAGCACCAATACACCAAGATGACAACAATTTTCTAAAACATTTGAGACACGAGAGTTTTTCACAACACCGGAGACAAACGACAATTTTCCAAGTATTTGAGACACGACAATTTCCTTTTTAAAACATCACCATTTAACGACTACACTAACAGTAAACAACTTTTCCAGAAAAATGGGCCAGTTTGCCTTAAACTAGAATATTCAGTTAGGCCTCTGAATAAGCTTTCCAAAACATTTTGAAACGTCTAAATCGGACTCCCGAGTCAAAAGATATGCCAAAAACAAAACCGGGGAAAAATTGAGCAAGATCCTGAAAATGCCGCCCAGGCACTGGGCGCCTAGCAAGAACACGCAACACAGAAAACTGGCGCCCAGGAGCAGGGCGCCCAGCAACAGGCAACAACACTGAACTTGGCGCCCAGGAGCAGGGCGCCTGGCAACCAACACAACACAGATGACTTTGGCGCCCAGGAGCAGGGCGCCTAGCAACAGGCAGCAACACAACAGGTAACACTGCAGGACATGGCGCCCTTGGCGCCCAGACAACCCAGAACAAAACGCAACACCAACAGGACACACCCAGACACAGTGCCCATGGCGCCCCCTGCGCCAAGACAGCGCGCAACACACACAGGAAACAGGCGCCCATGGCGCCCATGCCGCCCTTGCGCCAACAACACGCACACAACACACACTGGAACACGACGCCCACACCCAGGGAGCCAAAAACAGCAACATGACCGAACGCAACATGACTCAGACACGGCACCCATGCACTGGGCGCCAAAAACAGCAACACCCAAACTCACCAAAACACCACATATGCAAACCATATCACCAATTTAGCTCGTCAATTTTTAATCACCAATTCCAATCACCATAATTTGGGAATCACAACATCAAACAAACATTTTATCGAACACCTAACATACAATCAGTTATAACAACAACGAATCACCAATTTCTTTGAGTCACAACAATCACCAAATCAAGCCAACATTCCAATTAACATAATCATGGTATACTATCATCAATTAAACATCAAAATCGAACCCTAGGCATCATAGGATCTATTCCCACATAACCCCATCATAAAACCCCATTATAAGGAAGAACCCCACCCTTACCTTATATTAGGATAGCACCAATTCTCTTGATAAAGTCACCAACAGAACCTCAGCAACACAGCTCCTCTCTGCTCCCTTGAATTTGCGAAATTCTCCTCTTCCTTCCTCCCTTGGGATTCGCGTCGTACCCTTCTCTCTTCTCCTCTCTCTATTTCGCAACTCTCCTCTCTTTCTTTCTCAACAATTCGCAAATGCCACTAAACCCTAGCCTAGGCGCTTCTCCTATGCGCCTAGCTAGCGGGCATGGATCACGGGCTTGGATCCAGCTTAAGCCCGATCACTAACGCCATCACCTAAAATCCAATTACACACCTCTCAATCCATCGTTAATATAATTACACCAACTAAAATAAATAAAATAAATAATTGAATACCTAAATATTTAATTAAATAGTTGGGCGTTACAACTCTCCCCCACTTAGAATGTTTTCATCCTCGAAAACTCACCTGAATCAAACAGCTCTGGATAAGACTCCCGCATCTTACTCTCCAACTCCCAAGTCATGCTCTCACCGGCAGCTCCTAGCCAGACCACCTTCACCAACGCAATTTCCTTGCCTCTTAACACCTTCACCTCATGGTCTTCAATCCGCACAGGCATAGTCTCCACCGTGAGATTATCCCGCACCTCCACATCATCCATGTGGATCACATGAGATGGATCCGAAACATACTTCCGAAGTTGCGACACATGAAACACGTCGTGCAAATTCGAAAGATTTGGCGGTAAAGCCACTCTATACGCCACATTCCCAACTCTCCCAGAAATCTAATAAGGACCAATGAATCGAGGAGTGAGCTTCTTCGACTTCAAAGCACGGCCAACACCGGTCACTGGAGTGACTCTCAAAAATACATGCTCACCTTCCTGGAACTCTAAATCTTTTCTCCTCTTGTCATGATAACTCTTCTGACGACTCTGCGAAGCCTTCATCTTCTCACGGATCAACTTTATCTTCTCGGTTGTCTCCCGAACAATTTCCGGTCCAAGCACCACACTCTCCCCAGACTCATACCAACACAACGGGGTTCTACACTTCCGACCATACAATGCTTCAAAAGGTGCCATCCCGATTAGAATGGTAACTATTGTTGTACGTGAACTCAATCAACGAAAGGTAGGAATCCCACGAACCTCCTTGCTCCAAAACACAAGCCCTCAACAAATCTTCTAGTGACCGAATTGTCCTCTCTGACTGACCATCTGTTTGAGGATGATATGCCGAACTCAACCTCAGCTTAGACCCCAACTTTTCTTGCAAACTCTTCCAGAAATCTGAAGTGAACCTCGGATCTCTATCCGAAACAATACTCTTAGGGACTCCATGAAGCTTCACAATCTCCCTGATATAAATCTCTGCCAACTTCGACACCGGATACGTGATGCTGATAGGAACAAAATGAGACGATTTCGTTAACCTGTCAACAATCACCCAAATTGCATCATACCCTTTCGCAGTATTTGGCAATCCCGTTACAAAATCCATCGAAATGCTATCCCATTTCCACTCCGGAATTTCTAACGGTTGCATCAGTCCAGCAGGCTTCTGATGCTCCACCTTTGACTTCTGGCAAGTCAAACAGGCATACACAAATTGTGCTACATCTCGCTTCATGCCAGGCCACCAAAACAACTTCTTCAGATCTTGATACATCTTTGTAGCTCCCGGATGAATACTCAATTTACTTCGATGACCCTCTTCTAAAATTGTTCGCTTCAGCTCTGCGCCTTCAGGAATACAAATCCTATCACGGAATCTCAGAACACCATGCGCATCCAACTTAAAATCACTACCCTCAGGCTGATCATCCCCGACCATCAAATCTACTAACTTGATATCTAACTTCTGGGCTTCTCTGATACTGTCAAGGAACTCATTATTAATCTTCAACATACCCAGCTTAACACTCTGAGACGACACTTCACAAACCAAACTCAAATCCCTGAATTCCTCGATCAACTCTAACTCCTTAGCCATCATTGCCGACATATGCAAGGACTTTCGACTTAAAGCATCAGCCACGACATTAGCTTTGCTTGGATGATAGTTCAAACCGAAATCATAGTCTTTCAACAATTCCAACCACCTTCGCTGCCTCATATTCAGCTCATTCTGGTCAAACAAATACTTCAAACTCTTATGATCGCTGAACACCTCGAATCTGGAACCATACAAATAGTGCCTCCAAATCTTCAACACGAAGACTGTAACACCCCTTTCTACCCGTCACTTTAATTATAAAAATCAGAGTTTAAAATTTTCGTTCATAGGGAATGTTACACATACTTCAGTAAACGTCGCTTGCCATTTTAAAACAGTTCAACTCAATAATAATGCATTCACGTAGCACGTCACAAATAAAAGAATCTCAAGCCTCAATTTAACGTCGCTCATAAAACTCAACATAACAAAACCAACTACGCAGCGGAAGGTAATAAAACGTAACAGAAGGGTCCACATGGACATAACAACCAGAAAATCATTAATAAAATATCGAGTTCGTTTCCCCCCTGAGTGCTACGTATCAGAGCATGACGACTCGACTCAAGAAGTGAAGCTAAGGCATTCACTGGGAATCACCTGCACGTTACCAACACGGGGGTAACATTCAAACAGGAAAGGGTGAGCATCATTTCAATCCATATAATAGAAAATATGATAAGTACTAATCATAGGCTACGCACTAGAACAATCAGCACCCAAAACACTAAATATCCACATTACAGTCATCATTCACATCACTTACAATAACTCATCTCATGTCATGTAGGCTTATGAAATGCAACCCACTCGCGGGCATATGCATGAGGTACCTTTTCATAAAACGTCGCTTAGCCCTTAAGGCCTCATCGTCACTTAGCCACTCAGGCCCCAAAACGTCACTGGATTTATGCATATGGGCATGAGACACTAGGACATGCATCACTCACAACACACAAACACACAATTACTCAAATCATAGTCAACTGTGTGACCCGTCACTTACCCGTTTGCTCGCAAAGAGCACAGCACCTGTCAAATTCATAATCAGCACAAAACGTCACTTGGCCATTTAGGCCTTAACATCACTTAGCCCTTCGGGGCCCGAACGTCACTGGGTTCTCATCATCACTTACACATAATTATCAATCAACTCAAACAATAGCCACTAGGGGCAAAAACGTCATTTGACTAACCACCAAGGGCATCCTCGTCGATCACCGGGGATGGCCACTTGGGCGCCCACAAACAATCAGAAAATAACAATTTTTCATTTTAAAAATTTGACCCATAGATAGACAACGTAAAAAGCTTCACGACGCTTTTCGAATCGTTCAAAACGGACGTCTGAGTCAAAAGTTATGCTAAAAATAAGTTTGGGAAAAATCAAGCAACCTTCTGAAAATAGGCGCCTTAGGCGCCCAGGCAACCAGGCAACACGCGCACTGGCGCCCAGCGCCCAGGCGCGCAACACAACGCACACACGCAACACAACGGGCGCTCAGCGCCCAGCGCCTGGCGCCCAGCGCCTTGGCGCAACACGCAGCAACACACACGCTTGGGCGCTCAGCGCCCAGCGCTGGCACCCAGCGCCCAGCGCCTAGCCACACAGGAAATTTGGCAAACACAGCAACACACACAAGCCACAGGCGCCCAGCACAGGCACTTGGCGCCCAGAAAACAGCAACAACAAACCCAGAATTTTTCCAACAACTCTTCAACACTAAAAACCAAAAATCACCATTTTTCCAGCAATTTTCCAAAACACTAAAAACTGATTTTTAGCAATTTAACTCATCAAAATCTTATAATTTTCAATACTCAAAATAACACTTAATTTAATCAATCAACAAAATTCTTTTGGAGCACTAAAATCATCATCACTTTGGCGCCCTAGGCGCCCTTGCACACCCACACCCAAAATGCGAAACATCAAGCTCTCCAACATACCAATCCATAATTCCATGAAACTCACAAATACCAACATCATCAAAACACCTACATAATTCGTATTATCTCAAGGTTCAAACACTAAAACAATTCGCATATGGCACACATATATGTATATATGAAGATCATCATCATGGGCAACCCAAAAACATTCAAGAACATTAAAGAACATCAAGAACACATGGTACTAGTATAAACCCTAGATCTAGGACCCATCATATAATTTATTAGATAGAATGATAGAGCTCCCCTAACCTTTTCAAGAAGAAGAAGAATTCGATGCCCTAGGAGAAATCACCTACAGAGCCACAGCAACAACGGAGATCCTTTCCTCTTGATCTTCGAATTCTCTTCTCCTTCTCCTCTTGGCCGCCTCCTTGCTCTCTCTCTTTCTCACGCTATTCTCTTTCTCTCTTGCTCTCTCTTGCAATTCGCAACAATAGCCAAAAAAAACCCTAACCCCCAATCACTAGTCCACTTCGCATACTAGTGGATCATGGGCTTGGGCCTTCCACTCAAGCCCAAGTCATGCAAGTGGTGCCTCCACACCCTCCTAATACCACCAACATTAGTAAAATTCTAATTAATTACATTATATTAAATAAATTAATTTAAATCCCCAATTACTTAATTAAATAAATTAATTAAATATTTTTAGGGTGTTACAACTCTCCCCCACTTAGAATATTTCGTCCTCGAAATTTACCTGATCAAACAACTCTGGGTAGGATTCTCGCATCTTGCTCTCTAGCTCCCAAGTCATACTCTCGCCGGCAGCTCCTAGCCAGACCACTTTCACTAATGCAATCTCTTTGCCTCTAAGCGCTTTCACTTCACGATCCTCAATCCGTACGGGCATCGTCTCCACAGTGAGATTGTCCCGCACCTCTACATCGTCCATATGGATCACATGAGATGGATCCGAAACATACTTCCGAAGTTGTGACACGTGAAACACGTCATGCAAGTTCGAAAGATTTGGCGGTAAAGCCACTCTATAAGCCACATTTCCGATTCTTTCAGAAATCTGATAAGGACCAACAAATCGAGGAGTGAGCTTCTTCGATTTCAACGCTCGACCAACACCGGTAATAGGAGAAACCCTCAAGAACACATGCTCACCCTCCTGAAACTCTAAATCCTTCCTCCGCTTGTCATGATAACTCTTCTGACGACTCTGCGAAGCCTTCATCTTTTCACGGATCATCTTGATCTTCTCTGTAGTCTCCCGGACAATCTCCGGTCCCAATACTACACTCTCTCCCGACTCATACCAACACAATGGCGTCCTACACTTTCGACCATACAATGCTTCAAACGGTGCCATCCCAATACTGGAATGGTGACTGTTGTTATAAGTAAACTCAATCAATGCAAGGTAGGAATCCCATGAACCCCGCTGTTCCAATACACAAGCCCTCAACAAATCCTCTAATGACTGAATTGTCCTCTCTGACTGACCGTCTGTCTGGGGATGATACGCCGAACTCATTTTTAACTTTGAACCCAGTTCTTTCTGCAAACTCTTCCAAAACTCGGAAGTGAACCTCGGATCCCTATCTGACACAATACTCTTCGGAATACCGTGCAGCCTCACAATTTCTTTGACATAGACCTCTGCCAACCTCGACACCGGATAAGTGATGTTAATAGGAATAAAGTGGGCAGATTTCGTCAACCTATCAACGACCACCCAAATAGTGTCATAACCCTTAACTGTATTCGGCAATCCCGTCACAAAATCCATCGCAATGCTATCCCACTTCCACTCTGGAACTTCCAACGGTTGCATTAACCCTGCAGGCTTCTGATGCTCAACCTTAGATTTCTGACAGGTCAAACAGGCATACACAAACTGTGCCACATCCCTCTTCATACCATACCACCAAAACATCTTTTTCAGATCTTGATACATTTTCGTCGCTCCTGGATGGATACTCAACTTGCTACGGTGACCCTCCTCTAAAATTGCCTTTCTCATCTCTTCATCGTCCGGAACACAGATCCTACCCCGGAACCTCAACACACCACTGGAATCTAATTTGAAATCTTCATCTTCAGACTGACCGACCCCATTAATTAAATCCACTAGCTTGACATCTGTCTTCTGAGCTTCCCTGATGCTGCCCAGGAAATCATTATCGATCCTTAACATCCCCAGCTTGACACTGCGAGGTGTCATTTTACAAACCAAACTCAAATCCCTGAATTCCTCGATCAGCTCTAATTCTTTCACCATCATAGCCGACATATGCAAAGACTTTCTGCTTAAAGCATCAGCCACGACATTAGCTTTGCCCGGATGATAATTCAAACCAAAGTCATAATCCTTCAAGAGCTCCAACCACCGACGCTGTCTCATATTCAACTCTTTCTGATCGAACAGATACTTTAGACTCTTATGATCACTGAACACTTCGAACCTCGAACCATAAAGGTAGTGCCTCCAAATCTTGAGCACAAATACCATAGCAGCCAATTCCAAATCGTGCGTAGGGTAATTTTTCTCATGAACCCGCAACTGCCTCGACGCGTACGCAACGACTTTCCCATCTTGCATCAACACTCCACCGAGACCCATCTTCGAAGCGTCACAATATACAACGAACGGTTTCTCTGGATTAGGCAACGCCAAAACAGGCGACGTCCTCAATCTCTTTTTCAGTTCCCTAAAACTTTCCTCACACCGGGCATCCCAAACGAAAACTTTACCCTTGCAAGTCAACTGAGTCAACGGAAGGGCCAACTTGGAAAAACCCTCTATGAACCTCCTGTAGTACCCAGCCAAACCCAAAAAGCTTCTAATCTCTGTTACGGACTTCGGAGACTCCCACTCCAACACTGCTTCTACTTTTGCCGGATCAACCGCAATACCATTACCAGAAATCACGTGCCCAAGGAAACTCACCTCTTTCAGCCAGAACTCACACTTCGATAACTTAGCGTACAACTTTTTCTCTTTTAAAACCTCCAGCACTGACTTCAGGTGCTCAGCATGCTCTTCCTCTGACTTAGAATAAACTAGAATATCATCTATGAAGATCACCACAAACCGATCTAGGTAATTATGGAAAATACGGTTCATATATTCCATAAATACACCAGGAGCATTGGTCACACCGAACGGCATCACCGAATATTCATAATGCCCATACCTTGTCCTGAATGCTGTTTTCTGAACATCCTCATCCTTTACTTTAATCTGATGATATCCGGACCTCAAATCAATTTTGCTGAAAACACGGGCACCCACTAACTGATCCATCAGATCGTCGATCCTCGGAAGCGGATACTTATTCTTGATAGTTACCTTATTCAACTGACGATAGTCCACACATAGCAGATAAAACAAGACCCAATCTCTTACGACAATCAACAGATATAAAACAATGGGTAGCACCAGTATCAATAAGAGATTTCAGAGAAGTACCATTAATAAAACACGTACCTCTAATCAGACCATCATCATCATCAGGCTCCTCTCCTGCCAATGCAAATACCTTCCCGGTAGACCTTTCCTTCTTCGGCTTTGTACACTTCGTACTGATATGACCAGACTCACCACAGTTGAAACACACCACATCCTTGACCTTACACTCGGCTGCCATATGACCCTTTTTACCACAACGGTAGCAATTCCTTTCATCAGACCTGCATGTAGTACTCTTGTGGCCAGGCTTGCCACACTTATAACAGACAATGCTAGCAGGGGCATCTCCCCCACTAGAACCCTTACCTCCAGCAGCCCTCTGATAACCCTTACCCGCAGGAACCTCATACGGCTTGCTTCGACTCTGAAACTTGCCCTTTTTCTCAGAAGTAGCTTTGTAATGAGCAGCACTGTCCTCCTCGAAGATTCTGCAACTGTCAACCAGATCTGCGAACACACGAATCTTCTGATAACCAATGGCCTTTTTAATATCAGGCCTTAACCCATTCTCAAATTTGATGCATTTTGAAAATTCAGCTGTAGCCTCACTGTAGTGTGGATAAAATTTTGCTAATTCCACAAATTTTGCCGCATAGGCAGTCACAGACATACCACCCTGCTTCAGCTCCAAGAACTCTATCTCTTTCTTTCCTCTGACGTCTTCAGGAAAATATTTTCTCAGAAATTCCCTGCTGAATACCTCCCAAGTAATTTCTTCCGGCACAGCCTCCAACCTCTGCCTAGTAGCCAACCACCAGTCGTCGGCCTCCTCGGCTAACATGTGGGTACCAAAATGGACCTTCTGCTCAGCAGTGCAGTCCATCACCCGGAAAATCCTCTCGATCTCCTTCAACCAAGCCATAGCACCATCTGGATCATATTTGCCCTTAAAGGTGGGCGGATTCTCTCTCTGGAAGGTAGTCAGACTCCGAAAACCAGCATTATCTCCAGCATTCTGCTGTCCCTGCACAACCTGAGCCATAGCCTGCAATGCAGCAGCAAGAGCAGCGTCGTTCCTCCCAGCCATTATGAACTATCACTGCAGCACAAACCAAAGATTCAGAACTAATCTATTGTCATAAGACACTATGACAGGACAACATTGGCCGGACAGACCGAACTGCTCTGATACCACTAATGTAACACCCCTTTCTACCCGTCACTTTAATTATAAAAATCAGAGTTTAAAATTTTCGTTCATAGGGAATGTTACACATACTTCAGTAAACGTCGCTTGCCATTTTAAAACAGTTCAACTCAATAATAATGCATTCACGTAGCACGTCACAAATAAAAGAATCTCAAGCCTCAATTTAACGTCGCTCATAAAACTCAACATAACAAAACCAACTACGCAGCGGAAGGTAATAAAACGTAACAGAAGGGTCCACATGGACATAACAACCAGAAAATCATTAATAAAATATCGAGTTCGTTTCCCCCCTGAGTGCTACGTATCAGAGCATGACGACTCGACTCAAGAAGTGAAGCTAAGGCATTCACTGGGAATCACCTGCACGTTACCAACACGGGGGTAACATTCAAACAGGAAAGGGTGAGCATCATTTCAATCCATATAATAGAAAATATGATAAGTACTAATCATAGGCTACGCACTAGAACAATCAGCACCCAAAACACTAAATATCCACATTACAGTCATCATTCACATCACTTACAATAACTCATCTCATGTCATGTAGGCTTATGAAATGCAACCCACTCGCGGGCATATGCATGAGGTACCTTTTCATAAAACGTCGCTTAGCCCTTAAGGCCTCATCGTCACTTAGCCACTCAGGCCCCAAAACGTCACTGGATTTATGCATATGGGCATGAGACACTAGGACATGCATCACTCACAACACACAAACACACAATTACTCAAATCATAGTCAACTGTGTGACCCGTCACTTACCCGTTTGCTCGCAAAGAGCACAGCACCTGTCAAATTCATAATCAGCACAAAACGTCACTTGGCCATTTAGGCCTTAACATCACTTAGCCCTTCGGGGCCCGAACGTCACTGGGTTCTCATCATCACTTACACATAATTATCAATCAACTCAAACAATAGCCACTAGGGGCAAAAACGTCATTTGACTAACCACCAAGGGCATCCTCGTCGATCACCGGGGATGGCCACTTGGGCGCCCACAAACAATCAGAAAATAACAATTTTTCATTTTAAAAATTTGACCCATAGATAGACAACGTAAAAAGCTTCACGAAGCTTTTCGAATCGTTCAAAACGGACGTCTGAGTCAAAAGTTATGCCAAAAATAAGTTTGGGAAAAATCAAGCAACCTTCTGAAAATAGGCGCCTTAGGCGCCCAGGCAACCAGGCAACACGCGCACTGGCGCCCAGCGCCCAGGCGCGCAACACAACGCACACACGCAACACAACGGGCGCTCAGCGCCCAGCGCCTTGGCGCAACACGCAGCAACACACACGCTTGGGCGCTCGGCGCCCAGCGCTGGCACCCAGCGCCTAGCCACACAGGAAATCTGGCAAACACAGCAACACACACAAGCCACAGGCGCCCAGCACAGGCACTTGGCGCCCAGAAAACAGCAACAACAAACCCAGAATTTTTCCAACAACTCTTCAACACTAAAAACCAAAAATCACCATTTTTCCAGCAATTTTCCAAAACACTAAAAACTGATTTTTAGCAATTTAACTCATCAAAATCTTATAATTTTCAATACTCAAAATAACACTTAATTTAATCAATCAACAAAATTCTTTTGGAGCACTAAAATCATCATCACTTTGGCGCCCTAGGCGCCCTTGCACACCCACACCCAAAATGCGAAACATCAAGCTCTCCAACATACCAATCCATAATTCCATGAAACTCACAAATACCAACATCATCAAAACACCTACATAATTCGTATTATCTCAAGGTTCAAACACTAAAACAATTCACATATGGCACACATATATGTATATATGAAGATCATCATCATGGGCAACCCAAAAACATTCAAGAACATTAAAGAACATCAAGAACACATGGTACTAGTATAAACCCTAGATCTAGGACCCATCATATAATTTATTAGATAGAATGATAGAGCTCCCCTAACCTTTTCAAGAAGAAGAAGAATTCGATGCCCTAGGAGAAATCACCTACAGAGCCACAGCAACAACGGAGATCCTTTCCTCTTGATCTTCGAATTCTCTTCTCCTTCTCCTCTTGGCCGCCTCCTTGCTCTCTCTCTTTCTCACGCTATTCTCTTTCTCTCTTGCTCTCTCTTGCAATTCGCAACAATAGCCAAAAAAAACCCTAACCCCCAATCACTAGTCCACTTCGCATACTAGTGGATCATGGGCTTGGGCCTTCCACTCAAGCCCAAGTCATGCAAGTGGCGCCTCCACACCCTCCTAATACCACCAACATTAGTAAAATTCTAATTAATTACATTATATTAAATAAATTAATTTAAATCCCCAATTACTTAATTAAATAAATTAATTAAATATTTTTAGGGTGTTACAAAGACCACTGCAGCCAACTCCAAATCATGCGTTGGATAATTCTTCTCATGAATCCTTAACTGCCTCGACGCATAAGAAATCACCTTCCCATCTTGCATAAGCACGCCACCTAGACCCATCTTCAAAGCATCACAATACACCACGAACGGCTCTCCCAGATTTGGCAACGTCAACACAGGAGACGTCGTCAATCTCTTCTTCAACTCAAGGAAACTTTCCTCACAACGAGCATCCCACACAAAAGCCTTACCCTTACAAGTCAACTGCGTCAACGGAAGGGCCAACTTGGAAAAACCTTCGATGAACCTTCTGTAGTAACCAGCCAACCCTAAGAAGCTTCTAATCTCCGTAGCCGACTTCGGACTCTCCCACTGCATCACGGCATCAACCTTAGACGGATCTACAGCAATACCACTACCAGAAATGATATGACCCAGAAAACTTACTTCTGACAACCAGAATTCACACTTAGACAATTTAGCATACAACCTCTTCTCTTTCAGGACCTCCAATACTAATCTCAAATGCTCCGCATGCTCTTCCTCCGATTTCGAATAAATCAGGATGTCGTCAATGAACACAACCACGAACCGATCTAAGTAAGTATGGAATATACGATTCATGTACTCCATAAATACACCCGGCGCGTTAGTGACACCGAACGGCATCACCGAATACTCATAATGACCATACCGCGTTCTAAAAGCAGTCTTCTGAACATCTTCATCCTTCACCTTGATCTGATGATAACCTGATCTCAAATCAATCTTGCTGAACACTCGAGCACCCACTAACTGATCCATCAAATCGTCTATCCTCGGCAGTGGATACTTATTCTTAATAGTCACCTTATTCAGCTGCTTATAATCAACACAGAACCTCATGCTTCCATCCTTCTTCTTCACCAGCAACACAGAAGCTCCCCATGGTGATACACTCAGCCTAATAAACTTCTTCTCAGGAAGATCTTCAAGTTGCTTCTTCAATTCAGACAATTCTGACGCAGACATCCTGTACTGTGCCATAGACACAGGCCTCGTACCGGGTACAAGATCAATAGAAAACTCCACTTCCCTCTCAGGCGGCACACTTGGAATCTCATCAGGAAAGACTTCAGGAAATTCGCGCACCACCTGCAGCTCCCCAATGATAGCTTGATTCTCAACAGACAGTGATGCCATCAGCGAGAATAACTGAACTCCCTCCTTTGCTAACCCCCGCAACTGACTAGCAGATAACAACCCAGACTCTTCTTCTCCAAAGCTCTCAGACTTGCGACGACAATCAATGCGAACATGGTTATGCTCCAACCAGTTCATGCCCAAAATTACATCTAATCCACTCAGCGGCAAACAAACAAAGTCCACAACAAAGTCTCTGTCGAAGATCGACAAGGTACACTGAGAACACACTAGAGAGGTAGTTACCGACCCCTTAGCTGGAGTGTCGACAACCATCTCTCCATTCATAGCAGACAATACAAGATTCAACCTCTTACAACAATCAGCAGCAATAAAGCAATGAGTAGCACCAGTATCAATGATAGATTTTAAAGGAGTACTATTAATGAAGCACGTACCTCTAATGAGTCCATCATCATCAGTGGGCTCCTCCCCTGCCAATGCGAACACCTTGCCACTAGACCTCTCCTTCTTCGGTTTCGGACACTGAGTACTAATGTTCCCCTCTTCACCACAGGTGTAGCAGACCACTGCCTTACGCTCACATTCGGCCACCACATGACTGTCCTTACCGCACTTGAAACACTTCTTCACGTCGCTTTTGCACATGAAACTCTTGTGGCCAAGCTTGCCACACTTAAAACACACAATGCTAGCAGGGGCATCTCCCCCACTAGTCCTCTTACCAGCATCAGCTCTCTGCTTACCCTTGCCCGCAGGGACTTCATACGGCTTACTACGGCCCTGAAACTTGCTCCTCTTATCAGTCACAATCTTGTAGTGAGCATTACTATCCTCCTCAAAAATCCTGCAACTATCTATCAAGTCAGCAAAAACACGGATCTTCTGATAACCGATTGCCTTCTTGATCTCGGGCCTCAAACTGTTCTCAAACTTGATACACTTAGAAAACTCAGCATTAGCTCCAGTGTAATGCGGATAGAACTTTGCTAGCTCCACGAACTTTGTAGCATACTCAGTGATGAGAGCACGAGTTCCCTAAGCATGTGGAAGGAATTCTATAAAGAAAAATATTCAGCTCCAACATTTTAGAAGCCAAAACACATCAATAAGAAGCAATCATGGAATAACTAATATTTCCTATTTTATTTTTAATTTTCGTATTTAATTTTAATTAAATAATTTTAGGTGTCTTTTGATCTTTCCTAAGTTAGTTTGTCGGTTTTAAAGGCTTGTAAAGTCATTATGATGACTAGTGGAGTTTTATTTTTATAATTATGTTTATTTACTAGGTATTGAATAATGTAAATGCACTTATCAATTTTTTTGATAAATGCATGATAGTGGAAATTTATTTAGTTTATTTCAAGAGTCACTTTAGGTTTCCAAAGGTTGTGAGTTTAGCCTATAAATAGGGATCTTTTGTACTACACAAATCAGATTATGAATATGAATGAAAATTGAGTTTCCTCCATTTGTGAGAGCTTCCCTTGTGTTCTTGGGTTAAAGAACCAAATTGATCTTATCAAGGCAACTTGTGGCGATCAAAACCCATGACTTATCACTCACCTTCTCATCTATTTCTTGAGTGTGGCGTCAATATCCTTCTTTTAAGTCTCATCATCAACGCGGTCTTTCCTAGTTTGCCATCATTTGGTATCAAAGCTTAGGTTCTACTCACTATTTTTTGGAGGGAAGGCAAATGGATTATGGTATATACATTAGAGATTTTGTGATGGATCCTGCATATGTGAAATACCTTTATGAATATGGGCTAAAAAAAGAGGCAGAAAGAGTAGAAAAGTTAGCCTTCAGAGAAAAGAAGAAACTGAGAGAAAAAAAATTAGAGGAGAAAATAGAAAGAGTGATTGCAGAAATATTTTGTGACCATCTTTGTAAAGTCCAAGAGTCACCAACCATTCACTCTAATATTTCTTTGTCTAGTTCTAATGCTATTCAATTTACTCAAGTATCTTTATCTCCAATGGAGGTAGAAGAGGAAGTAGAGGAAGAGACAATTTCTACTTCTGAGAGAAAACAAAAGATAATCAAAGAAATAGAGGAAGAACTACAGAAAAATACTGTTGGTGATATTGTGAAAGATTGGAAGTTTGCAAAGGGGAAGAAAAAGAATGCATTTAAAAACCAAAGGGGAATGAAAACTTGTAGAATTTTTTTAAATAACCCTTTAGTTTATTATGCAGGTTTGGATTTGAGGACAAATCCTTTCGAAGAATGGGAGAATGATGAGAGCACGAGTTCCCTAAGCATGTGGAAGGAATTCTATAAAGAAAAATATTCAGCTCCAACATTTTAGAAGCCAAAACACATCAATAAGAAGCAATCATGGAATAACTAATATTTCCTATTTTATTTTTAATTTTCGTATTTAATTTTAATTAAATAATTTTAGGTGTCTTTTGATCTTTCCTAAGTTAGTTTGTCGGTTTTAAAGGCTTGTAAAGTCATTATGATGACTAGTGGAGTTTTATTTTTATAATTATGTTTATTTACTAGGTATTGAATAATGTAAATGCACTTATCAATTTTTTTGATAAATGCATGATAGTGGAAATTTATTTAGTTTATTTCAAGAGTCACTTTAGGTTTCCAAAGGTTGTGAGTTTAGCCTATAAATAGGGATCTTTTGTACTACACAAATCAGATTATGAATATGAATGAAAATTGAGTTTCATCCATTTGTGAGAGCTTCCCTTGTGTTCTTGGGTTAAAGAACCAAATTGATCTTATCAAGGCAACTTGTGGCGATCAAAACCCATGACTTATCACTCACCTTCTCATCTATTTCTTGAGTGTGGCGTCAATATCCTTCTTTTAAGTCTCATCATCAACGCGGTCTTTCCTAGTTTGCCATCACTCAGATACATACATACTCCCCTGTTTCAGCTCTAGAAACTCAATCTCTTTCTTCCCTCCACTACAACATTTAGACCCTATGGCAACGGTCGAAAACCGTCTCCTAAAGCCAAAAAACCGTTGCCATAACCTTTGGCAACGGTTTTGAAACCGTTGTTGTTGCGGCCGTTGCCTAAACTAAAGGCAACGGTTTTTTGTTCCCTAAGGCAACGCAAACACAAAACCGTTGCCATTGACAGCTGAAACGCAACGGTTTTGGTTTACACGCTATGGCAACGGTTGCAAAGCGTTCCAGTTATGGCAACACTTCAAAACCGTTGCCAAATATGGCAACACTTCAAAACCGTTGCCAAATATGGCAACACTTCAAAACCGTTGCCAGCTATGGCAACACTGGATAACCGTTGCCTTATATATTCAAATAAAAACCGTTGCCAGATTGGCAACATTCTAAAACCGTTTTCATTGATAAAGTAAAAACCGTTGCCACTTATGCCAACACTTAAAAACTGTTGCAAAATATGGCAACCCGCAAAAACCGTTGCCTACACCAACAAATACAACACTTCAAAAACGTTGCCATAGATAATTAGAATTGAAAAAAAAAATAATGGAAAAAAGTTTAGAGAGGTCCATTCCTTCCCAACATAATAAAACTGATTTCATTCATTGGCATGAGAAAAAACTTATGATTACAATCACAATAAATTGGAAAACAATTACCAGTAAAACTCTAAAAAGCACTACATTTACTTAAATGTATCCAACAATTACTTCCTTGCCTACAATATCCTATGTTGATATAATGACAAGTCTTGACACTTGATATAATGACAAGTCTTGGCAGTGCCTGTAAATGTTCTTTCTTCTTCTACAAATTCAGTCACAATTTCTCCCACCAATCCAGCTGCAGCAGTGCCTGTTGATACTTGATATTGATACCAAGTGACCCGAGCCCAGACAGAAGATTGTAAGGAGGAATGTAGGGTAGTATGCCACTATAACAAGACTTGCTCTAGCTTTTTACTGTGACCAAAGTAGGTCAATTCGCACATGCATCCACCTAAGGAATCTCATTCTAGTACAGAAGCATAATATAGAAAATTGGAAGTCATCACGTACAGCATAACCGGTTTGGCTGAAATCATTCCTCACTGAACTATACAGTAAGAAGTAATTAGTGTTGCCTTGCTATATTCAAATTAAAAATAGTGCTACTGGTAGTTACCTTAATCAATCGAATGTAGAATTCTTTCTCAAGTAGCAGCTTGTGCTTCCTTTCTATATTCAACACTGAGTCAAGTGGATTTCAATGTTTATTAAGAAAGATCCTGCAAAGCAATGAAAGCATATAAGAAAGATCCTACAAAAGTAACGAAAACCCCATTAATGCAATATACAAACTGTATTAAAACAATCAAATGCTACAACAAAAACAAGCAAGAAAATATAGATAAAAGAAACAATACAAAACCAAGAGAGCAATTTAAGGAGGTGATGCACACCTTCAATGGCAAGCCAGTGACAGGTAAGACAGGTAAGTGCAGTATCAATGGGTGCTTTTGGTAAAGAAGCTTCAATGACCTATTATTAACACAAACTATAATTTTAAGGAGGTGATGCACTCCAAGATTATTCCAACTGAAGGGACAATTATTTAGTACTCCCTTACTTCTTTTAGGTCTACATCCTTGTCCTCAATATAAAACAAATTTGTGTCCAACTGCAAATCCATATACGGGCTGACATAAAAAACACAAAAGTGATACTGAGATTAGAGACAAAAACTAAGCATTTTCACAATGTAGAGATATTGCAAAACTTTCCAGATGGTAGTTCTAATACGCTTCATTCTATTTGGAAATAGCAGAAAATCGTAGCACTTTAGTATTTGCTCTACACATATCCTTATATTCACAGTCAAATTCTCAGTTGGTAGACAAATTAATATGCATGTTCCCACAACTTTTGAGTGTGTTGGCCATTGTGGAATATGAAGATACTTCTTCAAAATTTTCTGCATACATAGTTCACAGTCTCTCAGATTAGATGTGTGCCTTGTGAACAGCAAAAAAACAAGGCTTGTTTCTACTTTCTAGAACTAAACTTATCTCCCAAAAGATTAAAAAAACTCAAACTAAACCATAGACGTGACAACTATATATAAGCATACATTCTTTTACAATTTTTGGATGTGCCATCAATTTGTTTGGAAGCATAATTTATAACAATCTAATTTAAACAAAATTGTCAAAAACAAATCTAATTTAACAAAGATATATGAAGAGTGAAAGGAACTGCCATTTTATTATAAAGAAAATCAGGTACAAAGAAACAACTTGGCACTACACCCCCCAATGCTTAAGGGCCCTAATTCTCTCAATCGACAAGCTGTCCTCTGTCTCTAGAACTGAAACCTATGACTTAGACTTAAAAGAATAATATTAAAGTCGCTTACTTATGATGAAATTTAAATTGGAGAATGGAAAATATTTAACTTCAAGGGAATGATATTTTAAAGAAATCATGATAGGGAATGATTTGGATAAGTTACTTACAATGTGGAAGAATAAACAATTGGCAGTGGAGAAATGGAGGATCCGTTTATTTTATTGATAAGTCCAACCATGTCCTGAATCATTCATTCAATTCACACATTTTGTTAAATTATTTTTCAAGTTTAATTATGTTGAAAAAAAGACACTACACTTCCATTGATAAAACTTAACCCATGCTCCGATGGTTCAAGTTCTTACCAAAGCACGAAATGCTTGCAGCAATCTCAAACATGCAGCAACCTTTACATACAAAAAGATATCATTCTTACACAATGTCAGATATCATATGGTTTCATTAATTAGAAATTAGAATAAAGCATTCATGTTCCTTACCAAGAGACCATATATAAGATTTATAAGTTATAACCATACGGTATGTCAGCAAGAAGCTCAGGACACATGTCAGCAAGAGGTTGATCCTATATCTGAAGGTGATGATGCTATGCATAATCTAGAAGAATGGTCATCAGATGATTCTGAAGATGAGGACTATGATCCTGAGAGGAAGGAAGACAACAACAACAACAGAATCAACACTGATCAAGATAACATGTCAAATGATTCAAAGAGTGTGTGGTCTTTCAATGGCTCCATAGATTCCGATGATTCTGGGGAGATTGCAACTGGTGGTAGGCCGCGAAAAGTTATTGACTACAAGAAACTTTATGAAGTTAGTATATCAAATTTCTCATTCTGCATAAGCATATCATGTTCTCAAAGTTAAATTGGATATAATCTCATTAACTATGTGGAAGTTTAACAAGATAAGATCCCAATTAGTACTAACCAGCTTATAAAAGTACCATAAAAATACAATAATGACCACAGGCTAGCAGATATTGCACTTTTATCTTGTCCCAATATTATGAGTTGTTGACCAGGAGAGAGGAGACATCTCACTTATCTAGAAGAAGTTGACACATCTTCATACCACCTGCAAGGCTTTTCTTCTTTGTTTTACTTGTTGCTCCATCTACAATGAGATCAGATGCATAGAAAGATTAAAGGAGTCATGTTTTACCTACTTGTTTTAATAAAGACAAGATCCTCATTCATCTGCATAATAAATGTACCTTGAAGAGAGTTTCAAGCTTGCTTTTCACCAAGGAATGCTCATGTTTTACTTGTTGCAAGCTTTTCACACACCGGCATAGTATTAATATCAAGCCTTTTTCATTTAGCTAGGGGGAGAAAAAGCAAATCAAACCATGCACACAACACAACTAGGAATGAAGGACACATTATATTTTGACAAGATGGTGATTAATCTTCAATGTTTTGCTCTGTGCAAGAGTTTCTGAAGGAAATGCAGGCTCTGTCAACTCTCTGTGCGCCAATGCTGCATATGCATTTCCCCAACAAACGCAGTCACTTTATCAAAATCATAATATAACAAGACAAGAGTAGGACTACAAGTTAACATGCACTTGGAGACTATTTTTCACTTTTATTAATTTGTATGAGCTGAGGTGGATTGAAAAATTTATTACGACTAGTTAGTTACCTGGAGCTGCTACCTTTCAGTTGGTGAACATGAGCATCCAAACTTTTTCATTTGGTAATTATTGCTTCTATCCTCCATTATCTTCTTTTCACTTCCCACCAAATTCTTGCTAAAAAAAAACATAATTTGCTATTTTTTAAAAACAGTAAACTATGCTTATTTTTCGAATTGCAAAGTACATGCAAATGCAATAAAGCCAACCTGATCTAACTGTAGGATTGACGCACAAGGTTAACGGGATATATATTGTCGGGGTGAACTCACGATATCTTCCGACTGGTAGCGAGAGATTAATCGTTAGAGGGATGTTCTTCTATACACAACCACATGTTTGAGGGAATGAATTATCTCTTTCCAGAATGTTGATGCAAATCAAATTGGAAGGGTCGATCATGGGATTAGGGGAACATTCTTTTATGTTGGTAACACAATCAACTTGCTTCGCATCTCACTGTCACTCAACAGAAGGGAAGTCGGAAAGATGAGACATCCGACTTACTAAGGGGAAAAATATTTAGAGAAATATTTAGAGAGTATCCTAAGATGTTTTTGGTAAATTTTGTCCTTTCCAAATGCTCTAAAATCATTTTCAATGGTCAATGATTAAAGATCACAATCTCACATTTTGGGTTGTTTACCCTCTACCGAGTGATCCCACTGTGCCCCACATATTTAAGCAACTCGTAATAATTCTACTTCAATAATACCTGTGTTTACTGGTGTTTTTAGCAAACAATCACTAGTTTTAAATAATGTGTTTGTGAGATCAAACTAGAAAATCTCTCGTGACAATTGCCTTTGTATTTTCGTGTTTAGAGAAAACAAATCGTTTGAATAACAGAATTGTGAATAGAATGAAACAACAATTGCTAGAAAGATAAAGAGAAAAGTAAATAATTGCATTGAAATGTAAAAAGATTGGTACACAAACACGTACAGTGAATCTGTTCACTCGTTTTTCGCTATCGTCTGGAAGTTTGAGTTTTCAGAATTCTGTGTTTATGTTGTGACCCCTGATTTCCTATTACAAACTAGTATATATACTACTAGAAGTGCACACGAACAGCGGGTAACCGCCCTTAACTGCTCCCTAAGTTTGAACTTCAATCAAACCGTTGTTAACCGCTTGTCGAAGCTTTGAACATTACCCTGCCAAAAAACCTTTGTTCTATTTACCTATAAAAACAAAGTATCAATTTGTCGAATTTTTACTTTCCGTTGTCAACGCTCGAAGCCTTCCTTTGTCGAAATTGATAACAACATGACTCGAACGAGACCTGTGATTTTTTACAGTATCATTAATGAAGAGTCAAACCTTCATAATACCTTTTTAAATGCCACTGTCGAAATTTCGAGGTAACAGATTTCCCCCCAAAAAATGTCTCTTTCGACAGTTTGAAGGATAGAAGGAGAAAGGGCATTTTTTGAATATTGCGAACCGTCACCTCCAACTACCTTCTGCATTTAAATAGTGAGAGAAAAGTGCCATCATGACTTGCACAGAAAAAATGTCACAAATAAAACGGCACGAATAAAGTAAACCGTCTACTTGGGCCACGTAGCATAGTTGGTGGGCCATCACGTCCTTGAAAGGTCGCAAACGTGTGACTTTTGGTAATCGTGTGAACCACTGTATACGCCAATATATAAAAGCAATTGAATCCTTTCATCTCACTCTTTACTCGCTTGAAGTTTTAGTGCCATTTTTAGAAAGACCTTCTGTATCCTTCATCCCTGTTCTTAAACTTATGGCTTCAACATCTAACGTTGCTGCGAAGACCAGCAAAAACTCGAAGGGAACCGATGAACCTACTCAACAAGTTGAAGACTTTGTTGATGAACCTGACATTGCTGATGAACGAACACTCATTTGGCAAAAACAGGTATTAATTCCTTCTACTGAACTTTATACCCATGCCTTTCTAGGTCCTCTACCTAACATTTTGCTGGAAAATGAAGAAGTTGAAAAAAAATTTCCCAGTCCTCGCAATCTTCGACCTAGGATTTTCGTTGAAAAACCTTTCCATTTACAATTTCTGGTCAATCCTTCTAGGGTTTTTAGGTCTGCACCTAGGGTCGATCAAAAGGTTTATGTAGATTGGCTTAACAAAGTAGAAGCCAAGAAAGCCAATGTCTGGAAGAAACAAGGCATTTTCGATCTAATCCAATTATCAAGATACGGGCCCAAATATAATAGCACCTTGATTTTGGCAGCCATGCAGTTCTGGGATTGTGCCACTCATAGTCTTCATTTCAAGTGTGGTATGCTATTCCCCACTCTTTTAGATGTGGCTGCCATTACTGGGCTAAAGCCTTTAGGTGAGACTTTCAATCTTAAACTACTCACAGAAGATTATGATTTCGACTTCAAAATAGCTTTTTTGCCCCTTATATTAGTGAACAACATAAGACGGATACCGAAGAAGTATCTGATTCAGAGCACATAGCCTTTCTTACCCTTTAGCTATCCATGTTTGTTCTTTGCACTCGCTCCCTTCAGGTCACCAAGTCTTACCTACCGTTAGCTACTCAACTCCATGCAGGGCGAGACATTAATTTAGCCAAATTAATTTTAGGATCCCTGCACCAGCAACTTGACAATGCTGTCACGGAATTGAAGGAAGATGAACCAACCACCAAATTTCTGGTTTCTGGTCCTATGTGGTTGTTACAGTTGTGGCTCGTAGCTACCTTTGAATCGAGGCTTGGCCTGTTTATCCCTAAACCAGTTCAACCAACCATGGAAACAAGAAGAACCGAGGGTATTCGTCTAGCGCAATTAAAGTCTAGAGAGATAAGCCTTACTGTACAAGAATCTTTTTCTGCTTATTTCGAAATTTTTCTGAACTGCACCCATTTCAAAGACTCCATGGCCCCTTTTGTAAATAGACCTTACGGGCCTGCTTGGTTTAGAAGATCATTTCCTCCTGCCACTACTGAACACGCTGATGAAACTAACCAGATTTGGCAAGCATATCTTTCCCCAGCCATTCTTTCCACCAGACTCACACCCAGCAAAAATAAAAATAACCTTGGAATTACTAGATATTTCCCAAGTTACTTTGCAAGGCAATTTGGCCTTTGCCAAATTCGACCTGCGCCTATGTATTTTCATAGGCGAGAACTCATAAGTCCAGAAACCGAGAAAGCTTATGAACGGTCTTTCAAAGAATTTCATTACAAAGCTTTGAGTTTCGAACCTATCAGCTACAATCCAAAATTTTCATGTACTGAAAAGTTCCATGATTGGTGGCTTGGATATTACACCAATGCTGCTGGCGAAGCCAGTGATACTTATGACGAAACTCTCTTGAAGAAATTGACGTCTGCTTTTCCTTTTCGAAACAAATGTATATACCTTTTCGACATTCAAAATTTTTTTTTTTAAAAAATTTCAATACTTGTAGTCGAATTTAACTATTGCTTGTTTATCAATATTTTCGCCATTAGAAAAAACTGTAGCAAGCTTGAAGGAAAAAGAAAGCAAGATAACAAGAAAGAAATCTTCTCCAAAAATCAAGAAGAAAACTGAAACCAGTCCTGCCTCAAGTCTTACCTCAAAAAAGGTATGTTGTTATCAACTTACTTCAAGTTCTTCCTGAGTATGGACTTTTGATCATATCAGAAATATTTTCTTCTTCCAGAGAATAACCAAAATGTTAAGCCCTCTTCAGAAGACTAAAACTAGAGGCAAGGAAGTTATCTCTTCTAGTTCTGAGGTAACATATATAAACCTCATCTTTGATTCAAAAACCCTTTCAAGTTCATCACTTACTTTGTAATATTACCTGCATTGTAAACTGATTCCTCCTTTCAGAACATCGAAAGTGATGAGGATGCTCCCCTTGTGCACAGATCAAGAAAAAGGACCTTACTTGACCCTCAGAGGGCGACAAAAGGCATTGTTATCAAAGAGCCTTCTGAATTTCAGCTTTCTCCTTTAGCCAAGAAGCGTAAGGTAGACATTCCTTCGAATTTCATCTTAAACTTCCTTTTGTTTCACAACTTCTTAATCTCGACACTAATAGTAAAACTTGATGTAAACAGGTAAATGAACCTGTCGATGCTCCTGCTGTCGAATCTCTGACTGAAATTGCAAAACGAGAGCTTTCTTCTGCTAGGCCTCCTTCGCCTATACCAACACCCACTTTTGTGGAGACAACTAATCCTCCTGTCGAAACAAAACTTCCAATTGCTGATGCAGACACCTCAAATGCCGAGGGTCCTGGACAAGAAGTTCTTGTCGAAACAAACATCAAAGCTCTAGAAGGAAACCATAATCTAGAAAAGAAGAAACCACTAGAAATGGAGGCCATTTCTGAAGAGAAACTCGACACAACCATGGCTGATATAGGAGAAAAAGAGCTTGGAAAAGCTGAATCTACAACTCAAACTACCTCTGCTAAAGAGTCAACTAACAGTGCTGTCAGTGACCAAGAGCTTTCTGAGATGAAGAAAAAGAGCCCTTTGGAAGCTTTGAAAATTATGTTGAGTCTTCAAAGTTCGTCAACACATTTGACCACCAGTTCTTCGACTATTTCTCTGAACTCTATCAATCAAGAATCGACAGGAGAACAATTCGACAGTTGAAGGCTAAAATATTAAATGGGAACCTTGTGACGAAAATTGAACAAAATCCTTCTGAGTGTCTTGAAATTAAGTCCCTCATTCAGAAGATAAACAAGTCAGGTACTCCTCAAGATTTTCTCATCTTCTTGATCGAGTTTGGTTCTCTCTTCGAGCAGCTTTCTCTTTTAATCAAACAACGATCTAACACTCTCAAGCAGAAAGACCAAGAAGTTTGACTTCATGAAAAGGAACTCAACTCTCTTAAGGTTGCTCAAGGTAATATCGAAGCTCTTGAAGCACAAACGGAAAAAGATACAAAAGAACTTGCTGAATGGGATCTGAAAATCCAACGCTACGATGAAGAGATGAAAATTCTTCAAACAAAAATGTCGAATGCTAAGTACCAAAAAGGTTTAGTCCAAGAAAGGATAAGCAACTCTTCCTCATCGAAAAAGGAAACTGAAGCATTGACAGCCATAGAGCACTTGGAAAACGCCAATCAACACCAAGTTACTATTTCCGAACTCGACAAAGACTTAAACCTTCTTGAGACTTCCATTTCTTTGAGTGCTAGCTTTCTTGAAAGGCTCAAGGCCTCTTTGAAGAACTTTTAAAATTCTGCAACAGTTTAGAGATTTTACAATGGTTATGTAATTTTGGTTTTGTACTTTACATTACCATTTTTGAACAACTCTCATTTATCTACGTTTGTTCAATTTTTATCTCATTCAGCGTTGGCTTATACTGTTTCAAGTATTTGCCATTAATTCTAAATACTCTGTTCTCGTCACCTAGTTCTTCGACTTCGTAAGCGCCATTCGAAAAACATTGCAATACGCGAAGTGGACCTTCCCACCCTGGTGACCATTTACCTAAGACTCTATCTTTAATTTTTTGTCCATAGGCAACAAGGTTTTCCACACTAACTCTCCTTCTTCAAAGGTTTTCAACTTAACCTTTTTGTTATAAGCTCTAGCTACTCTTTCTTTCTGACGAATAAGTATCTCTAAAGCTAACAACCTTTCTTCGTCTAAATCAACCAATTCATCGAGCATCATATTCCAATAATGTTCAGAAGTAATTTCCCACTGCCTCTGAATTCTTGTTGATTGTAAACAAATTTCAACAGGTAACACTGCATCATGTCCAAATGTTAGCCTGTAAGGAGTAGTATTGAGAGATTCTTTAGGTGAAGTTCGACAAGCCCACAATATTTGATCAAGAGTATTATGCCAATTTTTGGGTTTTCGCCCAACATGCTTTTTAATCAAATTAATAATGATTTTATTGGCAGCCTCTACCTGACCATTGGCTTGTGCGTAGTACGGTGTCGAAGTTAATAACTTAAAACCAATTTCAACAGCAAACTCTACCATTTTTCGACCAGTAAAGACAGTACCCTGATCTGTCGTAATGGTTTCTGGAATTCCATATCTGTAAATGATATGATTCTGAATAAACTTTATGACTGCCTCTTGATCAACATTGGCTAAAGGTATTGCTTCAACCCATTTGGTAAAGTAATCAATCCCTACAAGGATGTATCTATGGCCTTTTGATGAAGTTAGTTTTATCTCCCCAATCACATCTAGAGCCCAACCTCTAAATGGCCAAGGCTTAACTATAGAATGTAACTCATTTGCAGGCACACGTTGTATCCCGGCATGCTTTTGGCATTCTTGGCATCCTTTGGCAAACTCTATGCAATCTTTCAACATAGTTGGCCAATACATTCCTTGTCGAAACAATAACCATTTCATTTTGTGGCCTACTTGGTGTGAACCACATGCTCCACTATGCGTATCGGAAACTGCTAAATATGCCTCATTCTCGCTAAGACATTTTAATAACACTCCTTCAGGAGTTTTCTTGAACAATTCGTTTCCAATTGTCACATAACTTAAAGCTCTGTACTTTACTTTTCTATTAGTATTTCCTGTAGGATTTTGTAAATACTCTACAATCGGCTTCCGCCAATCATTATCAATCATATTGTCAATAGCAAAAATTTCCGCTAAATCAAAATCATCAACAATGTGACATTTTTCGACAAACTCTTCACTTGTATTTATTGCCCCCCAAGTTTTTGGTGTTGATAATAATGTTGAAGATGCATCATTATAAAGAGAGTCATTTGAAATGAGTTTGTCTTTTATCTCAATCAGCTCTTTTAGGCTTTGTTCTGAGACTTTGTAGCCTGAAGCTATTTGTGCCAACTCATTTGCCACTTGATTTTCAATTCGTGGTAAATGTTCTAGGCGTACATTTGTAAACTTTTGTAACATAGTATTGGCAACAATAAAATACTTGATAAGGTGCTCCTTAATACATTTGTATTCCTTGGTTAACTGTTTGATAACTAGCTCAGAATCACCTTTTATTTCGACATGATCTGCCCCCAATTCGAGCAAAATTTTAAGGCCTACAATTAAAGCCTCATACTCCGCCTCATTATTGGAGCAAGATTCTCGAATTCTAAACTTATACTTCGTTGGGATATTAGTAGGGGTGATGATTAAAACACCAATCCCAACTCCATTTTTATGGCTTGAACCGTCGAAATATAGCTTCCAAGGACGTGTGCCTACGATATTTACCATATTTTCGACAACAGAGTGGTCCACTATAAAATCAGCAACCACTTGTCCTTTGATTGACTTGAGAGGTTGATAAGTTAAGTTATATTCTAACAAAGCTAAAGCCCATTTACCAATTCGACTATGTAACATTGGTTTTGATAACATATGCTTAATAACATCAAAATGCGAATAAACATAAACATCAGCTGGCTTTATATATTGCTTTAACTTTGTACATGAGAAATACAAGCAAAGGCACAACTTTTCTATTGGGCTATACCTTGTTTCAGCATCAATTAAAACTCTACTAAGGTAATAAATGGCTCTTTCAACACCATTATCATCCTCTTGTGCTAACATGCTACCAATTGTGTTATCAGAAGTTGCTATATACAATTTCAGCACTTTATTTCTAATAACAGGCAATAAAATTGGTGGTTTCATTAAATAAGACTTAATTTCATCAAAAGCTGCTTGATGGAATTGTTCCCACTTGAACTCGTCTTCTTTCTTCAGTCTCAACAATGGCGAAAATGCTTGCGTTTTGCCACTTAGATTTGATATAAATCTTCGAAGGAAATTGATCTTTCCCAATAACGACTGAAGTTCTTTCTTGGTCGAAGGAGCTTTCGTTTCCATAATAGCTTTCGTCTTATTCTGATTGGTTTCTATGCCTTTTTTATGTACTACAAAACCCAAGAATTCACCTGCACGCACACAAAAGGCACATTTTGTTGGATTCATTTTTAATCCATATTTCCTCATTCTTTCAAAAGAACGTCGAAGATGGTATAAATGACCACTTGCTGAGGAAGATTTAACCACCACGTCATCTATGTATACTTGCATAAAATCATCAATAAAATCGTGAAACATAGAATTCATTGCCCTTTGGTATGTTGCACCAGCATTTTTTAAACCAAAAGGTATTACTACCCATTCGTAAACGCCTAATGCCCCTGGACAACGAAATGTTGTTTTCGACACATCCTCTTCAGCAATAAAAATTTGATTATACCCAGAATAACCATCAAGCATACTGAGATAATCAAATCCTGCTGCTGAATCTATTAGCATCTCAGCTATGGGCATAGCATATTCATCTTTAGGTGTTGCGTTATTTAAATCCCTAAAGTCTACGCAAACTCTAAGTTTTCCATTTTTCTTCATTACGGGCACAATATTAGCTAACCAATCGACATACCTGGCCGTTCTGATGAATTTGCTTTTGAACAACCTTTCAATCTCTTCTTTGATTTTAGCCAATATTTGAGGAGCGAATCTTCTTGGTGTTTGCTTCACCGGTTTCTTTCCTGGTCGAATAGGCAATTGCAACTCTACAACTTCTCGACTCAAACCAGGCATTTCAATATAATCCCAAGCAAAACAATCTTTGAACTCCTGCAGTAATGTGACAACTTGGGTTTTCAAGGCAGCATCGAGGTGTGCACTAATGTAGGTTGGCTTTTTGACTGAGCCATTTCCCAAATCAATTTCTTCTACTGGATCTTGAGCTTGCATACGTCTTGTTGAATCTCTAGGATCCTTTTCGAACCCCAATGGCTCATCATCATAAATGCAATCAAGTTTTTCATCTATGATTTTGCCATTTTCTTCATATGAGTCTACGGCTTCGACAACCATTGTTTGTTGAATTATTTCGGCTTCCAAAGCCGCTTTTACTTTATTCTCCGTCATGTAGGCCGTAATTCTGTCCCATGCATTGGGTACTGACATCTAAATATTTTTTAGTATTTAGTGTCCCATCCTGTTGAAGGTAAGGCACCTTCAGGATAGACACCTACATCTCCCATTATCTCTCTTTCCCAAACAAAACCATGAGTTGGGTGGAGATGAACTGAAGCAAGCACATTATCAGAAGGAACATATGCTTGATTGGAAGAAGTACATGGCGCAATAACTGCCATTTGTTTCTCAAAATTTTCCTTTCTGATGTGATTCACATCAGCACGGAAATAGCTCTGGTCAGCTTCGACATATTCCACTAGACCATCTTCTTTCCATAACACCAATCGTTGATGTAATGTTGAAGGCACAGCACCAACTCCGTGTATCCATTCTCGACCCAGGAGTAGGTTATAGCTTGCCTTGGAAGCTATGACAAAGAACATCGTAGTTCTCTTTACAGTTCCAACAACTACATCAACTTCTATGGCCCCCAAAGCTTGGCCAGATTTACCCTCATAGTTGGTTAAAACTATGTTATGAGGTTTGAGGTCAGTGTCGAACTTACCTATTGTCTTCAACAAGGCTTGAGGCATTAAATTCACAGCGGCACCTCCATCCACCAGTATTTTGTTGATGCCAATGCCATTGACCTTGGCTTGTACATACAGTGGTTTCAAATGGTGTTGCATGCCTATATCTGGCTTTTCAAAAGTAGCCATTTGATCTTCGACACATCCGTCATTCATCACGTAATAACAAACAGGCTTATGGTTGGCCATGTCTTCAGTAAAATCTTCTTCAACGTCATTTGGAACTGTGATAACATCATATTCACATGGTAGTATAGACACTACGTTGCAAATGACGTCAAAGTCAGGTTCAGAATCCTTGAAGACAGAAGTCACATCCTCGTCCATGTCGAACTTAGCCTCTTCTATTTTTAAAGACGGCAATGGAGGAAAAATTCTTTCTATTGCAGGCCTTCTTTGCTTTTCTATAACAAAAGCTTTGCCTTTGGCCTTACTTCCAACACCCACCTGATTTGCAACATTGATACTTACCTTTGTTGACCCATCAGTCTTAGTAATCGCATTCTTAACTGTCTTCGAACCACTTGGGATTTGATTACTGATAAGTGCTGCTTTCTTCTTCTGCCTTTGGAAACGACGCCATTGAGTCTTCGTCATTGGGTTTTTTCCTTTGTAGTTGTTCTTATAATTATACTTAGTAGCATTATCCTTATCTGTCTTAGCAACCTCAACACGTGGACCAGCATGTCTGTAGTGCTTACAACCAGCATGTATCCACTTCTCATTTGGAGGACCTGCCATTGGAACGAAGGACTTAGCGGAAGCTGATAATTCGAACTCCTTTTTACCTGGACTCTTTTTTGTAATCGGCTGCCAGCTTGTCGAAGGCTTAGTTGAAACTTTAGCTTTGTACGGGAGGTCTCCTTTTTTGAAGTCAAATTTTGGCCTCTTATCTAGCCATTTCCTCTTCAGCTGTTGTCGAACACTACAACCTTCGACACTTTTGGCTGCCTCTTTGTCGAAGACAGCACTACACCTTGGGCAAAGCATCACTTCAGAATTTGTAATCTTGCATCTGTTGAGGAAATCTATTAATTCCTCTTCAGCCTTAGGGTACACAGCTTGTATTTTTTCATCATACTCCTCTTGAGTTATTATCCTTGTCTTGTCATCAGTTTTTCTTTGGCAGACTTAACCTTATTCTGGGAATCGACCATCTTAACTTCCACCATACTTATATCTACTTCGACAGGCTCTGCATACATGGCTTCAACCTTTGGTAAAGGATCAGTGTCAATCTACATTGGCGCTTTCTTTTTCTTGTCACCGAATTTGAACCTTCCTTCTTCAATTGCTTTTTGCACTATGTCCCTGAAAAGTACGCAACGGTCAGTGGTATGTCCCAAAAAATTATGAAACTTACAATAACCCTTTTTCTTTCTCTGTTCGAGAGGTGGTACTTTCAGGCCATTAGGCACTAATATTTGGCCATCAGTTACTAATAGATCAAAAATTTCATCACATTTAGTAACATCAAAAGTGTAAGTTTTAGGCACAAATCTATCATTTTTAGACTCTACTGGGTTATTCCCATTTGCAGGCCTTAATAATTTACACGCATAAGGAGGACCAGGCTTAAGTTCAGCCACATCTATCTCCTCTTCATCGACCTCGCTGAATGCAAAGTCGAATTCTTCATCGACATAGGCTATTTTTTCCTTTTTACGAAAACCAACTGAATTTTCTTTTTTATGGAACTTATCCACCCTAGTCTTTTCTTCTTTGAGCCTCTCAACTTGTCGAACTCTATCGGCTAATTGGGCCATATCTCTTAGATGAGACGTATCCAATTTCTTTCTAATTGAATAATCAAGACCACCAGCAGCCATTTCGACAAGTTCATGTTCAGGAACTTGCGTGAAACACCGAGCCTTCAATAGCCTAAATCTATTTAAATAATCATCAATAGCCTCAGGCACTTTGCGTCGAACGCTGGCCAATTCTTTGAGACTAATCTTCGACTGGCCCATGTAAAACTGTTCGTGGAATGCCTTTTCCAATTGCCCCCATGTGAATATAGAGCCAGGAGGTAAAGTAGTAAACCAAGTAAAAGCATTCTTGGTCAAAGAATTTGGAAAATATTTCATTTTCAAGTTCTCATTTTGTGCTATATCTCCTGCCTCAGTCATGTAACGGGCAATATGTTCGACTGTAGACTCATTTGTGTCACCACCAAATTTGGTGAACTTAGGTATTTTCTAACCTCTTGGCAACTCTGTTTGTAATACGTGAACAATGGTGATATGAAATTAGGCCTATGCAAACCTATGTTAAGGCCATTTTGCGCCATTATAGTTTCTACTAAAGTGGCTATATTATCTTGAGCGCCAATATTATTTCGTTGCACTTGTCGAACAACCTCATCAGCGTTCTGGTTTCGGTTTACCAAAACTATTTCAGGGATATGATTTGCCAACCCTTGTTGTTCGCCTACAACTGCTTGGGCTTCGACCGCAACTGCTCTTTGAGGATTACCAGGCATATTACCCACAACATTGGGAATTTGCCTATTATTAACCGTCGGAGTCCCAAAGAAATCTGCAATTCTACCCATTTGATTTGCCAACATCTGATAACTTGTGTTGGTATTTTGAATTAATGGGTTGAAAACCGTGCCAATCTGTTGAGTTAGCATATTAACCATGTCGTGGTTACTTTCATCCACTTGTTGTCTTAATGCCAACAAAGATGCAGTGGTAAATGCAGTAGGGTCTCGACCCTGCACACTTTCATAAGAAACGTGTGTAGGAGAAAATGTTGAAACATGAGGCATTCCAGTAGGCATGCCATACATACCCGAAGGAAATGGTGGCAAACTCAAGTTTTGAAAACATGTATCTAAACCGCTTCCTGTTGCCATATAAGGACTACAATGAGGCCCTAAATAAGGACCAGAATGAAACCCTATACTTGATGGCAAAGACACAGACTGTGTTGAACCAACATTGGTCATTGATACTGCAGGAACGGTTATTGATGTTGAAGGGGTTATTGTTCCTACAACTACTCCTGCGGTTATATTTGCAGAGTCAACGGTTGTTCCTTGTCCTTGTGAAATCGCAGGACTAGAACTAGAAGAACTGTTAGAATTAGTACGCACCATTCTACCACTTCTCAAGCGCATACGATTGTACACACTAACAAGTAAACACACAACATCAAAGGCAAAGGTCCCACTGGGCGTGCCAATTTGTTTACTGGTGTTTTTAGCAAACAATCACTAGTTTTAAATAATGTGTTTGTGAGATCAAACTAGAAAATCTCTCGTGACAATTGACTTTGTATTTTCGTGTTTAGAGAAAACAAATCGTTTGAATAACAGAATTATGAATAGAATGAAACAACAATTGCTAGAAAGATAAAGAGAAAAGTAAATAATTGCATTGAAATGTAAAAAGATTGGTACACAAACACGTACAGTGAATCTGTTCACTCGTTTTTCGCTATCGTCTGGAAGTTTGAGTTTTCAGAATTCTGTGTTTATGTTGTGACCCCTGATTTCCTATTACAAACTAGTATATATACTACTAGAAGTGCACACGAACAACGGGTAATCGCCCTTAACTGCTCCCTAAGTTTGAACTTCAATCAAACCGCTGTTAACCGCTTGTCGAAGCTTTGAACACTACCCTGCCAAAAAACCTTTGTTCTATTTACCTATAAAAACAAAGTATCAATTTGTCGAATTTTTACTTTCCGTTGTCAACGCTCGAAGCCTTCCTTTGTCGAAATTGATAACATGACTCGAACGAGACCTGTGATTTTTACAGTATCATTAATGAAGAGTCAAACCTTCATAATACCTTTTTAAATGCCACTGTCGAAATTTCGAGGTAACAACCTGTTTAAACAACCCTTGAGCAATTCACATTTTTATATCTTTTTAGTATTCTTCCAATGGACGGATGAATCTTAAATGCAACAAAGGCCTCGTGAGAATTCATTGAAACCCAAAACAGTTAAAATTTGATTAACATCACAAACAAATCAAAAACAAATAATCAGATCTATATTCACAATTTGTTTAATAAAGGAATTTCGAAGCTAATCACTCTCCAAAATATAGAAACCCTAACACCCATTTCAATCACTCAACTCATTGACTCACTCAAAAGCCATACATCCATCAACGGCCTCTAAACCTTCCCCCAAACCCACAAAACATTAATTGACACACACACAGTCACAGAGGAAGAGAACATATGCATAGATGACAAGAGAGAAGAAGCTACCGGAGTCAGAGAGTGAGAGAGAGATTACAGGCGACAGAGAGCGATGGAGGCGAAGAGGAGAGCCACCAGAGAAGGATTCGCCGGAGATTGAGATTCGCCGGAGGGAGTCGTCAAAGAAAGGGAAGATTTAGAAATGAGGGTTTGGAGAGATGCACGATTTGGGGATTAAGAGAGAAGAGGGTGCGATAGGGCTAAATAAAAAAAGGTTGCGCTGAATAATTTTTTGAAAAAAATATTTTTAAAAAAAGTTTATATTTGCTGATTCGGAACGGTTTTGAGGCGTTGCTCAATAAATTAAAACAATTATTAAATAAAACCGTTGCCTATAGTTCTTTAGCAACGGTTTTTAACTGTTTTCTAAAAATAACAAAATACCTTACATGCTATGCCAACGGTCTGGAAAACCGTTGCCAATAATCATCTAAGGCAACGGTTTTTTGGGTGCTCATGAAATGGGTGTTGCCGTAGGTCTAAAATGTTGTAGTGCTCAGACATCTTCCGGATAATACTTATGGTTAAACTCTCTGCTGAACACTTCCCAGGTAATCTCTCCATTAGCAGTCTCCAACCTCTGCCTCGTCTCTAACCACCAATCATCAGCTTCCTCAGCTAGCATATGCGTACCATAGCGGACCTTCTGTGCTTGGGTACAGTCCATCACTCGAAAAATCCTCTCCATTTCTTTCAACCAAGCCAAAGCACCATCGGGATCATACTTGCCCTTGAACGTGGGCGGATTCTCTCTCTGAAACGTTGCCAGACTGCGAGTCCCAGCATTCTCACCACCAGCATTCTGTTGATTCTGGACAGCCTGCGCCATAGCAGCTAGAGCAGCAGCAATTGCAGTATCATTCCTCCCAGCCATTTCAACTCACTTGCTGCAAAACAACCAACAGTTAGATATAATTGAGAATACACCATTGTCAATTGACACTACGACTTGACAACTTGGCCGGACAGACCGAACTTTTGCTTTGATACCACTAATGTAACACCCCTTTTCTACCCGGTAATTATTTGATAAAAATCAGAGTTTACAAAAACTTTTATTCATAATTCGAAAAAGGATGTCACACATTCATCATTAAATAACACGTCTCATACGACATAGATAACACCTGGTCAAAATACATCACCACGCAGCGGAATATAATATAAGTTTTAAAACATAAAATAGCAACGTCCTGAAAATGGACTCCAAATGACAAAATACAAAAATCCAAAGTTTAGCGTTTATCCCCCCCCCCCTGAGTGTTACACATCAAAGCAAAGGACACCGACGACACCGACACAGAATAGCGAAGGTACCTAAGCCTTCACTCGCAATCACCTGCACGTTACCGCATAGGGGTAACATTCAAACAGAAGGGGTGAGATATCTTCATTATAATAGCATAAAATGATAGGAAATATGCTAGAATATGATACTATATCTACCACTCCACTACACACACCAAATTACAAACATACAACCAATTATAAGCATTACATCAAATTATAAACATTACAACCAGTCACCATATGTCATGACAATGCATGAATGCAACCCACACCAACGGGCATATGCATGTGGTACCAAAATCACCAAAAGTCTTGCCCGTAAATAGGGGCGTCACCAAAATTGAGAGCTTTCACACCAGGCTCACCAATTCACCAAAAATCGAGCTTTCACACCAGGCTCACCAGTTTTAGAAAAATTTGAGCTTTCACACCTAGCTCCAAGACCAAAGGTCTTCACCAAAATAATGCATATGCTGTATGCGACACCATGAATGCACAAAGACAATCACCAAATTAGTCACAATGTGACACACCAACAACAATCACCAAATACCACCAAAGTTGGGCTTTCACACCTAGCCACAACGACACCGAAAACACCAACCACTCGACACAACGGAACACCAAGACTTGGAACCTTCACACCTAGTTCCAACAACACAAAGGTTTGAGCCTTCACACCTAGCATCAAACCGCACCAAGGCACCTAGAGGACAACAATTTCCCAAAACAACACCAAGACACCAAGGAGACAATAATTTTTCCAAAATAGCACCAATACACCAAGATGACAACAATTTTCTAAAACATTTGAGACACGAGAGTTTTTCACAACACCGGAGACAAATGACAATTTTCCAAGTATTTGAGACACGACAATTTCCTTTTTAAAACATCACCATTTAACGACTACACTAACAGTAAACAACTTTTCCAGAAAAATGGGCCAGTTTGCCTTAAACTAGAATATTCAGTTAGGCCTCTGAATAAGCTTTTCAAAACATTTTGAAACGTTTAAATCGGACTCCCGAGTCAAAAGATATGCCAAAAACAAAACCGGGGAAAAATTGAGCAACATCCTGAAAATGGCGCCCAGGCACTGGGCGCCTAGCAAGAACACGCAACACAGAAAACTGGCGCCCAGGAGCAGGGCGCCCAGCAACAGGCAACAACACTGAACTTGGCGCCCAGGAGCAGGGCGCCTGGCAACCAACGCAACACAGATGACTTTGGCGCCCAGGAGCAGGGCGCCTAGCAACAGGCAGCAACACAACAAGCAACACTGCAGGACATGGCGCCCTTGGCGCCCAGACAACCCAGAACAAAACGCAACACCAACAGGACACACCCAGACACAGCGCCCATGGCGCCCATGGCGCCTGATACGAATTAGAGTGCTTTAATTCGTAAGGGTAGCGGAAGCAAACAACCAATATCGAATGTACTAGGTACAACCCATATTAGTCGAATTCTGTGAAGTGTTAGTCGAATGCTGTGAAGTGTTAGTCGAATTCTTGAAGTGTTTGTCGAATGCTGTGAAGTGTTTGTCGAATTGTGTGAAGTGTTTGTCGAATAGTTTTTTTTTTTGTGAAATAACAAGGGATATGCAATGTTAACCTACACCAATAGTTTAACAAAGAGATTAGCACTCAACACCAATTGAGCTAATCAGATTATTCTCAAGACGACGCTTGCAAATAACTTTCGAAAATTTAGACACAAATTCTATGATCTTGAACTGAATTCTATATCTCAAAATGATCAGCATACATGGCATATATAGCCGAAACATTAGCTTATTCAAAGTGCAACATAAAAGCAATTAAACTAGTACATAAAAGCAATTAAACTAGTAATAATATGACATTTATTCTATCAGCTATGTAACTCCTTTTCTAATGGCTGGCTGGGAGGAATTTAAAGGCCTTGAATTGTCTTTAGTGCTCCTTTACTTTGCTCCTTTGTAACTGATCAGAATAGGATTCCATGTCTGATTTATTTTGTCTTAAATTGGTGATTAAATGACTAAAACAAAACAGCCAAGTAATAATTAGATGATTAAAATAACCAAGTAATTAAACTCAGCCCTTGATGATGGCTAGCAAAGGAACCCACGCCACTAACTCCTTGGTGATTGTCACGTGTGTTGATTGCAAGTTCTTCATGATCAATTTTCGCATCATCCCCTCCCCCTTTGAAAGGAATTGACCTCAATTCTTGAATACCATCATCATCCAAATATGATGAGAGATCTCCAACATTGAAAGTAGCATGTACTCCATATTCTCCCGGCAACTCAATCTTGTATGAATTGTCATTGATCTTTGATATAACCTTGAAGGGACCATCAGCTCTAGGCATGAGTTTATTCTTTCTCTTGCTTGGGAATCTCTCCTTTCGCAAATGTACCCATACAATATCACCTTCGTTGAACAACTTAGGCCTCTTATTCTTAGACCTTTGCTTGTAGGCTTCATTAACAGCCTTGATCCTTGCTTGCACTTGCTCATGTAGTTTCAACATTGATTTGAGTTTGGCCTCGGCATCTGGATGAACTAATTCTTCCTTCGGCATAGCAATCAGGTCCAATGGTAAGTAAGGATTCACACCATAAACAACTTCAAAAGGAGAATGGTTAGTAGCATATGTAGGGGATCGATTGTAGGCAAACTCGGCATGAGCTAACTTCAAATCCCAATCCTTTTGAGTTTTGTTAACCAAGCCACGCAGCAAAGTACCAAGAGTTCTATTAGTCACCTCTGTTTGCCCATCGGTTTGAGGGTGATGGGAAGTACTAAACAGCAACTTAGTACCCAATTTCCTCCATAATGTATTCCAAAAATAACTCAAAAACTTTGAATCACGATCGGAAACAATAGTTTTAGGAACTCCATGTAAGCGTACAATCTCACGAAAGTATAAATCAGCAACGTTACTAGCATCATCTGTTTTGTGACAAGCTACAAAATGTGCCATCTTTGAAAACCTATCAACAACAACCATAATAGCATCCTTACCTCGTTGTGTGCGGGGCAAAGCCACAATAAAATCCATGCTCACGTCCATCCAAGGACCACTAGGTGTTGGTAATGGAATATATGCTCCTGGCTTGAAAGAACTCTTTGCCATATGACAAGTAACACACTTGCTAATGACCTTTTGCACATCTCCTAACATCTTTGGCAATGAAAGTGTTCTTTTAAAATCTCTAGAGTTTTTGTGATGCCAAAGTGACCAGCCAAACCCCCACCATGAGCTTCACGAACTAGTAACTCACGAATTGAATGCTTTGGGATGCAAAGCCGATTCTCCTTGAACAAAAATCCACCCTGCATTATGTACTTTCCAAATGCTCCATTTTCGCAGTTAGAGTATATCTCACCAAAATCTATATCCTCTTTATAATAATCTTTCAAAGTCTCAAAACCAAGTAAACGAGTTTCGAGAATTGAAATCAAAGCATACCTCCTTGAAAGTGCATCAGCCACCACGTTACTTTTACCATCTTTGTATTTTGAAGAGAAATTAAAAGATTGAAGAAATTCAACCCATTTAGCATGCCTTGGACTCAACTTCTGTTGTCCGTTGATATACTTTAAAGACTCGTGATCTGAATGCAACACAAAGTGGTTAGAACGCAAATAATGACTCCAATGATCAAGAGCTCTTACAATGGCATAGAATTCCTTGTCATAGGTGCAATAGTTCAATCGAGCTCCCCCAAGTTTCTCCGAGAAATAAGCTATAGGCCTTTTGTTTTGTATCAAAACAGCTCCAATGCCAACTCCACTAGCATCACATTCAACCTCAAATGGTTGAGTGAAGTCGGGCAAAGCTAAAACAGGAGCTTCACAAAGCTTTAACTTAATCAATTCAAAAGCCTTTTGTGCTTGCTCATTCCACACAAATGCACCCTTCTTCAAACATTCAGTAATAGGGCTTGTTATAGTGCTGAAATTCTGTATAAAACGTCGATAAAATGATGCAAGACCATGGAAAGATCTCACCTCCGAAACTGTTGTAGGACTTGGCCAAGTTTTGATAGCATCCACCTTTGTTTGATCAACCGATACTCCATCTTTAGACACAACATATCCAAGAAACACCACACTTTCGACCAAGAAATTACACTTCTCCTTCTTCCCATAGAGTTTTTGCGCTCTTAGGGTTTCAAAGATTTGTTTCAAATGAGTGAAATGCTCCTCACTAGACCTGCTATACACCAAGATATCGTCAAGGTAAACAACAACAAACTTACCCAAAAATGGCTTGAGTACTTCGTTCATGAGCCTCATGAAGGTGCTAGGCGCATTCATGAGCCCAAATGGCATAACCAGCCATTCATATAGACCATGCTTGGTCTTGAATGCCGTCTTCCATTCATCACCTTCACGCATTCTGATTTGGTGATACCCACTCCTTAGATCGATTTTTGAGAATATAACCGACCCATGTAACTCATCAAGCATATCATCTAACCTTGGAATGGGAAAGCGATATTTGATGGTTATGTTGTTCACCGCCCTACTATCAATACACATTCTCCATGAACCATCCTTCTTAGGAACCAACAACGTTGGGACAGCACAAGGACTCATTGATTCACGCACATAACCCATACTGATCAATTCTTCAATTTGCCGTTGCAACTCTTTTGTCTCCTCCGGATTACACCTATAGGCAGCCTTGTTTGGTAATGGAGCTCCCGGCATTAGATCAATTTGATGCTCAATTCCACGAACAGGTGGTAAACCAATTGGTAGTTCATTTGGAAACACATCTTCATACTCATTCAAGACAGCTTCCAATTGTTGTTTAAGAGGAGTTTCAATATCATCCTGTTTAGCATTCTTTGCAACCAACATGTAAACTAATTCACCATTATCAATAGCATTTTTCACTTCATTTTCAGTAGCAAACATAGTGAGGCTAGGACTTTTACCTCTTTTTGTAGTCATGGAACGGACTTCATTTGATGCCATAGGTTTCAGCACAATCCTCTTGCCTTTGTAGTTCAATTCATACTCATTTGATCTTCCTCTATGCGTCACATCTCTATCAGATTGCCAAGGACGTCCCAAAAGTATATGACTTGCATCCATGGGCACAACATCACACAAGATCTCATCAACATAAGACCCCATGGTTAACCCCACACGAACCTGTTTTGTAACTTTTATACTACTCCCATTGTCCAACCAATGTAATGCATAAGGTTTAGGATGTTTTGTTGTGAGCAATCCTAACTTAGACACCATTTCAGTTGAAGCTGCATTGGTACAACTACCTCCATCCACAATGACACTACACCATTTATCCTTCACTTGACACTTAGTGTAGAAGATTTGATCCCTTTGATCCCCAGCCAAGGGTACAGTTTTAGTTTGTAAAGTTCTAAGCACCAAAGTATCATAGATGGGAGGTTCATATTCTTCTACCTCATCCTCGGCGTCTTCAACAATTTCAGGTCCATCCATGTCAACAGTGCCACTAGATTCTTCCTCTTCCTTAGCCAACTCATCACGCATGCTAACCGCCTCTCTGAGGGTCACAACTCGTTGGTTAGGGCAAGCTCTAGCAAAGTGTCCAAAGCCTTGACACTTAAAACACCTAACCTTCGACAGGCTAGTCTCTTTGGGTGCAACACTAGACTGTTTAGGAGTAGGCTCACCTTGTGTTGGTTGAGTCACATTCGGCTTAGTGCTTGCACTACTCGACGCACCTCCCTTGGACCAACCACTTGAACTCCCAGCATTATATCTGCTCTTATTTTGATTTTCAATCTTTAAGCACAAGGTGCATAAAGTGTCGAAATCAGTATAATTACATAGCTCAACAGCAAATGCTATGTTCTTATTCAGGCCACGAAGAAAATGACTCATTCTTTGCTCTTCATTTTCCTCCAACTCACCCATTAAACATAGGTTTTGGAATTCATCCATGTACTCGGCAACACTCATTTTGCCTTGTACTAAATCTGAAATCTTCTTATACAAGTTCAATCTGTGGTTCGATGGCACATACCTTTTGCGCAACTTTCTTTTCAAGGACTCCCAAGAACTGATTTTCTCCTTCCTATCTCGTATTCTTTTAGCCTTCAAACCTTCATACCACAACGATGCACTTTTGCTAAGTTTCAGAATAGCATACTTACAACGCTTCTCATCGTCAAGATCCTTGAAGTCAAACATTCTATCGATCTTGCATGCGCTCCCATTCCAAATAAACCTCCGGGTCTGCACTGCCATTGAATTCAGGTAGCTCGTTGAATTTGAACTCATCCACGTTTGGACGTGGTTCACCCCTTCTAGGCCTCCATCGTTCATCTCCCAAATCGACGCCCCTTAAGGCTTCACGCAACCTGTCCATGAACTCATCGCTGTTGAAATCCACCATTGTCACGTAACAAGGATTCAAAGCCGAAGCTTTGATACCACAAATGATACGAATTAGAGTGCTTTAATTCGTAAGGGTAGCGGAAGCAAACAACCAATATCGAATGTACTAGGTACAACCCATATTAGTCGAATTCTGTGAAGTGTTAGTCGAATGCTGTGAAGTGTTAGTCGAATTCTTGAAGTGTTTGTCGAATGCTGTGAAGTGTTTGTCGAATTGTGTGAAGTGTTTGTCGAATAGTTTTTTTTGTGAAATAACAAGGGATATGCAATGTTAACCTACACCAATAGTTTAACAAAGAGATTAGCACTCAACACCAATTGAGCTAATCGGATTATTCTCAAGACGACGCTTGCAAATAACCTTTCGAAAATGTAGACACAAATTCTATGATCTTGAACTGAATTCTATATCTCAAAATGATCAGCATACATGGCATATATAGCCGAAACATTAGCTTATTCAAAGTGCAACATAAAAGCAATTAAACTAGTACATAAAAGCAATTAAACTAGTAATAATATGACATTTATTCTATCAGCTATGTAACTCCCTTTCTAATGGCTGGCTGGGAGGAATTTAAAGGCCTTGAATTGTCTTTAGTGCTCCTTTACTTTGCTCCTTTGTAACTGATCAGAATAGGATTCCATGTCTGATTTATTTTGTCTTAAATTGGTGATTAAATGACTAAAACAAAACAGCCAAGTAATAATTAGATGATTAAAATAACCAAGTAATTAAACTCAGCCCTTGATGATGGCTAGCAAAGGAACCCACGCCACTAACTCTTTGGTGATTGTCACGTGTGTTGATTGCAAGTTCTTCATGATCAATTTTTGCATCAGCGCCCATGGCGCCCATGGCGCTGTTGCACCCCGAAAAATCCCCCTTTGGGTTTCTCAATGTACAACGTGGAAAAATTTTGGAGCCGCCACCAATATTTTAATTTTAAGACCAAAACATTGAAAAAAGGTCTTTTGGACAAGGCGGATGGTCTTTTGAAAACTAGAGATATGGGTTCGGGGGTCGATTACGCGCGAGGAAGGTGTTAGCACCGCGCACGTCCTTTCTACCGAAAGGGAACCTCTAATTAAATGTGTGGTTTTAACATTTGATTTGAAAAATACCTAGATTTGCCTATTTATTTCTTGTTCGAAGATGAATGGGAAAAGTTAATGAAAATTTTATTTTTGATGAGAAAGGGGGAAAAGAAGGTTTTTAGAAAAAGTGCTTGACGGGACATGGCCCGCTCCTACGTATCTCCCGGTGCGATGGAGAATTCAAAGCTACGTAGTTCTTGGTTTTTGTTTTTTAACTTTTTAGGTGAGTTTTCGAAATAGGACGAGTACTAGCGAGTGATTAAACTAGCTAAGGCTATGGGTAATCACCGCTAAGTACTCAAAAGGAGTCGCTACCGCTAGTCAAACGAACTAAGGTTCTGGGTGACTGTTGGTAACAACTTGTTTTTATTCTCTTTTTGAAAGCTTTTTTGAAAAGGATTGATTTGTTTGATGACCAAACTAACAAAGGCTATGGGTGGTCATCGCTTACTGTTCTTTTGGAGAAAGGACATCGACGTCAATAGCTAGACGAACTACGGTTCTGATTAGCTACTAACAACAATGGGTTTGAAAAGATTTTTGTTTTGTTTTGAAAATGGAGGTTTAGGGGGATGAAAAGAATTTTTATTTGCTGCGCTTGACGAGGACGTGGCTCGCTCCTACGTATCCCAAACGGGAATCAAAGCGACGTAGTTCTAAAAAAATGTTTTTTGAGAGGGTTTAAAAGGGGCAAGCTGAATCACCCGAGACCATCTTCACCACTTAGAATATGATGCACTAGGCATAAGTGGGAATCATATGGTTCGTCCTCAGCAATGGATGATAACATACAAGAACGAGTAGATGAATGCTATAGCTAAGTTAAATCACATGGATCACAATAACTAAATATTAACAAATGAAAAGACTGAAATACCTCTGATGAAGACAGATATTACAGATCTGAAGAACGAGCGAAAATGAAGCGGAGAACTGGAAAATGAGATTTGCGAGAGTTGTCTTCCCCGATCTCGTGAAATGTCTCTCAGATCTCGTGAAAAATGTGTCTCAGATCTCGTGAAAAATGTGTGTAGCAATTCTTCTCTCTGATCTTGTGTGAAGTGTCCGTGTCTGATCTTGTCCAGTCTCCCCCAAAATGTGACTTGAGGCTGCCTATTTATAGGCTCAGGAAAGCGTAGGAATTTTAAAAAACATTTATTGCAAGGATGAATCGATTGTTTGATGAGGGCAAAATATAGTATAATCGATTCTTTGCTTTTAGAAAACATAGGAATCGATTCCTTGGGCTTTAGAAATTAGTGGGAATCGATTCTTGGACTTCCTAAAATGATAGGAATCGATTTCATTGTGTTTTAAAAAAGAAGGAAATCGATTCTTGAGACATCCTAAATAGGTGGGAATCGATTTCATGTTTAGTTAAAGTAAGTGGGAATCGATTCTTGGCCTTTAGGAGAGCTTAAAAATCGATTTCAATGCCTTTGCAAGATAGTAAGAATCGATTCATGGCTTTTAGGAGAGCTTAAAAATCGATTTTAATGCCTTTGCAAAATAGTAAGAATCGATTCATGGCTTTGGCTTATGTATAGGTGTGAATCGATTCTTTGTTTCCAACATAGGATAAGGAAATCGATTCTTGGCCTATAGGTGAGCCTAAAATCGATTTCATAGCCTATATAAACTGTATAAATCGATTTTTGGTCATTTGGAACAAAATAGAAATTGTCTTTTTGCTTTCCACAAAAATGTTTTAGGTCTTTGCCATGCATGCATGAAATATTTTCCAAAGCTTGCCATGCATGCATAACATATTTTTCAAAACTTGCCATGCATGTATAACACCTTTTCAAAAACCCTAATTTGATGCATGAGGCTTATTGCAAAAATTATTTTTATAGACCCTTTTGTGAGAAATGACCAAAAATGCCCTTTTTGACCCTAACTTCCCAGAACGTGCATTCTAACCCTAAAAATGATTTCAAAAACATTATTTTTTGTGGGGAAAATTAGGGTTCGGACCTAAGCCGGACAAAGTTGGGGTATGACAGCTGCCCCTCTTTATCTGAATTTTAACGAGGAATATGAATTGGCCGAAACATATTCCAAGGCAAAATAAAGATAAAGAATTCAGAAATTATACCGATTTTGTCCACTTGGGGAAACCCGAATTTTCCTCTTTTCTTTTTCTATATTTTTTGAAAAGATGGGCTTGAGAACAAACGGGGAATGATTAACACCTGGCGCATTAACCGAGAGAAAATGACGGACCACTCGGGATCTGAAGGAGCACTAAGGCTCTGAAGGACCACTCAGGGTCTGAAGGAGCACTAAGGCTCTGAAGGACCACTCAGGGTCTGAAGGAGCACTAAGGCTCTGAAGGACCACTCAGGGTCTGGAAGGTTGCCTAGGCCTTAATTGAAGGACCATCGTGGTCTGAAGGAGCGCTACTAGCTATGGTACTAGAAAAACGGTCTGAGGGGGCCTTTCGAGCGGCCATGATGGGTCAAGATCAGCTCCGAAACTGATATGTTGACTATGAAGGACGTCCGCTGTGTCTTAGGCTGACACAACTAGTCTGAAGGACCACCCGGGGTCTGAAGGACTTACCCGCAGCTCGAATACGAGGTGAAGTCTGCTTTTGAAGGGACACTTGGGTCCTGAAGGGATTCACGAATCCTGTTGATTGATTGATTGAAATGTTCAATGCTGCCGCACTGAATTGAGGTACCTGCATACGTCGGTTAATGCAAGGAATGGTGCATGGAGTATGAGTGCATGTTATGAGTGCATGTTATGAGCGCATGTTATGCATGTGCATGCAATGAGTGCATGTTATGCATGTGCATGCAATGAGTGCATGTTATGAGTGCATGTTATGCATGTTATGCAAAGGCATGTTATGCATGTGCATGCAATGAGTGCATGTTATGAGTGCATGTTAAGCAAAGGCATGTTACGCATGTGCATGCAATGCTATGATTTTGATGTAATGATGAATGTGCAAGATGCGGTTATGCAAATGTAATGCAGATGTATGCTGCATGGATGCATGTGACGCTGATGCATGCAATGCTGGACGCTTTTGATATTCTCTTTTGGCTTTCCTTGATGGTTGCTTTTTTTATTTATTTATGAAGTGCGGGTATGCAAATGCAATGCTTGAGATTTGTGAAATGCCTTGGCTTATTTGATGGAATGCTAAATTATGGACTTGACAACGAGTCTGGTTTATGGGCCGACAAGCCTGGTTTATGGAGCAATATGTGTCTGCATATTGGTCTGATTTATGGACCCTAAAGGTCTGGTTTAAGGACACAAAGGTCTGGTTTATGGATCACAATGATCTGGTTTAAGGACACAAAGGTCTGGTTTGACCGCATGGAATGCCAGTGTATGCAATGGAAGGCTTCGTTTTCTATGAGATGCATGATGCAAATGCCATGATTGCTATTTTCTTTTTCTTTCTCTTATGATGAATGCAAATGCCTGGATTTCTCTTTCTTTACTTTATTCTCATTATTTTTATGCCTGATAAATGCATGATTTTATGCATGATGAATGTAATGCATGACTGTGTTTGCTTATTGCCCCCTTTTTTTTTGCTTATTTTTTATTTTTGCTGGTTCAGCCAACCCGCGACACTCATGACACGAGACTGAGGAACCTGTTGGACTTGCGGGGCTCATGGGCCGAGTGCATGTTGGTCTTGACTTTGCTGGTTTGAAGCAACCGTGGATGTAGTTGCTCTCTTGCATGATTGACTGATTTTGAGGATGTGCTTTCTCTCAGGACTCTTAAGAATCTCGTAATGATTTGCAATGCTCTATGATATATGCACATGTTTTACAGTTCAGGACCATCATCATCATAAAACGTTTATTTTGAGCAAAAAAAGCAGAAAATAAAAGAGTGAACAGATACGAGAAATTTGAACTTTATTAATGCGGAAACCGGTCGCACAAGAAGTTACGCCGATTATTTATTACACTTGAAAGTTTAAACTGTAAAAAGACACGAAAAAAGGAGAGAAGCTGAATTCTGACTGTCCGTCTCTGTGGAACAGTGCCAAACATCTATGTCCTTGACCTTGATCACTCCCTCATCCAAGCTTGTAGGAGAGTTGTATGCCTTTCTTTACTTTTCATGCCTAAGTTTTCAGACCCTAATTTTTGCCTGGATCGCCCTTTGCGGGTTTTCAATCCACCGGGTCGCTCTGATTTTGCCTAGGTCGCCCTTTGCGGGTTTTCAACCTAGCGAGCTAATTCTTACTTGGCTTGTCTTTCTCTTTTTTCATCTATTTCTTTTGGGCATAATACTTCTTCACTTGATCTGAATTGACTGGATTCCTGAGATCTTCGCCGTCTATGTTTATGAGTATCGGCGCTCTTCTGGAAAAAGCTTTCTTGACTTCACATGGACCGTCATAAGTGGGCCTCAACTTCCCACGGAGTCAGTCTGGATAGGTAGGATCTTTTTGAGTACATGGTCTCCTTCGCCGAATTCTCGAAGACGGACTTTCCTGCCGAAAGCTGCCTTCATCTTTTGTTGGTACAACTGGCCATGGCGCAGGGCAGCAATTCTTTTTCTCTTTAATGAGATTCAGTTGATCTAGACGAGCTTGGACCCATTTGCTTCTTCTAACTTGACCTCCATGACTACTCATAGAGAGGGTATTTCAACCTTGATGAGAAGAACTGCTTCTGACCCATACACTAGAGAAGAAAGGGGGTTGCCCCTGTATGATTTCAATGAATGTGAGTGCGACAAGGGATGAGATAGGTGTAGGATCAATTTCCTCAGTTGTAGGAGGGGTGAAGAGCGACTGGATTGCCCCACTTGGCGTATTGTAAACAAATGAATTTACTTGTCCTTGAGCTAAAACCTTGAGAAAACAACAGCAATCAAATCATTGATCGGGATGGACCTTTCGCGATTGTGGTGTTTTGTGGAGGAGAGATGAGTAAGCTTAATGAAGCATTTGGGGCTAATGGCAGGATGGTTTTTATTCGGTGTTGGCTGTTGATCGATGATTTATAATGGTTAACTGGCTTGATGAGGTATTTGGAGGTTTTATTCCTGGCTAAGGGTCTACGGAGGGCGGGCTGTCGAGGTCAAAGGAGAGTGTTTGCGGTTTATGAGAGGAGGGGTGTATGGAAATGAGGAAGTGTTTGAAGGTTTATTGAGACAAGGACCTCTTGGGTTTTGTGGTAACATGTAATTACTTACATTTCTTTTGTATTTTTCTTTTGGTTTTGGGATTTTCCTTTTGAATGATTTTTCTTTTTTTGATTTCTTCTTTTTCTTGAGCTTGGGTGAACTGATAAAGTATGATGCACTGTTTTTTATTCGAGGTGATCCTTGTCTAAGGTGACTTTTGGATTTTTGGCTTTTTCTTGGCTTAAGATGGGTCGGAAAGGATTTTGTTTTCTCTTTGGGATTTTCTTGGCTTAAGATGGTTAGGAGAGGTTTTTGTTTTTGGGTATGGAATGGTAGTCCGACTTCATTTCAAATCATGATTGCTTATTTCCTCAAGAATTAACTCTGGGACAATAATTCACTTATTTTCATGCACTTGCCCTTCTTCTTTATTTCCCTTTTGAGCTCTAATTTTCCTTTATTGAAGTACCCATCTTGGCCTCTTTCTTGTTCTCAGCGGTCACTTCAGTGGATTTCCCGTGATGCTGAATAACCCTTTTTCTTGCTTCATTAACCTTCTGGAGGATTTTCCCGGTCTTCCTCAACATCTCCCTCTGCTTGATTGATAAGGTGATCAAAGTCAAAATATGGACTGTTGGCACTGTTATTTTGAGAGACAATTGCTGTGGATCCACTTTTTACTGAGGCGAAAAAAGCAGAATGAAAGGCGAAACAAACAAACAAGCAATAATAATGCAAGGAAAAGACACACGAAATGAAAAGGAATTGATTTTTATTGATTGGAATTCAAAAACAACGTTTTTATTAATGATGATGATTCTGAAAATAAAAACATGATTGCCCCTAACAACTTGCTCTATGACCTTGGGCAGAGCCACAGAGTTGCATTACAATGATCATATTGAATTAAAAGTCACAGGAAAGGCAGCAGCTTCCCCATTCTTCAACTTTCTCTGGCAAGGCAGCGACGAACCAGACCAGTCTCACTTTCTTCAGCTTCGGATCCATTACCGATGACAGCAATTTGGTTGTATTGTTCCTCTTCCTCATCCCATCCTGTGGGCTGAATGTCTTCCATTCGGATTTGAGCACTCTCGGGAGCGTCATACCTGACCAAGTAATCAAACTTTCCACTGGGCTCCCCTAGGGTATCCCAACATCCCTCTTCCGCAGGCACCGCTGTTACTTCCTCATTGATTTCTTCTTCACCATCAATGTCAGGGGTTCCTATCTGAATCACGCGCCGATTTATCAGGTCTTGCACTGCATGTTTGAAGGCTCTGCACTCCTCCACAGTATGACCAACCCCGTTTTCGTGGAAACTGCAGGTAGCACTTGCATTGTACCCTCGGGAAAATGGCGGTTGAAGGGCCTTCATTGGCCGGGTGCTGATCAGGTTCTTGGAAATCAGGTGATTAAACAATTCAGTGCATGTCATCGGTATTGGATCAAAACTGGTTCGTTTCTTGTACTGATAACCCTGAGTCTTGTGACTGTCACCGCTTTGCTGGGATGGCACAGGAGCAGAGAATGGAACAGTTTGTGGTGGCGGAGGAATGAAAGAAATGACACCAACTGGACCCACGACAGTGACACCTTCAACAGCTGCCCCACTCTTTAAGCTCTGCAATATGACCATCATCTTATGTATCTGGGCCTCCATTGCCTTCAATCGTTCTTCTAGCAGGTGACATCTGTCTCTTGGCTGTGGGCTTTCAATCATCTGGCCCTGAGGGTAGCTCCTCGGACTGAAGTAGTAAACCCCATACTGAGCGGATTTTCCCATTTGATAAGCAACACTTGGAGGATTCACAATAATCTCCGGAGCAAGAGCAGAAGAACTTCTGGGAGGTATAATACTGGGACTAGGGATGTGAATGTGTGGCACATCCGCAGCTCCACTAGAAGTAACCACAGCAGGCTGACTTGTCACCACGGGAATGGCTTCAGCAGTGGTCCCACTTCTCAGATTTTGCAGCATATTCATTATCTCGGCCCTCTGAGCCTCCATAGCCTCCACTTTAGTCTTCAAAGCTTGATTCTCTTGAGCCAGCTGCTCGGGGTTAAGAATTTCCACAACCGACTCATCTTGACCCAGGGGGTCCTTATTCTCGAGATGTTGATTGCTAGCCATTAGTCTTGTCTGTAGACGGATAGAGTATCGGTGTTGGCGAACCAGCTTGCCTTTTGTTTTTCTTTCTGATGATAGAACATCTTTTATGAGTACAAGTATGAATGCGTAAATGAATGCAATGCATATGGTTTTATGTTATTTTTTGTATTTAGATGCATGAGGAATGCTGTATGAATTTTTCTGTAAAATGCGAGTGATGAGGATGCTTGTTATAAAGACAGACATTTACAGGTGGGGGTTTTGAAATTTTAGGGGAGTATACCCTATATGCCACCTCATGAAAGTGAAGGAAAAACATATTCTTTTTTTTTTTGATTTTGTTGTTTTTTCAAAAAAAATGTTGGCGGAAATGAACTAAACTAGATGTAATAATGCAACACACAATTTTGGAAAAGCCCTTGTGACCTAAAAAGAGGTAAGACCTACGATCTAGGGCAATTTAAAGGGTAATCCTTCCATGTAGCTCTATTCACTCCCTCACAAGGCCACCAGAGCTACAGTCCCTTTCACAAAATTCCCCACAAATGCAGCAAACTGCTAGGTGTGAGGCATCATGAAAGAGCACAACTCTGGTTGAAACTTTCGCAAGTAGCCAAACGGACAAAGGTCCTGATGGGCTCTCACTACTCGAATCCACTCTCCTAAGTTTTTGCAGACCTGGGTTATGGTCCCACTCAAAACACATAGTCACAGGGTATAAGCGTAGTGTGTGTCAAGGGCATTTTCCCTAGTACTACCCTCACCTGAAATGAAAACCAGAGCAGTCCAGACAAAAGCAAGCAATAACAAGTTATCTATCCTAGGGTTCCATACCTAGAATATCTATAAACCAGGATATTGCTCACCTTAGGAAAAGGAGCCAAGAAGAAGGGATCATGGGGATTGAAAAAAAAGCATGGGCATAAGCGATAAAAGAAAGGGAATAAAAGATACGAAAGAAAGGCAAACAGGGTTTTAATCAAATCAACAATACATTAAACCACATATTTAAATTAGTTAGGCTTGACCCTCGTCTTTTTTAAAAAAGTATCCCCAGCGGAGTCGCCAGCTGTTGCACCCCGAAAAATCCCCCTTTGGGTTTCTCAATGTACAACGTGGAAAAATTTTGGAGCCGCCACCAATATTTTAATTTTAAGACCAAAACATTGAAAAAAAGGTCTTTTAGACAAGGCGGATGGTCTTTTGAAAACTAGAGATATGGGTTCGGGGGTCGATTACGCGCGAGGAAGGTGTTAGCACCGCGCACGTCCTTTCTACCGAAAGGGAACCTCTAATTAAATGTGTGGTTTTAACATTTGATTTGAAAAATACCTAGATTTGCCTATTTATTTCTTGTTCGAAGATGAATGGGAAAAGTTAATGAAAATTTTATTTTTGATGAGAAAGGGGGAAAAGAAGGTTTTTAGAAAAAGTGCTTGACGGGACATGGCCCGCTCCTACGTATCTCCCGGTGCGATGGAGAATTCAAAGCTACGTAGTTCTTGGTTTTTGTTTTTTAACTTTTTAGGTGAGTTTTCGAAATAGGACGAGTACTAGCGAGTGATTAAACTAGCTAAGGCTATGGGTAATCACCGCTAAGTACTCAAAAGGAGTCGCTACCGCTAGTCAAACGAACTAAGGTTCTGGGTGACTGTTGGTAACAACTTGTTTTTATTCTCTTTTTGAAAGCTTTTTTGAAAAGGATTGATTTGTTTGATGACCAAACTAACAAAGGCTATGGGTGGTCATCGCTTACTGTTCTTTTGGAGAAAGGACATCGACGTCAATAGCTAGACGAACTACGGTTCTGATTAGCTACTAACAACAATGGGTTTGAAAAGATTTTTGTTTTGTTTTGAAAATGGAGGTTTAGGGGGATGAAAAGAATTTTTATTTGCTGCGCTTGACGAGGACGTGGCTCGCTCCTACGTATCCCAAACGGGAATCAAAGCGACGTAGTTCTAAAAAAATGTTTTTTGAGAGGGTTTAAAAGGGGCAAGCTGAATCACCCGAGACCATCTTCACCACTTAGAATATGATGCACTAGGCATAAGTGGGAATCATATGGTTCGTCCTCAGCAATGGATGATAACATACAAGAACGAGTAGATGAATGCTATAGCTAAGTTAAATCACATGGATCACAATAACTAAATATTAACAAATGAAAAGACTGAAATACCTCTGATGAAGACAGATATTACAGATCTGAAGAACGAGCGAAAATGAAGCGGAGAACTGGAAAATGAGATTTGCGAGAGTTGTCTTCCCCGATCTCGTGAAATGTCTCTCAGATCTCGTGAAAAACGTGTCTCAGATCTCGTGAAAAATGTGTGTAGCAATTCTTCTCTCTGATCTTGTGTGAAGTGTCCGTGTCTGATCTTGTCCAGTCTCCCCCAAAATGTGACTTGAGGCTGCCTATTTATAGGCTCAGGAAAGCGTAGGAATTTTAAAAAACATTTATTGCAAGGATGAATCGATTGTTTGATGAGGGCAAAATATAGTATAATCGATTCTTTGCTTTTAGAAAACATAGGAATCGATTCCTTGGGCTTTAGAAATTAGTGGGAATCGATTCTTGGACTTCCTGAAATGATAGGAATCGATTTCATTGTGTTTTAAAAAAGAAGGAAATCGATTCTTGAGACATCCTAAATAGGTGGGAATCGATTTCATGTTTAGTTAAAGTAAGTGGGAATCGATTCTTGGCCTTTAGGAGAGCTTAAAAATCGATTTCAATGCCTTTGCAAGATAGTAAGAATCGATTCATGGCTTTTAGGAGAGCTTAAAAATCGATTTTAATGCCTTTGCAAAATAGTAAGAATCGATTCATGGCTTTGGCTTATGTATAGGTGTGAATCGATTCTTTGTTTCCAACATAGGATAAGGAAATCGATTCTTGGCCTATAGGTGAGCCTAAAATCGATTTCATAGCCTATATAAATTGTATAAATCGATTTTTGGTCATTTGGAACAAAATAGAAATTGTCTTTTTGCTTTCCACAAAAATGTTTTAGGTCTTTGCCATGCATGCATGAAATATTTTCCAAAGCTTGCCATGCATGCATAACATATTTTTCAAAACTTGCCATGCATGTATAACACCTTTTCAAAAACCCTAATTTGATGCATGAGGCTTATTGCAAAAATTATTTTTATAGACCCTTTTGTGAGAAATGACCAAAAATGCCCTTTTTGACCCTAACTTCCCAGAACGTGCATTCTAACCCTAAAAATGATTTCAAAAACATTATTTTTTGTGGGGAAAATTAGGGTTCGGACCTAAGCCGGACAAAATTGGGGTATGACAGGCGCCCCCTGCGCCAAGACAGCGCGCAACACACACAGGAAACAGGCGCCCATGGCGCCCCTGCGCCAACAACTCGCACACAACACACACTGGAACACGGCGCCCACACCCAGGGCGCCAAAAACAGCAACATGACCGAACGCAACATGACTCAGACACGGCGCCCATGCACTGGGCGCCAAAAACAGCAACACCCAAACTCACCAAAACACCACATATGCAAACCATATCACCAATTTAGCTCGTCAATTTTTAATCACCAATTCCAATCACCATAATTTGGGAATCACAACATCAAACAAACATTTTATCGAACACCTAACATACAATCAGTTATAACAACAACGAATCACCAATTTCTTTGAGTCACAACAATCACCAAATCAAGCCAACATTCCAATTAACATAATCATGGTATACTATCATCAATTCAACATCAAAATCGAACCCTAGGCATCATAGGATCTATTCCCACATAACCCCATCATAAAACCCCATTATAAGGAAGAACCCCACCCTTACCTTATATTAGGAGAGCACCAATTTTCTTGATCAAGTCACCAACAGAACCTCAGCAACACAGCTCCTCTCTGCTCCCTTGAATTTGCGAAATTCTCCTCTTCCTTCCTCCCTTGGGATTCGCGCCGTACCCTTCTCTCTTCTCCTCTCTCTATTTCGCAATTCTCCTCTCTTTCTTTCTCAACAATTCGCAAATGCCACTAAACCCAAGCCTAGGCGCTTCTTCTATGCGCCTAGCTAGCGGGCTTGGATCACGGGCTTTCCTCCAGCTTAAGCCCGATCACTAACGCCATCACCTAAAATCCAATTACACACCTCTCAGTCCATCGTTAATATAATTACACCAACTAAAATAAATAAAATAAATAATTGAATACCTAAATATTTAATTAAATAATTTAATTAAATATTTGGGCGTTACATTACTAATATTCAGGCAATCTTCAAGGGGTAACAATTGTTGTTGTAATCCATATCTGTCTGTGATTTTATAAAATATAATAGATATACTCTAATTACTCATATCTAACATTACGTGATAAGTAAGAAAGGTTACTATTTCTCTTAATGAAGCAGCTTTCTTTGACTATAGATTTCCATAGATCTCCCACATTCTTTTTTACTGTTTATATGTCAGATATATCTTCATTGCCTTAACCTGTGATTCTGATATTCTGGATCAAAATACTGTAGCTGCTACTTCCTCATTCTTTAATAATAATAAGTGGATAGTTGGATTTGATATGATACTGATTTGTGTTTGACATGTTTTCTCGATGCATCTTAGGTGGCAGATGCCTTTCCTTTGAATACCCAGAGTTTGAAAGGTTGCTAAGAAGCATGGCAGAAGCTTCACATTGATGGAGTCAAAGGCACCTGTTTTAAGTCATTTTTGTTTTTCTTATGATATTTTAAGAGCTTTATAATTACTGGATATTTTTGTAACCGACAGTTTATTAGCAAATTGATGTGATGATACAATGACCGGAAAGAATATTATAGTAATGAAGTTTTTATGTTACTGGAATTTTCTATGTGCTTTTGATAATCAACAAAAAAGTATGTATGGAATGTTATGTTACTGGATTTTTTATGTTACTGGCATGTTACCAGTTTTGGGAAGTGGTAAACCGTTTTTCGCACCAAAAATTGGTTTTTGGCAATAAATACCAGTTTTAGGAAACGGTAAACCGTTTTTGTTTAGCAAAAACCGGTTTTAAAAACTGGTAAACCGGTTATTGGAAGAGAAAATCGGTTTAAAAATGGTAAACTGGTTTTAAAAGCCGAACCGGTTCAGTACCGGTTTCTAACCGGTTCCAAACCGGTTTAGAAATGCAAACCGGTATTTTGAAAAATGGTAAACTAAAACTGGATTTGAAAGAGGTATGGTGTGGTGTGATATGGATTTTGTACCATGCACACCCCTAGTGGCAGACAGCTGGTGAAAGGAACAAAATTAAAGGCATCTCAGGTGGTGTACAAGCAAGAAAATGGTGTTTTGTCTTTTGTGAGAGTGTGCATTGGCGTGACAGCGCATTAATGGGCAACTAAACGACAAACAATCCTTGATTTTATGGTTGGCAGCACTGTACCCGATTTGCATTGGCCCAATTGGTACTTCAAGTGAGAGAATATACTATAAAAAGGCACTTTAACCTAGAAAGGCCAGGACCGATAGTACACATATCAGCCTCCACCATTCCCTAGGTCAGAGAGTACTGTTCCATTCCTTCCATCACTGTACTTCATCTTCCCCAACCATCTTTCCACCATTTTCAGTGCTGAAACTCCATTGTTGAAGCTGAAAACTCAGAATCAGCAGCACAGATCTCCATTCTCGCAGCACAGAAGCTCTGGAGTAGAGCTACAACATCTGAAGCTTGATTTAAGCTTTATTTTGTTTGTATAATTCTGCATTCTTCTGTGTACTTTGTTTTCAGTGCTGTTACTGTTTTGATGACTTCATTTATGGTAGTTAGGTTCTATTTTGTCATGTCTAAGCTCATTATGAGCTAGATCTCTTTATGGTCAAGACTATAGTAATGCACATTTCCGGCAGATTTTAAAAAAAAAAATTAAAAATCCGCCGGAAACGCGCATTATCGGCGGATTTTTCCGCCAGTAATTTCCGGCGGATTTTTTTAAAAAACAAAATTAAATATTTTTTTAAAAAAAAAATCCTCCGGGAAGTCTATTTTTTCCGCCGGAAATTTACCGGCGGAAAAAATCCGCCGGAAATGCCAAATTTCCACCGGAACCGTATCGGCGGAAAAAATCCGCCAGAAAAATGCGTTTTTCTTGTAGTGCCATGGTGGCCAGGATATCGAGTCCCGTGATCAAGGCTTCATATTCGGCCTGATTGTTGGATGCCTGATCTCCTATCCTGCACATGAACCTCCATGTTTGGCCGCAGGGGCTGGTGATTACCACGTGTGAACACCCAATTTTAACCGGTGTATTTTTTTCCTTTTTTATTTTTTGTTTTATTCACTTATTTACTTCTCCTTTTATTAAAAAATAATAATAACAAAATAAATCCCTTTGACGAAATATTCAGTTTGTGCGCGTATTCGTAATAATAATAGGAATATTAAAATAGGAGGTGTGTGAAAAAAAATTTATTTACAAAATGTCTAGTTACATTTGGCCAAAAAATGCCAATAGCCCAATAGGCCCAAAATAAAGAATTACACCAGAATGTCAAAAAGAAAAAAGAAAAAAATAAAGCCCAAAATGTATGCCCACGTTCCTGGCTGCTCCTGAAGGTTGTCTCTAACCCTAGTCTTGCAGAGCAAGCTTTCACCAGCTGCCCAAGGAACCTGAAATGGAAACAATGCAAAGATGAGTCAACCACACACAAGCAGTGAGTCATCTACTAGCTGTCTAGGAAACAAGGCATTAATCAGTAATAATAGAGGATCAAAAAATTTAATTTTCGGATTCCAAAAATTGCTATAAAATGTTAACAGATTCTAGAAAAAAAAAATAATAACAGATTCTAGAATTCTGGAAGCTAGGGGAAGGGTAGTAGCAGTCAAACAGCAGCAGTAGCAGAGTAAACAGCTTAGGGGATTTCAGAACCAGGAGATTCACATATAGTGTACACAAGCATTCTCAGAGTAAAGTGCAATTTTTCTGGAGGAGTTTAGTTGCTGGGTTTGGCACCAAAAAAAAGCAAGTAACAAGCAGTAGCAAACAACAGTGGCAAAAGAAGAGGGGAAATTGCTAAAGCTGGAGATTCAGGTTGGGTCTTTTATATATGTAGGTGTGTTTTCGTTTTTTTGTCATACTAGAAACAGAATATATAGAATATGAAGTAGGGTTTATAAAAAAAAAATATGTATATACGTCCAGGTTCGGAAAAGATAGGCCTACTGTTTTCTTTCCCTAATTTATTTACTTATCTCATTATAAAAGAAAAAAAATAGGTTCCCTGATTTATTTTTTGTGTTAAACAAATTAGAAAAAAAAATATACAGAAGAACCAGAATCAGTAGAAGGCCAGATCCGTGGAAGTAATAATAAAAAAAATATATAGTAATACCTGTTAGCTCCGGCCACCGTAGACGGTGGCCGTCCGCTCCTATGCCACCGGAAGCCTCCTCCGGTCGTCTTCTCCGGCGATGTCGCTGTCAGTCCGCCGTGGAAACGCACCAAAGCTGTGAAAACACGCCCAAGTGGTCGTGTTCGTGTCGCCGCCGCTAAAGACCCCCCCCCCTCGTCGTTTGTTTTCTGTCCGGTCCCCTCACCGTCGCCGTCAACGGCGCACTTTGAGCCGTGGCCGTGTGCTCAGGCCCCCACCCTCCGCCATCGCGTCCATCGCTTCCGCTGCCAGCCATGGAACAGCCGGCCGGAGACCCATCACTGTCGTGAACCTTCCCGGCGTGGCCACTAGACCACCGCACTCGCATCCTGATGTCCGACATCCTTCTCTCTCTCACCTTCGTGAGCTCTCTCTCTCATGGTGAAGAAGTAACTTTCTTTTCTTTCTCCTAAAGAGGTTGCGGCACTGAGAGTGAGTAGAAGGGGAATTAGTTTAGTTTGAAAACCCTACTTGCCTTTTATACCCATCCCCTTTTATTTATTTTCTCCATCTGTTTGATTTTAATTATTAGATCAGTTCAATAGTGGCACACCCCTTTTATAACCGCGAACCCCCCTCCCCTTAAAAGTTTTTTTGTTTTCGCAGGCCAGTCCACCAAAAGTGAGCTGGGCTGATGCTGTCCCCACAGTCTTTTTTTTTTCTACACGCTCCCCTTTCCTTTTTTTTAGAAAAGCCCATAAATCATTGGACTTATGAACCGAAAAAAAAAACACTGGGCTGCTACCTGCACCTCCCCCTTTTTTTTAAAAAAAAAAGTATACCTCCCTTTTTGCAAATTACACCGCCCCTTTATTAAGTTTTTTATTTATTATTATTTGTTATTCTCATTTACCATATATTTTAAAAATAAAAAAAATAATTGTTAATTCACTTCAAAGTATTTTTTTCTCCCTATTCTTTTCTTATAATAAAAATGAGTTTGACTGAGATGTACATCTTGTCAATCTCGGTTTAAGAGACTTTAGCTGTACGGCTTTGATCTTAAACCCTTTCAAAAATCGAAACCAATCAACAAACAAATATTTTCTAGAAGAACTACGTAGCCTTTGATTCTCCACACACGGAGATACGTAGGAGCGGGGGCTCCCCGTCAAGCCAAATCAAATTAATTTTTCCTAATAAATAATCAGTTCAATTTTCTTTTCTTTAACACCTATTTTCATAAAAATTATAAAAATGGGTTTGACTGAGATGTACATCTTGTCAATCCCGGTTTAAGAGGCTTTAGCTGTACGCCTTTGATCTTAAACCCCTTCAAAAATAAAATCAACCAAACAACAAAACTTTTCTGAAAGAACTACGTGACTTTTGAGTTCCTCATTGCACCTGAAGATACGTAGGAGCGGGGCTTCCCCGTCAAGTCAAAATCAAATTTTTCTAAGTTAAATTCTTATTTTTATTCCTTTGTAAATAATTAGTTATTTTTTTACTAAATATTGTTCTATTTTATTTTTGGGGTAAGACAAATAATTAAGTAATTTATTAATACTTACACAATGAGATTTAGGGTAACTGTCCTAGGACAGATGTATTAGGGGTGTAGTGAAATTAGGTTTTCGCCCTTCCCTTTGCATAACCGACTCCCGAATCCAACCTAGGTTACACAGACAATAATTTTAAGGTAGGTTTTTCTCAATTTTCCCTATTTAATAAATTGGGTGGCGACTCCCTGAAATAATCAATTTTTGAGCCGTCTGCGTCAGGACCCCGGTCACGACACCACGCCAATGCTTGCCCCAGTTTGGGTACTCGAACCGTCAAACATGAGGATCCAAGGCTTCAACCCCAAATAGTTGACAGGCTTGGCTGGCGAATTGTGTACCTCCACGCAAGGATGCTGAGCCAAGAAATCAGGCAAAGCTTGTCCTTTAACGGCTCTTAGCGGCACATATGTTAAGGCAAACGCGTTTAACTTAATGGCCCACTTTACAAGTCTTTCTTGCAAGACGGGCCTATTAAGAAGATATCTAATAATATCCACTTTGCACACAACCAAAACTTCCCTAGGTAAAAGGTAATATTCAAGTTTAGTACAGACATTAAACAAAGACAGACAAAGCTTTTCAATAGGAGGATATCTAGTTTCAGCATCATTGAGAATCCTACTAAGATAATATATAGCACGCTCGACACCATTATCATCATCTTGGGCTAACAAGCAGCTGATAGCTTGGTCCCCGGCCGCAATGTATTGCTTTAAGGGCTTCCCTGGCTGCGGAGGTACCAGGACAGGGGGATTAGTCAAGGCAGCCTTGATATGGTCAAAGGCCTCTTGTTGCTTGATTCCCCGTACCATCTCCTCGGTGTTTTTTATCCTCAACAAGGGTGAGAAAGCCTTCATCTTTCCAGCTGAGTTAGCGATAAATCTCCTCAGAATGTTGATCTTGCCTAGTAAACTCTGCAGCTCCTTCTTTGTTCTGGGAGGCCTTGCCTCTAAGATGGCTCGAGCTTTGTTCTTGTCTACTTCAATTCCCTGGTTGTGCACCAAGAAGCCTAGAAAATTGCCTGCAGATACGCCAAAAGCACATTCAGTGAGGTTCATCTTGAGATTGTGGAGTCTCATCCGCTTTACAGCTTGTTCAAGCTCAACAAGGTGGGCCTCGAAGCTCTTGGATTTGACTACCACATCGTCAATATACACTTCCATGCTTTTACCAATGAGGTCATGGAAAATAGCATTCATGGCCCTTTGGTACGTGGCCCCTGCGTTTTTAAAGCCGAATGGCATCACCAATAAAGTGATTCAAAAAATAACTAAAACGTTTTGTCTGAGCATTTTAAAGACTACCCAATAAAGTGATCTGACCCTCCTCATATTTCATATTTAGTGGTATAATTAAGGCATTATGTCCATTCTAAGAAAACTGATCCATCGTAAGCCCACTTAATGAGTTTACGATTTTTGATGGATCCCATATCGGGCATCACTGAGTTTTTGTGTGGAAAACCAAGGTATCCTCTACACACAACTACAGAGATCCATTAAAGGTGTTGACCTCTCCCACCAAATGTTTTTCCATACGCACCAGTCAGGGATCGAACCCTTGGCCTAATAGTTAAGTACTGGTGTCCGAAGGGTGATAAGTACTGGTGTCAATCACCAATTTTTGTCCCCACTCGTTCAACGAATCTCAAGGAGATCCATAGAACGCAAGCAAGTATTTCTGATCGCAAAGAAGGACTAAAAGTAGCTTGTAGCGCCCAAATATTTAATTAAATTATTTAATTAAATATTTAGGTACCCATTTATTTATTTATTTAAGTTGGTGTAATTATATTAGCATTTGATTAAGAGGTGTATAATTGAATATTAGGAGATGGTGTTAGTGATCGGGCTTAAGCTGGAGGAAAGCCCGTGATCCAAAAGCCCACTAGCTAGGCGCATAGGTGAAGCGCCTAGGCTAGGGTTTTGGCTCATTTGCGATTTGTTTGAGAAAAGAAAGAAGAGTTGCGAATAGAGGAGAGAAAGAGAGAAGGAGGGACGGCGCACATCCAAGAGAGGAGAAGAAGGGGATTTCGCGAATTCAAGGAGCAGAGAGGAGCTGTGTTGCTGAGGTTATTGTTGGTGACTTGATCAAGAGGATTAGTGCTCTCCTACTATAAGGTAAGGGTAGGGTTCTTCCTTATAATAGGGTTTTATGATGGGGTTATGTGGGAATAGGTCCTATAATACCTCTTGATTGATTTTGATGTTTTATTTGGTGATAGTTGAATCATAACTAGGTTGAATTGAAATTTGGCTTGTTGGTGATTGTTGTGACTCTAAAAATTGGTGATTCATTGTTGTTATTACTACTTGCATGCTAGGTGTTCGATTAATTGTTGTTTGGTGTGGTGATTGACAATTCATGGTGATTGACATTGGTGGTTAAGGATTGGTGATTTAAATTGGTGAAATAACGAAAATATAGACCCCTAGGGCGCCATGGGCGCTTGTTCCTGAGTTGTGTTGCGCGCTGTATTGGCGCAGGGGCACCATGGGCGCCGTTCCCGTGTCTGGTGCGTGTCTTGGTTCTGTGTTGCGTTTTGTGCTGTAGGCTGTCTGGGCGCCAAGGGCGCCAATTCCTGTGCCATGGTGCGTTTCTGTTGTGTTCCAGGTGGTCTGGGAGCCAAGGGCGCCATTTCCTACAGTGTTGCTAGGCGCCCTGCTCATGGGCGCCAGATTCAGTTATGTTGCCTATTGCTGGGTGCCCTGCTCCTGGGCGCCAGTCTTCTGTGTTGCGTTTTCCTGCTAGGCGCCCTGCTCCTGGGCGCCGTTTTCAGCATGTGTCTCAATTTTGTTCCTATTTTGTTTTTGCGATATCTTTTGACTCAGCAGTCCGATTGAGACGTTTCAAAATGTTTTGAAAAGCTTATTCAGAGGCCTAGCTGAATATTCTAATTTAAGGCAAAGTGATCTATTGTTCTGGAAATTGTTAGCCGTTGGCTTAGCCGTTAAATGTTGCCGTTTTTGGGAAAAGAAAAATTGTCGTATCTCAAATGTTTTGGAAAATTGTTGTCGTCTCGGTGTCTTGGTGCTGTATGAGCTAGGTGTGAATGCTCAAGTATTGGTGTTGTTGGAGCTAGATGTGAAGGCTCCAAATCTTGGTGTTCCGTTGTTTCGGGTAGTTGGTGTTTCGGTGTCGTTGGGTTAGGTGTGAAAACCCAATTTTGGTGATATTCAGTGATTGATTTTGGTGTGTCACACTGTGACTAATTTTTGGTGATTGTCTGTGTGCATTCATGGTGTCGCATACAGCATACGCATTTGTTTTGGTGAAGACCTTTGGTCTTGGAGCTGGGTGTGAAAGCTCAATTTTTATAAAACTAGTGAGCCGGGTGTGAAAGCTCAATTTTTCTAAATTGGTGAGCCGGGTGTGAAAGCTCTCAATATTGGTGACGCCTCTATTTACAGGCAAAACTTTTGGTGATTTGGTACCACATGCATATGCCCGTTGGTGTGGGTTGCATTCATACATTAACATGACATTTGGTGACTGATTGTGGCGTCTACAATTTGACGTGTGTTTATAATTTGATGTGTGTAGTGGAGTGGTAGATATAGTTGTCATATTCTAGCATATTTCCTATCATTTTACGCTATTATATTGAAGATATCTCACCCCTTCTGTTTGAATGTTACCCCTATGCGGTAACGTGCAGGTGATTGCGAGTAAGGGCTTAGCTACCTTCGCTAGTCTGAGTCGGTGTCATTTGCTTTGATATGTAACACTCAGGGGGGGGGACGAACCTAGACTTTGGCTGTTGCATTTTATTTATTTGGAGTCCATTCAGGACGTTATGATGTTATTGTTTTGAAAACTTATTTCTATTCCGCTGTGTGGTTATGTATTTTTGGCGACGTGGTTAACTAAACTGGTGTTATGGGCTTCGTCCCTTTTTGACAAAGTGTTATATATCGTATGTGACGTTTTGAACTATCGTTAAATGTGTGACATCTCTTTTCGAAGTATGAAATTTTTTTTTTGTAACTCTGATTTTATTAAATAATTACCGGGTAGAAAGGGGGTGTTACATTAGTGGTATCAAAGCAAAAGTTCGGTCTGTCCGGCCAAGTTGTCCAGTCGTAGTGTCAATTGACAATGGTGTGTTGTCAGTTATACCTAACTGTTGTTTGTTTTGTAGCAAGCGAATTGAAATGGCTGGGAGGAACGATGCTGCAATTGCTGCTGCTCTAGCTGCTATGGCGCAGGCTGTGCAGAATCAGCAGAATGCCGGTGAGAATGCTGGGACTCGCAGTCTGGCGACATTTCAGAGAGAGAATCCGCCCATGTTCAAGGGCAAGTATGATCCCGATGGTGCTTTAGCTTGGTTGAAAGAAATGGAGAGGATTTTTCGAGTGATGGATTGTACTCCAGCACAGAAGGTCCGCTATGGTACGCATATGCTAGCTGAGGAAGCTGATGATTGGTGGTTAGAGGCGAGGCAGAGGTTGGAGACTGCTAATGAAGAGATTACCTGGGAAGTGTTCAGTAGAGAGTTTAACCGTAAGTATTATCCGGAAGATGTCCGAGGAAGAAAGAGATTGAGTTCCTGGAGCTGAAACAAGGGAGTATGACCGTATCGGAGTATGCCGCTAAGTTCGTGGAGCTAGCAAAGTTCTATCCGCATTACACTGGAGCTACTGCTGAGTTTTCCAAGTGTATCAAGTTCGAGAATGGTTTGAGGCCCGAGATCAAGAAAGCAATCGGATATCAGAAGATCCGTGTCTTTGCTGACTTGATCGATAGTTGCAGAATTTTTGAGGAGGATAGTAATGCTCACTACAAGATTGTGAACGATAAGAGCAGCAAGTTTTAAAGCCGTAGTAAGCCGTATGAGGTCCCTGCGGGCAAGGGTAAGCAGAGAGCTGGTGCTGACAAGAGGACTAGTGGGGGAGATGCCCCTGCTAGCATTGTGTGTTTTAAGTGTTGCAAGCCTGGCCACAAGAGTGTCATGTGCAGAAGCGACGTGAAGAGGTGTTTCAAGTGCGGGAAGGACGGCCATGTGGTGGCCGAATGTGAGAGCAAGGTAGTGGTCTGCTACAACTGTGGTGACGGAGGGCATATCAGTACTCAATGTCCGAAACCGAAGAAGGAAAGGTCCAGTGGAAAAGTGTTCGCTTTAGCAGGTGAAGAGCCTACTGAAGATGATGGACTCATTAGAGGTGCATGCTTCATTAATGGTACTCCTTTAAAGTCTATTGTTGATACTGGTGCTACTCATTGCTTTATTGCTGCTGATTGTTGTAAGAAGTTGGGTCTTGTATTGTCTGCTATGAATGGAGAGATGGTTGTCGACACTCCAGCTAAGGGGTCGGTAACTACCTCTCTAGTGTGTTCTCAGCGTCCCGTGTCGATCTTCGACCGAGACTTTGTTGTGGATTTTGTTTTCTTGCCGTTGAGCGGATTGGATGTAATCTTGGGAATGAACTGGTTAGAGCATAACCATGTTCATATTAATTGTCGTAGCAAGTCGGTGAGTTTCGAAGAGGAGAAGTCTGGCCTGTTATCCGCTAGTCAGTTGCGGAAGTTGATGAAGGAAGGAGTTCAGTTATTCTCGCTGATGGCATCGTTGTCTGTTGAGAATCAAGTTATCATCGAAGGAATGCGAGTGGTGCGCGAATTTCCTGAAGTCTTTCCTGATGAGATCCCTAGTGTGCCGCCTGAGAGGGAAGTGGAGTTTTCTATTGATCTTGTACCCGGTACGAGGCCCATGTCTATGGCACCGTACGGGATGTCTGCGTCAGAATTGTCTGAGTTGAAGAAGCAACTTGAACATCTGCTTGAGAAGAAGTTTATTAGGCCAAGTGTATCGCCGTGGGGAGCCCCTGTGTTGTTGGTGAAGAAGAAGGATGGAAGCATGAGGTTGTGTGTTGATTATAGGCAGCTGAATAAGGTGGCCATTAAGAACAAGTATCCACTGCCGAGGATAGACGATTTGATGGATCAGTTAGTGGGTGCTCGAGTGTTCAGCAAGATTGATTTGAGATCAGGTTATCATCAGATCAAGGTGAAGGATGGAGATGTTTAGAAGACTGCTTTCAGGACGCGGTATGGGCATTATGAGTATTCGGTGATGCCGTTCGGTGTCACTAACGCGCCGGGTGTATTTGTAACAGCCCAGGTCCAACGCATTGGCCACCCCGGCACTATTACATCACGGTCTTCTCTACCCCCCTTGTAGAATTTTTGCCTTCCGTGGGAATCGAACCTTGCACCTGAGGCATAAGTGCAAGTTAAACACACCTCCCACTACCAATTGAGCGCGCGCTCAATTGGTAGTGGGAGGTGTGTTTAACTTGCACTTATGCCTCAGGTGCAAGGTTCGATTCCCACGGAAGGCAAAAATTCTACAAGGGGGGTAGAGAAGACCGTGATGTAATAGTGCCGGGGTGGCCAATGCGTTGGACCTGGGCTGTTACAGTATTTATGGAGAACATGAATCGTATATTCCGTACTTACTTGGATCGGTTCGTGGTTGTGTTCATTGACGACATCCTGATTTATTCGAAGTCGGAGGAAGAGCATGCAGAGCATTTGAGATTAGTATTGGAGATCCTGAGAGAGAAGAGGCTGTATGCAAAGTTGTCTAAGTGTGAATTCTGGTTGTCAGAGATTTATATCAGGGAGATTGTGAAGCTTCATGGAGTTCCTAAGAGTATTGTTTCGGATAGAGATCCGAGGTTCACTTCAGATTTCTGGAAGAGTTTGCAAGAGAAGTTAGGGTCTAAGCTGAGGTTGAGTTCAGCATATCATCCTCAGACAGATGGTCAGTCGGAGAGGACGATTCAGTCATTAAAAGATTTGTTGAGGGCTTGTGTTTTGGAACAAGGAGATTCGTGGGATTCCTACCTTCCACTGATAGAGTTCACGTATAACAATAGTTACCATTCTAGTATCGGGATGGCACCTTTTGAGGCATTGTATGGTCAGAAGTGTAGAACCCCGCTGTGTTGGTATGAGTCTGGAGAGAGTGTGGTGCTTGGACCGGAAATTGTTCGGGAGACAACCGAGAAGATAAAGTTGATCCGTGAGAAGATGAAGGCTTCACAGAGTCGTCAGAAGAGTTATCACGACAAGAGGAGAAAAGATTTAGAGTTCCAGGAGGGTGAGCATGTATTCTTGAGAGTCAATCCAGTGACCGGTGTTGGCCGTGCTTTGAAGTCGAAGAAGCTCACTCCTCGATTCATTGGTCCTTATCAGATTTCCGGGAGAGTTGGGAATGTGGCGTATAGAGTGGCTTTACCGCCAAACCTTTCGAATTTGCACGACGTGTTTCACGTGTCGCAACTTCGGAAGTACATTTCGGATCCATCTCATGTGATCCACATGGATGATGTGGAGGTGCGGGATAATCTCGCGGTGGAGACGATGCCTGTGCGGATTGAAGACCATGAGGTGAAGGTGTTAAGAGGCAAGGAAATTGCATTGGTGAAGGTGGTCTGGCTAGGAGCTGCCGGTGAGAGCATGACTTGGGAGTTGGAGAGCAAGATGCGGGAGTCCTACCCCGAGCTGTTTGATTCAGGTGAGTTTTTGAGGACGAAAACATTCTAAGTGGGGGAGAGTTGTAACGCCCAAATATTTAATTAAATTATTTAATTAAATATTTAGGTACCCATTTATTTATTTATTTATTTATTTAAGTTGGTGTAATTATATTAGCATTTGATTAAGATGTGTATAATTGAATATTAGGAGATGGTGTTAGTGATCGGGCTTAAGCTGGAGGAAAGCCCGTGATCCAAAAGCCCACTAGCTAGGCGCATAGGTGATAACTCTATTTTATATAGAGTTATTCATACAATTAAGCTTGAGTTATTGCTTATTTTCAAGAACATTTATATATATATTTATAGCTTAATTATCAAGGAACAACATTCTAAATATTCAAATGGATAAAGGGCAATGATCTAGGCAAAATGCACAAATCTTGTTAGGTTTGATGTTTTTGTTCAGTACAGCTACTGCAGGAGTGGAAACACAACCAACACCAGGAGTGGAAACACTAGGAGTGGAAACACTGCCAACACCTGCTAAATTCTGCAGTTTGTACCAAAACATCCAAAGACCATTTCAATGCTTCCACACTTGATTTGTGACGTCATGCCTAGTCACCTAGAGTTGAGCCACTTGCAGAAGTCGGCGATACACATAAAAATCAAGTTGCAAGACTCAACTTATCTAAAAGACATGTGGCACTTCTCCAATGGACCTTATCTTTTGTTATGCATGCAAGCGACCAAACCTGTGCAGCTTGCTTGATTGGTTGTCTACAACTAACCATGTTTGGTCCCCTCAGCTGATCTTTCGCGCCAAAGGAAACCCCTTGCAAGAGGAAAGCTTTCAAGCCTATAAATAGAAGCCATATCTTCACTTAATCCATAAATAAATAATCCTTCATCTTTCATTTGTAATTCTTCATTTTGTTTTCTGAAAGGATCGCTTAGTTTAGATTTAGTTTATTTTCATTTCAAGTTTCTAAGGAGAGGAAGGTGAGGAAGTGCTTGACAACCATTCCCTTCACTTCTACTTTGAAGAAATTCGTGTAAGAAATCCTTATTGTACTTCAACTTGGGAACTTAATGCAAAAGATCTTCTATTCAAGTAATCTCTACTCTTTTAAGTTCTTTTGCTTTATTATTCATTTACTTATGTTCTTTGCATATTCTTTGCTTTATAACATGAGTAACATGAGCTAAATTCCCTTAAGTTGAGATGTTCTAACCTTGTGATAAACTTCTAAATATGTTATTATGGTTTATGTAGTGTAAACACTTTAAACTCTTGCATAATACTTCTTTCAACTTATTCTGGATTTGATCACTTTAGAATAGGTAAAAACTTGTAGCAGCAGACATGGGCTACATTTATGAACTCAAGAGTTAATAGGGACAAGTATTTAATAAAGGAAACTTTGTTAAATACATGCTAAAACCTAGACATAGGATAGCATAGTCCTTAGGATAATAAAATTACAAGAGTGAACCTATTTAGCAACTTGGATCATTGTTAGGAGGCAAGGGAGGAATTGACAAACCTTTCTTTACTGTAAAAAACAAAGATCATAAGAGCTTGTAATGAAACTCTAAAGAGAAGTGCTGAAAGGCACAAACTGATGCACCTACATCCAGTGTTCCCACACTACATACTCCATTAAAACACTTAGAAGTAAAGTACTTGGTGAAAACATCTCAACTACTTTTTCCAACTGATTTCTCACACATTTTATTGCTTATCATTATTTTTACTTACTTTGAAAACTCCAAACCAAAAATACTGAATAGTGTAGACACAATAAGTGTACACTTTGAACTACAAAAATTTACAATACATAATCCCTGTGGGTTCGACCTTTCTTATCACTTTATTACTTGTGTGACTATGTATACTTGCATATATTAAAATACCACACCAAGTTTTTGGCGCCGTTGCCGGGGATTATAGTAAAATTTTGTTGTTTAGATTGTTAATTTAGTGTTTTATTAGTACTACTGGTATTCTGTTTTCTGTGCAGAAACACTTAGTGCAGAAACACTCAGTGTGGAAACAATAGTTTATGCCCAGAGATAGACCACCAGAATTTGATTGTGATCCAGAAATTGAGAGAAGATTTAGGAGATTGCTAAGACAACAAAGACAAAGACAACAAGACTGCAGAACAATGTCTCACCACAGTGAAGATACCTCAGTAAGAGGAGGACCTAATTCACATCAACAACCTGAAGGTGGACCAGATCACAGACAACAATTCATTCAAATGGGACCAATAGGTATGATTAATGATAGAGATAGACCTATGAGAGACTATGCTCAATATGACCAGCAGCACATACAAACTAGTATTGCTAGACCTCAAATTGATGCTGTTCATTTTGAATTTAAACCTATGATGTTTCAAATGTTGCAAACAATTGGTCAATTTGGTGGATCTCCACATGAAGATCCCCATGAGCATTTAAAGCAATTCATAGAAGTTTGTAGTAACTTTATCATTCCTGGTATTAGTGAGGATGCATTTAGGCTTAAGTTATTTCCATACTCTTTGAAGGATAGGGCTAAATCATGGCTAAATTCTATGGAGCCCAATTCTATTCATACATGGAATGAATTAGCTGAAAAATTCTTAAGCAAATATTTTCCTCCTATTAAAAATGCTAGGATGAGACATGATATTACATCTTTTAGGCAAAAAGAATTTGAATCATTGTTTGAAGCATGGGAAAGATGGAAAGAGCTTTTAAGAAAATGTCCACATCATGGTTTACCTGTCATTATACAAATGGAAACTTTTTACAATGGTCTAGAACCACAAACCAGAGTGATGCTTGATGCATCAGCTGGTGGTGTTCTTTTGAATATGTCTTATAATGAAGCATGTGATCTTATTGACAAAATTGCTACAAATGGTTCAAGTTGGCCTACTGAGAGGGTAAGTGCTCAAAAGAGAACCTCTGGAGTACATGAGATTAATGATATATCAGCCCTATCTGCTCAAGTAGCCACTTTAACCAATCTGATCAAACAGTGCACTAGTGCACCTACATCTAGTGTAGCAACACCTAAAGAAAACACTACAGCATCTATAGAACAAGCCCCTCCAGGAACTACAAGTTGTGTGTCAATAGGAGGCCATCTATATGAAGAATGTCCTAGCAACCCTGTCTCTGTCAATTATGTAGGTTACAATGAAAATAACAACCCTTACTCTAATACCTACAATCCAGGATGGAAGAACCACCCAAATTTTAGGTGGAACAATTCTAATGCACCTGCACCAAGTACTCCTCCTGGATTCCTACCTCAAAGCCAACAAAGATCAAACCCATCTGCCAGTGCCAACTCTCTAGAAGAATTGCTTAGATCATTCATTAGTGAAACTAGAACTGCTAGGCAAGCTCATGATATATCAATTAAGAACCTAGAGAACCAAGTAGGGAAATTAGCAACTGCTTTGCAGCAAAGACCAGCAGGTACTTTGCCATCAAACACAGAAGCTTCACCCTCACAAAGGCAAGGTAAGGAGCAGGTCAAAGCCATATTTTTGAGAAGTGGCAAGGATCTAACAGAACCATATGAGCTTGAAGGTACAGAGAAAGGAGAAAAAAATAAAAATGAAGAAAATTCTCAAGATGCAGAAACACCTGGTGTTCCTACATCTCCAACTCCAAGGTTAGTACCAGAATACCCTCCTCCTCCTTTTCCTCAAAGATTGAAAAAAATACATGAGGAGAAGCAATTCAGTAAATTTTTAGATGTTTTAAAACAATTGCATATCAATGTTCCCTTGATAGAGGCACTTCAACAAATGCCAAACTATGCCAAATTCATGAAAGATGTGCTTTCTCAAAGAAGATTAAGGGAATTTGAAACTGTTGTTATGTCAAAAGAATGTAGTCTGATTTTACAAAACAAAATTCCAAGGAAGCTAAAGGATCCAGGTAGCTTTACAATCCCTTTTTCAATAGGTAAGTACTATACAGGAAAAGCATTGTGTGATTTAGGTGCAAGCATCAATTTGATGCCCAAATCTATCTTCACAAAGCTAGGGATTGGAAATGCTAAACCTACCACATTGACACTATCTTTGGCAGATAGATCAATTGCATATCCAGAAGGAATTATTGAGGATATATTGGTGCAAGTTGACAAATTTGTGTTTCCTGCAGATTTTGTTATACTTGATTTCATTGCAGATGAAGAAGTGCCAATCATACTTGGAAGACCATTCTTGGCAACAGGGAAAACACTGATAGATGTGCAAAGAGGAGAGCTAACCATGAGAGTGAATGATCAAGAAGTAAAATTCAATGTCTTGAATGCTTTGAAGTATCCTGCAGAGGATAGCGAAGAGTGTTCATCAATCTCACTTGATCATTTGGTAGAGAAGCAGTTCCACAAGCAGTATGATCACCTTGCCAATGCACTAGCACCTGATGTTTCTGCATTGCCTGCAGAGGAATTTATTGAAGAAAGCATATTGCCCAAGGAACAAGCTACACCTAAGGTATGGGCTAGAACTTATGAATCTCTTAATTTAGAAGATCCCAACCTTAAAGAAAATGTACCTTCTGTTGAACAAGGAGGGGTTCTACTACTTCAAGAATTTGATCTTGAAATAAAAGATAAGAAAGGAGTAGAGAACCAAGTGGCTGATCATCTCTCTAGACTTGAAAGTAATAATGCAGGTACAATTGAAGAAATCAAGGAAAGTTTCCCTGATGAGAAATTACTAGCAATTACCATGAATGCAGCCAATGTTTCTGCACTCAGTGTGGCCACACCTCATGCTTCAACACCATGGTATGCAGACATAGTAAACTTTCTTGTAAGCAAAATTGTACCATGTGACATGAACTATCAACAGAAAAGAAGGTTCTTCCACATAGTAAAACAATACTATTGGGATGACCCTTACCTATTCAAGATATGTCCTGATCAAATCATGAGAAAGTGCATTCCTGAAGAAGAACAGCAAGTAGTGCTCCTGCATTGTCTTGCTGCACCATATGGAGGTCACTTTGGAAGCCAAAGAACAGTAGCTAAGGTACTTCAATCAGGTTATTTCTGGCCTACTCTATTTAAAGATGCTTATTATATGGTCAAAACCTGTGATAAATGTCAAAGAAGTGGTAATATATCTAATAGACATGAAATGCCTAGGACTAATATTCTAGAAATAGAACTTTTTGATGTTTGGGGCATGGATTTCATGGGTCCTTTTCCACCTTCTTTTGGCAATGAATACATCTTAGTGGCTGTAGACTATGTGTCTAAATGGGTTGAGGCTGTAGCACTGCCAAATAATGATGCTAAATCTGTTAGCAAATTTCTCCAAAGAAATATTTTTTCAAGATTTGGCACTCCAAGAGCAATCATCAATGATGAAGGCTCACATTTTTGCAACAAACTTATTGAAAATCTTCTTGCAAAATATGGTGTGAAACATAAGATTGCTACTGCCTATCACCCACAAACAAGTGGACAAGCTGAACTTTCAAATAGGGAAATAAAAAGAATGCTTGAGAAAATGGTTGGACCAAATAGAAAAGATTGGTCCTTACACTTAGATGAAGCATTATGGGCATATAGGACTGCATTTAAAACCCCATTAGGAATGTCCCCCTATAAGTTAGTTTATGGCAAGCCATGTCATCTCCCTGTTGAATTAGAGAACAAGTCATATTGGGCTATCAAAAAGTTGAATTTTGATCTCAAAAAAGCAGGAGAGCAAAGGTTTCTTGAGCTAAATGAATTAGAAGAATTTAGGCATTTCTCCTATGAGAATGCAGAAATTTATAAAGCTAAAACCAAAGTATGGCATGACAAGAAAATCCAAAGGAGAAAACTTAAAGAAGGAGGAATGGTTCTGTTGTACAATTCTAGGTTGAAACTCTTCCCTGGAAAACTGAGATCAAGATGGTCAGGACCATTCAAATTAGTTAAAATCTACCCCCATGGTGCAGTTGATCTATATGATGCAACCACTGATACCACTTTCAAAGTAAATGGACAAAGAGTGAAAATGTACTATGGAGAGCATGTAGAGAGAGACAAGATCACCACTCACTTTGCAAAACCTTAGACCAAGGTACAAGTCAGGCTGTAAGACTCTTAAAACAAGCGCTTGAGGGAGGCAACCCATCACTATATAGTTAATATTATTATTTTGTGCAATTTCATGTTTTGTTATTTAGCAGAGAAGAAACAGATGCTGGGATACACAAGAAGAACAATGAAGCCAGCTCCAACAAAGAAGATGTGGACAATGTCCTCTCTCTATGCTGAACAGGGTACAGGAGCAGAATCTGGTGACAAGGAAGCAAATGAGGAGGCAACAAATAAAGAAACTGAAAAACAAACTGAGAAGGTAGCAGAGCAACAACCAGAGGGAATTGAGCAACAAACAGAACACACTCCAGTGCAGAGTGGTGTACCTGCACCTAAAGTCCAAACACTGGCTACACTAGATGTTCCTGCAGAAGCTACACCTGAAGAGGCAGAAATGCCTGAGGCTACTGTAGATGATCCTGGTGTGCCTACCTCTGATGTGGCCACTGCTAAGAAGCCAAAGAAGACAAGAGCCAAGCATAGCCCTGCTGTGAGAGCCAGCCCCAGATTCCAAAGCAAAGAGTAAAAGGATACTTTTTAATGTTTATTCCTAAAACTATATTTTGCTTTACTTTCAACTGTTTAAAATACTATGTGGTAGCTGTTGCTATGTGTTAAATACTTTTGTTTGTTTCTCCCAAATTTAGTACTCCCCTGTTTCCTAAACTTAGAGCAGTAGGGACACTGCTCAACTTTAAGTTGGGGGGGGGGGGGAGAGTGGAGAATAGTATATCTTTTGAACTAAATATGCACTATGTGAAAACTAATATATGCTATGAATGTCTTAGTAGTATATGTATGTGAATATGCAATATTAGTATGTGTGTTTAGATGTACTTAACAAAGCATGCAAATGACATGATCAAAAATGTTTTCAAAAAAAAAAATAGAAGAACTAAGTACATCATATGTATGTTTTAAAACTTAAATAAATATGAAACATGATCAATTCATCTTTTTCTCAAAAATTGAAGAAGTGTATCAATAAGTTGAATTTTGAATGAAAAGCCTTGTTTTCTAAAAATGATCAGTTTTATAAATACTTTGACACAACAAAATTGAGTTTTGAAAAGAACCATGCTAGATCAAGAACTATCTAAAGCCAAGGAAATTTTGGAAATTTGAGGTCAAAATTAGATTTTCATTAAAAATTTAGAAGAGCATAAAGACTTAAGTTTGGGGGAAATTCCATGAATACAAAGGCCAAAGTGTGACAGCTTGAAGAGTGCAAGCCACAAGTGTCAAAACCATTCAAAAATACCAAAAATATCCCAAAAATGAGCTACACTTGCCTGAGTCATATAAACTGAACCTGTCCCTTAAGTGCAATTTGGTTTGAAAAATATGAACAAAGTTCAAAGAGAAAAAGAAAAGAAAAACAAACCAAGAAAAAGAAGAAAATGCATGTGGAGGTCAGTGAGGAGGGCAGTGTACGCTACCAAAAAATACTCAAAGAGTTCCAAGTGTGGCAACACTTAGTGTGCCAACACCATCTACATCAAAAGGCACCTACACTCAAAATAAGGTGAACCTACAATCCAAAAATGATGTTTTTGCACTCACTGCATTACATCAACAAAAATCAAACACCAAGAATAGAAATAAGGTATTGGCTCAACAAGTTGGAACACCAAAAGCCCTTTGTTGTGCTTAAGAGTCCCCTAAATACTTGAAGAAATTGTTAGTCTCGGCCATATTTTGAAAAATCTCTAAGAGTGACCAAAAGAGTTCCATCTTTTTCAAAAAGCTAAGGAAAAACTCTTTGTTCAGTTATGGAACCAATTAGAAACTCAATGGGCCACACACTCACACAAATGAGTTTTTATAACTCTGAATGTTTTAAAGCAAGGACATGGAAGAAAAAGCACCAAAAAATAAAGGCTCATTACAATACACTTCAAACACTTCTTGAAAAAAACATGAGTTGAGATGTCTTCATAATTATATAAGTCTTGTGTTTTGTTTCTTGTCGTTGCTTGAGGACAAGCAACAATTTAAGTTTGGGGGTGTGATAACTCTATTTTATATAGAGTTATTCATACAATTAAGCTTGAGTTATTGCTTATTTTCAAGAACATTTATATATATTTATAGCTTAATTATCAAGGAACAACATTCTAAATATTCAAATGGATAAAGGGCAATGATCTAGGCAAAATGCACAAATCTTGTTAGGTTTGATGTTTTTGTTCAGTACAGCTACTGCAGGAGTGGAAACACTGCCAACACCAGGAGTGGAAACACTGCCAACACCTGCTAAATTCTGCAGTTTGTACCAAAACATCCAAAGACCATTTCAATGCTTCCACACTTGATTTGTGACGTCATGCCTAGTCACCTAGAGCTGAGCCACTTGCAGAAGTCGGCGATACACATAAAAATCAAGTTGCAAGACTCAACTTATCTAAAAGACATGTGGCACTTCTCCAATGGACCTTATCTTTTGTTATGCATGCAAGCGACCAAACCTGTGCAGCTTGCTTGATTGGTTGTCTACAACTAACCATGTTTGGTCCCCTCAGCTGATCTTTCGCGCCAAAGGAAACCCCTTGCAAGAGGAAAGCTTTCAAGCCTATAAATAGAAGCCATATCTTCACTTAATCCATAAATAAATAATCCTTCATCTTTCATTTGTAATTCTTCATTTTGTTTTCTAAAAGGATCACTTAGTTTAGATTTAGTTTATTTTCATTTCAAGTTTCTAAGGAGAGGAAGGTGAGGAAGTGCTTGACAACCATTCCCTTCACTTCTACTTTGAAGAAATTCGTGTAAGAAATCCTTATTGTACTTCAACTTGTGAACTTAATGCAAAAGATCTTCTATTCAAGTAATCTCTACTCTTTTAAGTTCTTTTGCTTTATTATTCATTTACTTATGTTCTTTGCATATTCTTTGCTTTATAACATGAGTAACATGAGCTAAATTCCCTTAAGTTGAGATGTTCTAACCTTGTAATGAACTTCTAAATATGTTATTATGGTTTATGTAGTGTAAACACTTTAAACTCTTGCATAATACTTCTTTCAACTTATTCTGGATTTGATCACTTTAGAATAGGTAAAAACTTGTAGCAGCAGACATGGGCTACATTTATGAACTCAAGAGTTAATAGGGACAAGTATTTAATAAAGGAAACTTTATTAAATACATGCTAAAACCTAGACATAGGATAGCATAGTCCTTAGGATAATAAAATTACAAGAGTGAACCTATTTAGCAACTTGGATCATTGTTAGGGGAGGCAAGGGAGGAATTGACAAACCTTTCTTTACTGTAAAAAACCACTAGTGGAAAAATGGGATTCAAAGTCGGACCTTTTGGACATTTAAAGTCGGACATTCACCCGACTTCTATCAAAGCGACTTAGAAAGTATGTTTTTTTAAAGTCGGATTAAGGTCCGACTTAAAAAGTATGTTTTTAAGTCGGATTATTAGTGCGTCCGACTTTAATTATGGCCTGTGGAAAACCTTTAACGTCGGGTTTTTTCTGAACCCCGACTTTAATTATGGCCTGTGGAAAACCTTTTAAAGTCGGACGTTAGTTGCACTCGACTTTAAATGTTCCTTTTTTAAAAAAAAAAACTTTATTTGGTGCTTCCCCTGAACTGTAAAATGATATTGGATAAAACTAAAAATACAAGAACTGTAATATCTTGAGGACTGATAAAATGTGTACTAATATTTGATATTAGACTAACCAAACTCCACTTAAATGTAAAAAAATATCAAGCAGCCAGCAAATTAGGAAGAAAAAGAAACAATCATAAGGACTTCAAAAAACATCTCAGAATACATTACAGCAGAGGTCTCAACAGAGGTAGTCAAGACAATATAACCAAATTGTCTAGAAGGGAGAAGCCTAGCAGTCCAACCTTCGATCTCTTTGACACCCACATCGAAACGGGGACTGATAACCCCACACTTGTTCAATCTACCATTCAATTCAACCACAATTTTTCCTGCCCTGTGGTCATCAACGTACTCAAACTCTCCAATGTATCCTACATCATGTTATCAATCATCAATGAGAAGCTCAAAGCATCAACTCAACACCAATGAGAAGTTCAATTCACATAATAGGAAAAAAAACTACTAATGATCAGAAACACATTCATACACTGTGTAATCAAGCATTAAATCAACACCAATGAGAAATTCAAAGCATAAAATCAGCACAATGAGAAATTAAAAGCATCAAATCAACCACTATGATATGCAAGCTTTATTGCAGACTCAGCATACCCGCTGTTACCACCCATCTGGTCTTGATAACTGCATGGCAAAGGCTTTATCACAATCTACAGCTGGAAATGCTAACAAATCCGTGGACCTTAGCATGAATTTTCCATGATAAGTTGTGAAGCGAACACCTAAAAACAGAGACAAATATCAGCAATTGAATTTGTATGTCTGCATTCTCAATATTTCAATATTATGTGTTTAATCTTTATACCACGTTGCTTGAAACAACAGATAAACAAAAGGAGGCAAGGAAGGTAATCATTTCTAAGACATAACAAATGGACAGACCTTTTGCACACCTAATACGCATTACAGCTTCCCATGCAGTTTCTCTAGTGAGGTCTCTCCTTAATTCGTGTCTCAATTTCTCCCCATGAATGGCTGATTGGAAGGCTGGTTAGTAATACACTTGACCAGCAGTATACTTTGCCAGAGTTCCTAAACAGACAGTAAATTATAAATCCAGAATTTACTTCATGAAGCATTCGGGGCATGGAAAATCCAGGTAACTGAAAACTTGAGTTGCTGCAGGACCAAATGCAATTTAAGCACACTTAGAAAATATGAGCGAGAATAATTAAGTCAAACTTTTAAAACCAAAAAAGTTCCGAACCTTCCATATTCATCGACATGCATACCCTCCATTTCTCTAATAGGGTCATCGAAAGCCCCCTCTGTTCTCAATGAACGTCGTGAGAAGGCACCAACAGAAGCTGAACTTTTATATGAGTTCAGTTCCCGGATATGATCTCAATCTGCACCAAAAAAGGAGTTTTAGTTGGGCGTAGTAGACATGGTAAAAAGCGGAATCTGCTACTTCATTCTTTTTTTCCTCTAACAATTGTAAGAGACTGATATTCTCATGCACTGAATAAATGAAAAAGTCGAACTTTCCTCATTCTAATTAATATTACCATTTGTTTTTACATATATATCTAAAGGCCAAAAAAGTATGATTCAGCATGTAGAACAAATGGATACATTACCTTTAAAGAATCAGAAACCCTGGAACTGAACTCTTGAGCAGCCCTCATGGAATTAACATAATCAATCTACAATAGTTTTACAATTAAACATGGATCCCTTTGATACAAAACTTTAATCATAGAACAAATAATATAGAAATATAACCTGCTTGTTGAGTGGGGTATGATATGTACGAAATGATGATGCTTGAATAATGCCACTATCATAGCCTGACAACCAAAACACAGTATCAAAGTCAGATTTCACACTGAAACTTATACGGGTTCTTGCTTCAAGAGAGCCCTGTTTCTAAAGTTGATGTAAAGGATAACACCACCAAGTGACCACGTACATGAAAAGAAGCGCCAAACTTGGTGTCTATGAACCACTTTATCTACTTCTAGACTACCCATCTTCTCTAATCTAAAAGAAGAAATGTGACAAATAGATTTCAGCAACACATCAAAAAAAACTCCAACAAATAAGTACAAGTACTATCAATTAGTTATTGCAATAATTTCAATTGGATAGCATTCAATCATAGACATTTTTGAAATTTCAGAAAGTTAAAAAAGAACCAAGCCTATTAACATAATTTAGGATGAAATAAACATTTTATATTATGGTTCAATCTAACAAACAGCAATTTGTTTTAGAACATGAAAGACAAGAAATAAGGTTACCTCACCCTCTTACTCTTCAAGAAATGTTGAATCTGCAAAAAGAGACAAATAAGAGATCAAGTAAAAGAAATAATGCAAGACATTCTAAATGCTTTGATAATTTACTAAAACTACCACATTACTTTTTACAAGGGTTATTGTATCCTATTCCATCGATCATACAAAGGATAATTTCTATCAGTCAAGCTATAAGACTAGGAATGGTTTATGGGCTTATGGTGGTGAATGTCAGATGGTAAAGTGCCAACAAGTCACCATGGAGAAAAATAAAAAGACAATCCAATATCAACTACGGTATACATAAATCTACCAAAATGAAAGAATGCCACCTAATATGAAGAACCACACAATAGGAACAAAACAAGTTTGTGTTAGTAACTGTGAAGTGTTCCATATAGCAATGTTAGCTCAGCTTCTTAGAAATCCTTATCCATAATGGCCAAACTAGTTAAGGCAAAATCACCATCTTTACCTTATCCATAATGGCAAAGCAACACATTAATTATTAGTACTCGAGATCAGATTACAAGGACTAAAAACGATGATAAAGTAAAGAGATTACATTTGATTAAGTTAGGGATCAAGTCTAAAGATGACCAAATGTATGTGATTGCTGGATGCTCATGCTCCTCACAGGATTCTATTGTACCTGAAAGTCTACAGATTTAGGCACTTTAGACTCCTCCATTTTACCAGCAATTGATAAACATGCTAGTGCTAACAATTCCCCAACCATTGTCATCCTAAACATATAAATAGAAGAGCATTAAAACCAATTATTAGTATAATAATAATAATAATAAAAGAGATCAGAAAGCATAAACTTATAAAAACGTTAGTGTGGTATTTGAACTTACAGCTAATTCTTTCACTGATAGGTAGCGATCCATGTAGTTCACAGATAGACAAAAGCAGGAGGGTCCAAAACCATGATAAGCATGAGCCTGTAAATCAAATTATCCAATCAAAAGTCAGAAAACAGTAATCAAAATTCATTACCAACTTTTAGAAATTTATGAAAACAAAGGAAGACACAAAGGAAAAAGCATGATAGTGGTAGTGGGTGAAATGAGCTTAAACTCTGAGATAGAGAATTAGAGACCACTCACAAACTCGATACCTTCACTGCACTATCTTTTGCCTTCTTTTCCTCATTGCATTCAGCAACAATCTGAGTAAAAATTCAGACTCATTTATCATTAGAACAAACTGTTGAGGTAACATTTCACTATCTTGCAGCAATATAAAACATCATAGTAGATATGAACCAAAGGGACATAAAGTATATATGTAGTAGCTAAAAAAATTAAAAGTAAATAGATAAATAAGAAAGGTTTGTAAAGTGTTGGAACATGGGGTGTATATGTAGAAAGATTTTTCCATATATATAGATAGTTTTATATAGATGATAAGAGCATACCATTAAACACCCACTTTCACAGACTCGCTGACTCGCATGTTTCAAGTTGGTGCCTGCTATGCATATAAATGAATACTTTCACAGACTCGCACTTCCATAATCTATCCTTGTGCCATTGTTATTGTGCCTGGTATTGTGAACTAGACACCTTCGGTTACCACACACTAGGAAGAACCAAAGCAGCAGCCATAGAGATAACACCAAACAACAGCCACCTGCGTGAGTCAAAGAGAGCACATCCACAACTTGAGACATCACCCTTGCTAATCGAATTGAACAAAATTGATGCAAACAACAAGCTTAAAAACCAGGTTAATAGGTACTGCACAACTTTCCACATATAAGTCTTTGATAAATGACTAAATAAACAAACAAGTAAATCAACATGGGTGAAAATTACCATGTCATCTAAACTTAAACAAAATACAGAAATTGTTCTGGCATTACCAAGTCCACTAACAATGCAAAAAATTGCAGAAATTATTCTGGTATCAAACTACAAAACAGTGTTTTGAAAACACCTTAATTAAATCAAAACTAACTAAATCAAACTATCAAACTAGCAGAAGCATAAACTAGTAGAAGCATCAACCACAACAACTAAATCATGGTAGTAAATCAACACTAATAATAAACCAAGCCACGAAAACTTTCCAAACAATGATAACAATTTTTTCATAGAATTTTTATCAAACACCTTAAAGGTATAACAAAGAGTGATATCAAAGCTTACCTCTTTCTTGGCTAGACTCCGTTTCCTGATACAGAGTTGCAAAATGAAGACATTGAAAGAGATATAGGGGTGCCAAAATACACATGGTAGAGTTCATCATAAATTTTGCAATTAATTATGCTTTACCTTGCAAGAAATGGAATGAATGCTTAGTGACGTCTCTCACACACATCTAGAACCGCTTCGGACGTGGACACCTAATACTAAGAATCTACTAAATCATTCAACTAAAACTTATGCAAACAATAAAAAGTAAACACAATAAAAAGTAAACCCTAGAGAGAGCGACAGAGAGACAAAGAGAGAGAGCGATAGAGAGACAAAGAGAGATGGAACTGAGGAATCGCGAGAAAGGAGAAGAGGTACTCGAGTGATGTTAGGGCGCCTTGCGTTTTTGATTTGGGGAAAAACCTGCAACATCAAATCAAAGAAATGTTAGAGATGGAAACTTACTTTCAAAGAGAGAGAGAGAGAGAGGTTGTAGATTGAAACACTGATCCATCTGAGAAGAAGAGTCAGAGACATAGAGAATGAAGATCGATCTGAAATTTAGAGATTGCGGATCGAACAGAGGGAAAGGGAAAATGGGAAGGGAAACATACTCACGAGTGGTTTTTGCAGTAGTGAGAGAACAGGGGTGGATGACGGCGGCCAAGAGCAATGAGCAAGGGTGGACGAAGGCAGTGGCAGAGAGAGCAAGGAGCTAGGGTTTGGCGGAGAGAGCTCAAGGAAGAGCGATGGAAAGCGTGAGGAGAGAAAAAGGGAACGCGTGATGTTTAGTAAATAAATTAAACATTCAAAGTCGGACACAAGAGATATCTGACTTGGAAAGCTAAGCGCCAGAATTTTTATTTCATCTTATTTACAAAATTGCCACCGCGTCCACTTTTAAAGTCGGATAGTTGAGTATCCGACTCAAAAACTCCAATTCTATTCCAATTTTTCCACTAGTGAACAAAGATCATAAGAGCTTGTAATGAAACTCTAAAGAGAAGTGCTGAAAGGCACAAACTGATGCACCTACATCCAGTGTTCCCACACTACATACTCCATTAAAACACTTAGAAGTAAAGTACTTGGTGAAAACATCTCAACTACTTTTTCCAACTGATTTCTCACACATTTTATTGCTTATCATTATTTTTACTTACTTTGAAAACTCCAAACCAAAAATACTGAATAGTGTAGACACACTAAGTGTACACTTTGAACTACAAAAATTTACAATACATAATCCCTGAGGGTTCGACCTTTCTTATCACTTTATTACTTGTGTGACTATGTATACTTGCATATATTAAAATACCACACCAATAGGTGAAGCGCCTAGGCTAGGGTTTTGGCTCATTTGCGATTTGTTTGAGAAAAGAAAGAAGAGTTGCGAATAGAGGAGAGAAAGAGAGAAGGAGGGACGGCGCACATCCAAGAGAGGAGAAGAAGGGGATTTTGCGAATTCAAGGAGCAGAGAGGAGCTGTGTTGCTGAGGTTATTGTTGGTGACTTGATCAAGAGGATTAGTGCTCTCCTACTATAAGGTAAGGGTGGGGTTCTTCCTTATAATAGGGTTTTATGATGGGGTTATGTGGGAATAGGTCCTATAATACCTCTTGATTGATTTTGATGTTTGATTTGGTGATAGTTGAATCATAACTAGGTTGAATTGAAATTTGGCTTGTTGGTGATTGTTGTGACTCTAAAAATTGGTGATTCATTGTTGTTATTACTAATTGCATGCTAGGTGTTCGATTAATTGTTGTTTGGTGTGGTGATTGACAATTCATGGTGATTGACATTGGTGGTTAAGGATTGGTGATTTAAATTGGTGAAATAACGAAAATATAGACCCCTAGGGCGCCATGGGCGCCTGTTCCTGAGTTGTGTTGCGCGCTGTATTGGCGCAGGGGCGCCAGGGGCACCATGGGCGCCGTTCCTGTGTCTGGTGCGTGTCTTCGTTCTGTGTTACGTTTTGTGCTGTAGGCTGTTTGGGCGCCAAGGGCGCCAATTCCTGTGCCATGGTGCGTTTCTGTTGTGTTCCAGGTGGTCTGGGCGCCAAGGGCGCCATTTCCTGCAGTGTTGCTAGGCGCCCTGCTCATGGGCGCCAGATTCAGTTATGTTGCCTGTTGCTGGGCGCCCTGCTCCTGGGCGCCAGTCTTCTGTGTTGCGTTTTCCTGCTAGGCGCCCTGCTCCTGGGCGCCGTTTTCAGCATGTGTCTCCGTTTTGTTTCTATTTTGTTTTTGCGATATCTTTTGACTCGGGAGTCCGATTGAGACGTTTCAAAATGTTTTGGAAAGCTTATTCAAGGGCCTAGCTGAATATTCTAATTTAAGGCAAAGTGATCTATTGTTCTGGAAATTGTTAGCCGTTGGCTTAGCCGTTAAATGTTGCCGTTTTTGGAAAAAGAAAAGTTGTCGTATCTCAAATGTTTTGGAAAATTGTTGTCGTCTCGGTGTCTTGGTGCTGTATGAGCTAGGTGTGAATGCTCAAGTATTGGTGTTGTTGGAGCTAGGTGTGAAAAATCTTGGTGTTCCGTTGTTTCGGGTAGTTGGTGTTTCGGTGTCGTTGGGTTAGGTGTGAAAACCCAATTTTGGTGATATTCAGTGATTGATTTTGGTGTGTCACACTGTGACTAATTTTTGGTGATTGTCTGTGTGCATTCATGGTGTCGCATACAACATACGCATTTGTTTTGGTGAAGACCTTTGGTCTTGGAGCTGGGTGTGAAAGCTCAATTTTTATAAAACTAGTGAGCCGGGTGTGAAAGCTCAATTTTTCTAAATTGGTGAGCCGGGTGTGAAAGCTCTCAATATTGGTGACGCCTCTATTTACAGGCAAAACTTTTGGTGATTTGGTACCACATGCATATGCCCGTTGGTGTGGGTTGCATTCATACATTAACATGACATTTGGTGACTGATTGTGGCGTCTACAATTTGACGTGTGTTTATAATTTGATGTGTGTAGTGGAGTGGTAGATATAGTTGTCATATTCTAGCATATTTCCTATCATTTTACGCTATTATATTGAAGATATCTCACCCCTTCTGTTTGAATGTTACCCCTATGCGGTAACGTGCAGGTGATTGCGAGTGAGGGCTTAGCTACCTTCGCTAGTCTGAGTCGGTGTCCTTTGCTTTGATATGTAACACTCAGGGGGGACGAACTTAGACTTTGGCTGTTGCATTTTATTTATTTGGAGTCCATTCAGGACGTTATGATGTTATTGTTTTGAAAACTTATTTCTATTCCGCTGCGTGGTTATGTATTTTTGGCGACGTGGTTAACTAAACTGGTGTTATGGGCTTCGTCCCTTTTTGACAAAGTGTTATATATCGTATGTGACGTTTTGAACTATCGTTAAATGTGTGACATCTCTTTTCGAGGGCTTAGCTACCTTCGCTAGTCTGAGTCGGTGTCCTTTGCTTTGATATGTAACACTCAGGGGGGGACGAACTTAGACTTTGGCTGTTGCATTTTATTTATTTGGCTGTTGCATTTTATTTAAATGAGTGAGGGCTTAGCTACCTTCGCTAGTCTGAGTCGGTGTCCTTTGCTTTGATATGTAACACTCAGGGGGGGACGAACTTAGACTTTGGCTGTTGCATTTTATTTATTTGGAGTCCATTCAGGACGTTATGATGTTATTGTTTTGAAAACTTATTTCTATTCCGCTGCGTGGTTATGTATTTTTGGCGACGTGGTTAACTAAACTGGTGTTATGGGCTTCGTCCCTTTTTGACAAAGTGTTATATATCGTATGTGACGTTTTGAACTATCGTTAAATGTGTGACATCTCTTTTCGAAGTATGATTTTTTTTTTGTAACTCTGATTTTATTAAATAATTACCGGGTAGAAAGGGGGTGTTACATAGCTTATGAGCATGTCATAAGTTAATTCCATATATTCTCCCAAACAACATCAAAAGTATTTATGACAGTAGAGAAGTCTAAATAAACCTATGCAAACAAACCCAAAGTCTACAAAGTTAGCAACAATTTGCACCTTGAAATCAAACAATAAAGCATCATCAACTACAACTTACAAGATGTGTGGGGCAAAAAATAGGCTTTGTTCCTTGCAATAAGCTAATAACACCACCGTATTTGCGATTTTGATACTCTCTTAATTCCAAATCTTTTGATGTTTTAGCCTTCAAATTTTATTCCAAAATTTTTGATGTTTTATAAACTCAATGCTATTTTAACTACTTTCTTCTGACTTTACCCCTAGCAATTATGCTGTATTAATTATGAAGAATACATATACCGAAACAAAGTTGTGGAAACAAGATATTAAATAAATATATTTGGCTAAAGTGCTCCCGGGGTCCCTTATCTTTATTTAAAGTAACGATTTGGTCCTTTATCTTTTTTTGTCCCAAATTAGTCCTTTATGTTTTAAATTTTTGACACATAAATCCTTTTCTGTCCCAAATCAGTCCTTTATGTTTCAAATTTTTAACACATAAATCCTTTTTTTTGACACATAAATCAGCACCGTTAACGGAAAAGGATTTATGTGTCAAAAATTTGAAAGATAAAGGACTTATTTGAGACAAAAAAAACATAAAAGACTAATTCGTTACTTTAAATAAAGATAAGGGACGCCGAGAGCACTTTAGCCAATACATTTTAAACTAAATTTTACCCGTCATTTGCTTAAAAACATCAAGAGATTTCGAAGAAATGGCGTACTCGATTCGCTTTTACTTTAAATCAAAAAAGGTTCCGAGTCCCACGCATCATTTTCTCACGGATTCGGTTTCTCTCCCGTCGACCTTCCCTCCGGTCACCCTCCTGTCACATCCAACGGTTCTGAACTTCTTCTGTTTAGATCCAACGGTACCGAGCCTCTCCAGTCACCTCTCTCTATTTCTCTCTTGTCACCGATCCAACCAAGGTTTTAAAAACCGGACCGGACCGGTCGGTTCAACCGGTTGAACCGGGAACCGGATCCCTGGCCGGTTGGTTCAACCCCATTTGAACCGCAGGCCAAAGAACCGCCCAGAACCGGATTGAACCGGCAAGAACCGCTTTGAACCGGGAAAGAACCGGGAACCCAACCGAGTTGAACCGGTTTGAACCGCCCGAAATGCAATTTTTTATTTTTAAATTTACTTTTTTCTTCAAAATTTAATATTTTTTATTTTTATTTAATAAATTACTTATCCGGTTCAACCATGGTTGAACCGGTTGAACCGATTGAACCATGAACCGGAGGTCTCGCCGGTTCGATCTCCGATCCGGTTTTAAAAACATTGGATCCAACGATTGAGCTTGAGTAGAATGATGATCCAACGGTGGGAAAGGTTGACTGGAGGTTGACGGAAGGGAAAGGTGAATGGAGAGAAACCGAATCCATTTTCTCACCCTTGTGTTTTCGCCCCAACCACTACTTATTACCACAAAGCATAATAATACAGAAAAAACAAAATAAAAGTCCAACTGAAATTGTCACCAGTACCACCACCATCACCAACTCCCAAATAAATACACATTTTTAATAATTTCTCTCTCAACATAGAATAATAAATACTTTTTTGTTTCCAACACTCCTCCTCTCTGGGCGACAACCTCAACAAACTCCTTTACCCTCTCTCTACAAAACCAAAATGAAAATGAAACCATCAAATTCAAACCCACCCTCTTCTTCTTCTTCTCTCATTCTTTCTCTTCACACCAACACCAACCATGGCTTCAACTTCATCTCCCTCCCTCACTATCTCCAAAGCCCTTCTCACGCGCCCAACCTCTCTCTCTTCCTCCACGCGCATCTTCCTCCCAACCTATTCCACCCTCCGCTCAACATCCTCTTCCAATCTCTCCCTCTCCCACACCACCCATTCTCGCCGCACCGCCGTCTACGCCTCCGTCCCTGCAACACAAACAACCGAAAAAGCCACAACCGATGAATCGCTTGTGGAGAAGTCGGTAAACACGATCCGATTCCTTGCGATTGATTCGGTTGAAAAAGCGAATACGGGTCACCCAGGTTTGCCAATGGGTTGTGCACCGATGGGTCACGTGCTGTTCGATGAGGTGATGAGGTATAACCCCAAAAATCCTAAATGGTTTAACCGTGATCGCTTCGTTTTGTCCGCTGGTCATGGCTGCATGCTCCAATACGCTCTTCTTCACCTTGCTGGCTACGATAGCGTCAAGGTAACCCCCAAACACGTATCCGGGTCGGATCGGGTTTATCCAAAGTCTGGAGCTTTGATTGTTTTGGCTTTTATAGTTTGATGTTTGAGTTTAATGAGTATGTGCAGTGATTTGATCTGAAATTTATGTTCAGATCTGTTTAGTATCCAAATTTGGAAGAAAATAAGTTCTTTTATGGTGTGTGCAGTGCATCTGAGTGTTTGTTTCCTTGCTTGGTGAAACAGTTTTGCCATGTGACCTTTTTTTGTTTTGAAAAACAAATGTGAGCAATTTACTTTTTTTTAACACTCTTTGGTTGGTTCAATTGCTTGATAATATAAGTAAACCATTAATTTAGTTTCTAAAGTAATACCTTCACTCCTATTTAATTCCTAAAGTATATACGAAAGTAATAACTAATCCTTAAAGTTTTATGAAATTTGTCACATTATTTTAGGCAGATTTTGCAAATTTTAGGGACTGCCCATTATTTTCATATACTTCCGACTACTTATTATTTTCTTATACTCTAGAGATTTTAGGAACTGCCCATTATTTTGATAGGACTAAGCCGTATGGTTGTTATGGGCTTAGACTTAGTTAGCTAGTTAGTTACAATTTGTTAATTAGGTTGAGTTAGTTAGTTAATTGGTTGAATGGTTAGTTAGTGAATACCATTAAGGCATATAGCCTATAAATAGAGAAGAGGGATTAGGGAGGAAGGTATGTAATCATTTGTAAAGAATTGGGCCTTATGGCACTACGGAGAGTTCTAGAGTCTCTCGAATACTCTAGGGATACATTGTAATCATCCTTTTCGTTGAATATACTAGTTGGTTCCTATCAACACTGGTATCAAAGCGAGTTCCGATCCGCAAGGAAATTCGTTGTGTGCAAGAAATTGTTTCAACCACAATGGATTCGCAATTCGACAAATTGGAACGGCTACTACAAGAATCTGAGGTTCGCAATCAGCGTCGCTTCGATCGTCTCAATGAGATAGCCGCTCGCATGGAGCAACTCATTGCTGCGATTCAGCCAGTGGTGCTCTCCAACAGCAGCTGTGGAGTCCCCAAGATGGAGCATTTCGGTGACACAAAACAGACTCTTGATCAGTCCAATCTTGTGGAGGACAGAATTGAAGAACCTGTTCTTGAAAAAGAAGAGTCATCAATTCAGAATTCCAAGAAACAAGGCGCAACTACATCGTCAACAGGAAGCAAGAAATCAGAGGTGGAAACTGAATATTGCAAGGTCCAAATATGGTCCAAGCAGAATGTTAGTTTGGCGCTTAAGATGAGAGGCCTCACGGCAAGGTGGAGGAAAAGTCGGGCAACCAAAGATTCAAGAATCGTTTCCAAAAAAACTACACACCGGAAAGGAATGCAGAGTTACAGTGACAAAATGGCTAGTTCGGAGTCCATGAGAGTGTCAACGGGTCTTGGGCCATCGTTGGTACTATCGGAGCCGAAACAGCTTGTCATAACAGAACGAACCAAGGCTGAACCGTCACCACCAGAACCTCCTGGTTCGTCGCCCGTGACCGGTGCTCGTGTGAGCGAAGTTTTTCGCACAACTTCAAGAACGATGCGGAGAGAAAGAAAGCAAAGAGTGGGGAAGGAGCCACCACCGCCACCGGAACCACCGGACCAGAATGTTGCCGGAGAAGGGAACGAAGAAGCGGACAAAAAGAAAAGATTGAAGGTTAGAGTGTCTTGGGCACCGCCGTCCACGTCCAGACCACCGGACGCCACCACGACCACCGGGGAGTGGCCACAGCCGCGACAGTTGCTGCTTGTGCTGGAGCGCGAAGACGAGAGGAAGGGCGCAAGGACGCCGTTGCGATCACCATACGAGTTGGGTCTCATGCTCAATTACGAGTTGGGCCCTTTTTCGATCCTAATGGGCCAGGCCCAAATTACGTTGGGTAAGGTAAAAATGAGAAGTCCAGATGCGCCAATTGCGAGCTCGACCCGGAATCTGCAAGAACCCGACCCGAACACGCAAGGAAGAAATGCTCCAAGATCGCCGCTCTTGGTGCACGCATCGTTTCCTTTGGTGGAGCCGCCGAAGCGGTTATCCTCGTTCCTGCCATCATCCGGTCCTCCCAAGCTGATTATGGGGTGGCTTTTGATGAAACAACCATGGGTAAGTATAAGCTTTTACTGTTGCACTAATATTTCTGAAATTGACGCAACTCTGAGAAGGAAAAATGCAAGAGAAAAATGGTTTCTGTCTGAGTGCGGTGAAGGAGGGTGGCATTGGGTGATCATAGAAAACCAAAATGTTATTACTGCAAATCTGACCAAGGTAGTTATCATGGCTAAAATGCAACAGAAGCTGCATAGTTCCTGTTCGATAAATAAAATTGTGAAGAATGTTCTTTTAGAAATGAAATCTGCACAGTTCATGTTTGATAAAATGCATGTTAGAAACTCCACTGATAAGGACATTGTGATTTTGGGATATGCTAGGGACAATTCTATTGGGGTTGATCAAAGCTCATATTGTGATTTGAATGATAAGGGAACTATGGAAAAAGATGAAACCACGTGTTGTGAGGATCTATGTTGTGATGCTACTTTTCCTAAAGTTTGTATTGATGGTCCTAAGGTGGGAAGTTGGGGATTATTGAATGGTCCTCCTATTTTGGCAAGAGTCTTCCAGTGTTTGAGATCTGATTCAAAGTCCCTTGTAATTGCATTGATGACCTGCAAGTATTGGGGAGCCTCTGTAAGGTGTTACAAAGAAGTTTCAATGCAGGTCAAGTTGTCATCCTTAGGTCATTGCTGCACTGATACCATGCTATGGAACATTATGAATGCCAAGATCAAATCTATAATTCTAATGGGTTGTATTAATATTACAGCTGACATGGTTGAGAAAATTATTCTTTCATTTTCTGGTTTATATACCATGGACACTAGAGGATGCAACCAGTTTGGGGAGCTAACTCCTACATTTACCAATGTTAAGTGGTTCACGAGCCGGAGTTCCCGCACGACTTCTCTTGGCTTATTGGAGTAATGTCATCATATTCGTCAACCTGGCTCTGATATACTTCCGACTACTTATTATTTTCGTATACTTTAGAGACTAGGTAGAGATAATGAAAGTTTAAGGGTCTGTTTGGGAGTTTGGAGGGGGAGGGTTGGGACTAATAGTGTAAATTTTTTAGTGATGAGAAGAAAAATTATCCCCCTAAACCCCTCTCCTAGTTTATTTTTGGAGCCCCTCCAAAACCCTCCATATTTGGGGGAGTTTGGAGGGGCTCTAAAAATAAACTAGGAGAGGGGGTTTAGGGGGATAATTTTTCTCCCAATTACTAAAGAATTTACACTATTAGTCTCAACCCCTCCCTTCCCTTCCCCTCCCCTCCAAACTCCCAAACACACCCCAAGGACTAAATGAAGGGTTTACTCTAAATAGATTTCTATTTTTGAATAGTCTTTTGACCTTTTTAGAGGAAAAGCTAATGTGACTTTAATATGAAAAATGTGTGTAGCTGGTATTCCTTTTGTCTTTGACATGTTTTTTGGAAGTATTTGCCTTAGATGTATTGAGTATTGACCAAAGGCTGAAGCTTTGTTGTTGTGTTTGGGGTTCGATTTGTAGGAAGAAGATTTGAAGCAATTCCGCCAATGGGGGAGCAGAACCCCCGGTCACCCGGAGAACTTTGAGACTCTTGGAGTTGAAGTCACAACAGGTTGGAATCAAATAACTGAGTTTGTATGCTAATAGTACTTGCTATGAGTTTTATTTTAGTTTCTTTGAATTTTGTTTTCTCGTGATAGGACATTATGATTTCATTTGATTCTTGTTGTGGATTTGGTTGTTGTTATTCTTGTTTGTTTATTCCATCTTTTTTTGAAAATTTTGCAGGTCCTCTTGGTCAGGGAATTGCCAATGCCGTTGGTTTGGCTCTTGCAGAGAAGCACTTGGCTGCCAGATTTAACAAGCCTGACAATGAGATTGTTGATCATTACACGTAAAATATCTAACTCTTACGCCTCTGGCTTCATTCTTCTCTAAATTATTGGACTTAGTTGTGTACCGTTTTGTGATGGTGTTTGTTTTCTGTAGATATTGTGTACTTGGTGATGGTTGTCAAATGGAGGGAATAGCGAATGAAGCTTCCTCACTTGCTGGTCACTGGGGACTTGGGAAGCTAATAGCGTTTTACGATGACAATCACATTTCTATTGATGGTAACACTGAAATTGCATTCACCGAGAGTGTTGAAAAACGTTATGAGGGACTTGGGTGGCATATTATTTGGGTAAAGAATGGAAACAATGGCTATGATGAGATCCGTGCTGCCATTAAGGAAGCAAAAGCTGTCAAAGACAGACCCACGTTGATCAAGGTTAGTTTAATACGGAAAAATTATACCAGGTTTAGCAAAATCTGCCATGCATGTGGAACCAATGTTAGATTTTATTCTTACAAGTTGATCAGAGTTTTTAAACAATGCCTCACTTCATTTATTGAAGAATGCATTGTTCTCCCTTATGATATTGATGTAAATAATAGATGTGAATTTAAGTCGTAAGTGTTGTGCCCATCAGTTAATTTAAGTGCTGTCAGTTAGTGTTTGCTGATTTTATCAATTTCACAGATCACAACAACCATTGGTTATGGTTCTCCAAATAAAGCCAACTCCTACAGTGTGCATGGAAGTGCACTTGGTGCCAAAGAAGTTGATGCCACAAGAAATAACCTTGGATGGCCACACGAGCCTTTCCACGTGCCTGCGGATGTCAAAAAGTATGGATGATTGGGTTAAATGTTTCTTGTTTTCTACCATACTACTGTGATTTATACGATGCTTAATGAAAACTTGTCCGTTTCCAGGCATTGGAGTCGCCACATCCCTGAGGGTGCTGCACTTGAAGCTGAGTGGAATGCTAAGTTTGCTGAATATGAAAAGAAGTACAAGGAGGATGCTGCAGTATTGAAATCTATTATCAATGGTGATTTACCTGCTGGTTGGGAGAAAGCACTTCCGGTGAGTAAATTCACATTTTTTAGTTTGTTCATGATCTTTACACATGTAGTTTTTCACGGTCTGGAGCATGTATTTCGAAATCGATCATGAATCAGATGTCAACAAGTACATTTTTGATAGCCTATTATTTAAACTTTCCCACATATTATTAAATTTGATAGGCTGTAAATATTATTCAAGATATTGAAACCCGACTTCCAAGGATTTATGTCTGGATTCTGGAATAACAATTCTGATCACGTTTTGCAATTTGATTTCAGACATACACTCCAGAGAGCCCAGCTGATGCTACCCGAAATCTGTCGCAGCAAAACCTTAACGCCCTTGCAAACGTTCTTCCTGGTCTGCTTGGTGGCAGTGCAGATCTTGCTTCCTCCAACATGACCTTACTGAAAACATTTGGGGACTTCCAAAGCGATTCTCCGGCTGAGCGTAATGTTAGATTTGGTGTTAGAGAGCATTCAATGGGAGCAATCTGCAATGGCATTGCTCTTCACAGCCCTGGTCTAATTCCATATTGTGCAACCTTCTTTGTTTTCACCGACTACATGCGTGGTGCTATAAGGCTTTCTGCCCTATCTCAAGCCGGTGTTATATATGTCATGACCCACGATTCAATTGGACTTGGAGAGGATGGACCAACCCACCAGCCTATCGAGCACATTGCAAGCTTCCGAGCAATGCCAAACATTTTAATGCTTCGCCCCGCCGATGGTAACGAAACGGCCGGAGCATACAAAGTTGCCGTGCTTAACCGAGAGAGACCCTCTATCCTTGCCCTTTCGAGACAAAAGTTGCCTAACCTTCCCGGAACTTCTATTGAAGGAGTTGAAAAGGGTGGATACATCATTTCAGACAACTCAGCAGGCAACAAACCCGATGTCATTTTGATCGGAACCGGTTCGGAATTGGAAATCGCTGCCAAAGCTGCCGACGATCTAAGAAAGGAAGGAAAGGCTGTTAGAGTTGTTTCGTTTGTTTCTTGGGAACTTTTTGATGAGCAATCAGAAGCTTATAAGGAAAGCGTTCTCCCTGCTGCTGTTTCAGCTAGAGTTAGCATTGAAGCGGGTTCAACATTTGGGTGGGAGAAAATTGTTGGAGGAAAAGGAAAAGCAATAGGTATTGATCGTTTTGGAGCTAGTGCTCCTGCAGGAAGAATATACAAAGAGTTTGGTATCACTAAAGAAGCTGTTATTGCTGCAGCTAAAGAGCTTATCTAAATATATTTTAGTTTCTGTTCATTTTGAACTTTGCTTTTTCTTTTGGTTTTTGGGTTGTTCTCTACACAGAGAGGGTTGTTTTAAGAGAATTTTGTTGTTTGAATAAATAAAAAGTTAGATTACTGTTGCTTGGGATTGTAAGTGAAGCATGGGATTGTAAGTGAAGCAACATAGATTAAATACGAGTACACTAATAAATTTTTATCAACTTGTAAACTTTTGGACCATTGAGATTTGTATTGCCATATGGTTAAATTTCTATGATGCTCAATTCATGATATCGAGCGTTCATCCGCTCTTCAGGTACTATTCTAGTGTATTTTCTTTCACTCTCCAAAATTATACCCAAATGTTGCATAAATTTGATTATATTATCTAATAATAGTATTATTTTTAAAAACAAAAAATTAAGAGAAATATTTTCAGAATATTTATGACATCTTAAATATAAGGCTTAATTGCACTTTTGGTTTTCCTATAATCAGTGGTGGATCTAGGACCTAGAATTAGGGGGTTTGAAATTGTGTCTTGGGTGCAATTACGTACAAATTTTGAAGTATTAGTGCAAATTTAGTAGGGTTAAAAAAATTATATAAGGAGGAAAATAGATTTTTTTAGGGGGCATAATTGAATCCCTCAGCACCACATAGGTCCCCAACTTTTTTTCACCATTTCGATTTCTCATTTTTCCTATTTCTAAAATGTTTGCCCCTCTAAAATTTGGTCAAACCTGTTGCTCATATAACACTTTTACATTGCATGTGTACTTATGTGATGCATTGACAAAGCGTTTTCAAGTATAGTATTTTAACTTTAGTAGTTTTGCCTTTGAATTAATGATTAGACTGAGAGTGTGAAGCTGAGTCTTGTTTGCAGGTTGCATGCAGCCTCGATCTGACAATCAATTTTAGCCTCAAAGCAAAATCTTATTATTACACAAAATAGGGGTGGACAAACGGTCGGTTTGTCCGGATTCGGTTCCAAAATGGTCCATCCAAATCAAACCGACGACACAAAAACGACACCCATTTCCGACCGTTCAAGATTCGGCTACAGCGGATGCGGCTTACGCGGTTCTGCGGTTTTTTCGAGTGGGTTACTTCGGTTGTAGCGGTTCTGTCGCGTGGGTGGTGGCAATTCAGAGGTGGAGGTGGTGGCAAGAAGAGTAATTTTAGTTTTACTGGGTTGAGTAGTTTCCACCATGAATGTTTATTTAGAGAAGAAGAAGAACAAGTAGAAAACGTGTCTGACAAATTTTTCTCTCATTCATTTTCTGTCTATCTTTGTATTGTAACTTGTGTAATTAACATTAAAATAATATAAAATGTATCTCTTTGAATTCAATTTGTGTGTAAGGACCGATCAAAAACAACTATCAACCGATAAAAAAAGAAAATTGCGTGCAAGTTTACTTTACTTTTGATTGTGTGGCAGAGATGCTTTTACAGTGTGGTAGGGAAAGTACTTATGGGACAGTGTAATGCACAGGTTTATTAGCGCGCATCAGGCGGGTTCGGACACCGTTGGATTTAAATTTTGAGAACCGAACCCGCCCACTTAGACCCACTCTTAACTCTTTCTTCTCACAAAAATACCCGACCACTGATTTAACCCGCCCGCAACACCAATCCCAAACTCGGATATTTCGGGTCTCGGTCGGATTGGACTTTTTGTCCAGCCCTAACACAAAATAGGTTATCATATTAAGAAAAATCAAAACCCAACCTACTTTTCACAACAAAAGAATTAGTTTATTTTTTTTTGGGGTTACAAATAAGTAGTTTATTATTTAGACATTTAATTTGATCACATTTTTTTAACATAAATTTATAACATCATTCTTTAATGAAATATTGCTATTTGGTATTCTTTTTTTGGTCAAGGTTGTTTGGTTTAAAATAAATAAATATAAATATTTGATAAGTGCGTCCCACATGGGTTGGTGAGACGGAGAAAAGGTGTCTTCTCCCTTCCTCACTTATCGCTATCGAGTCCCACCAACCCATTTCCCTCTCACCAACCCTTTCTTAAAAAATGTTATTATACACACCCTCCACCTCCGTTGTATGGATTATTCATTTCTATATATCAGCTTCTTTTTTTGTTACTACAACTTCTGGCTGGTAAAATGCTATAAGGCGTTTCTCTCCTAGTAAGAAATTTCATTTTCTCGAATCGCCTGCTTAGGAATTTAATGACTAAGAATGTGATTGTTGAGTATTTGTTTGGTTAGCTACAAGCTTGGGAATCTAATTCTTGAGAGCAGTTTACAAATTTGTTTGGCTTGTACCATACATTTTTGGGAATAAACATTATAATTATCAAAATACTCATGTTTATATGAAATATTATTTTAACTTATTGAGTTATTAAAAATGAAATAAAAATATAAAATTAAAGTGATTATTAACTTGTAATTTTTTTTACTATAATCTTTTGTTATGACTTATTTTGTAAAAAATTCTTATATATATATATATATATATATATATATATATATTTATATATATACTTGCTGTGAACAAAAAAAAGGAACCTACTAATACATATGTCTGAAGGTGTGTTTGCGTAAGTTAATATGTAAGGTGAGAATACTTCATACTTATGAACACTTTCTAGACCATATTACTTTTAATTGTAAGACCTTCAACACATTTGATGTCAACATCTTGTGCATGATATAAGTGACTAGATAGTGGGTGGCTCAATAGGATTTCGATAAGATCAAATCAAATTCCTCTTGGTAAGTGGCGGATGCAAGTAATAGGTTTTCAGAGCAATTGCTCCCATAAGCTAAAATATTTGTGCGAAAATATAATTAGTAAAATGTTTTTGCCCCCATAAAAAAATTTCTTACATGAAAATATCATAGATTATATTTGCCTTACTAACTAAAATTTTTGAATCCGTCACTGCGACCCATCACTTCCACCCCCTGTCCCCTTCATTAAAATCTCTCCTTTTGTCTCCCTTGTTTGAACCAAAAAGACCTTAATTAATTAATTAACTAATTAATTATTATATAAAAATAGAATAAACATTTTATTTTTTTCATAAAAAAATACCTAAATAGTGTTATGAATATTTTAGTTGGTTTTATTCAATCTTATTATACTTTATTTCATTTAACCTATGACGGTCTTTTTTTCAAACACCCCCCTCTTTTCTCCCTTATACCCCCATAACCTATTTAATCCCTAAAGTACCCTTCAAATAATTAAAAGAAAAACGATTTTTTTTAAAATTTCCGGAATTACCTCAAAAGAGGATAAGTCTGGAAGCCAATTTTTTGAACTTTCCGGAATCACCTCAAAAAAGGTATTTCCGGAAGCCAATTTTGACTTCCGAAAATATTTCTTTTGAGGTGATTCCGAAAAGTTCTAAACGAAGGTTTCCGAAATTATCCTCTTTTGAGGTAATTCCGGAACACAATTTTTAAAAGATTTCCAGAATTACCTCAAACGACATAATTTCGAAACTCAAAAAATTGGCTTCTGAAATTATGTGTTTTGGCGTAATTGTAGAAGTCAAAAATATGGGGTAAAATCATCAGTTCGGTAAATAATGGGGGTGGGGGTAAAAAAAACCTTATTTGACATCCAACCCATGCACGAGTCTAATACACACAAGCATTTAAATCTAAACCAATTTTCCTAGTTGACCAAAAAAAACTAATTTTATATAAGAAGAAACCAATTTTCCTTGGTAGGTGAAGTTCATAAACCCACTACATCTTTTTCACTCAATTGTTTTGGTGTAAGCAATTAGGCATTTTTTTAAGACAAAGACAATGTATTGGTTGGTAAACTAAAACCCTCTTCATCTCAATCCAACAACCACCATCTCTACCAACCCCCAAACCAGTTCTCTCAAAGCCTTCTCATTACAGAGATATAGAGAGAAACAAAACAAGAGATTGAAGAGCAATTCACAGATGAAAGATAAAAAAGTTTGAAACTTTAGGAAAAAGTGAAATGGCCCATGTGAGCAGAATCCAGAATCTAGCTCAAAGCGCCCTAATTTTTAACCATTCTTCAAATTCCCACAAACCCAAATCAACAAACTCAATTTCATTAAAGCCAAACCTTTGGGTATCCTCAAAATCATGGAGCATGAAGCACAAAAATGGAATCTTTTTGGGAAATTGTGATGTGGGTAAAGGAAATTCCGGTGTGTTAAGGGTTTCTGCCTCAGTTGCTGCGGCGGAGAAGCCGTCGACGGCGCCGGAGATCGTGTTGGAACCCATCAGAGAAATATCCGGTACCATTACATTGCCTGGGTCGAAATCTCTATCCAATCGTATTCTACTTCTCGCTGCTCTCTCTGAGGTGAAGCTTCTTTATTGTTTATCTATTTATTTGAAGTTTTGTGATTAGTAGCTGGAGTTTGGTGTTTGTTGATTTTGAATCTTAATTGGATGCTATGTATTTATTTGTAAAAATGAAGCATTCCTATCGTATGAAAATAGTTACGGAGTGGTTTATTATCAGAAATGGATTTGTGTGGTGTATTGAATTTGTGTGGTTTATTTAAAGTTTTGTGATTAGAACCTTTCTACTTTTTTTTATCTTTTGATATATATAATGGATTTGTGTGGTGTATTGAATTTGACTCTTCTAAGAGGGGTGCATCTTTGATGATAAAATGCAGAGTTATAATGGTTGATCAAAAAATCACTATTGAGATTTTTCAGTCAATGATTATCATTACACTTTATTCTTTAAAGTGCACTCCTTATTCTTGAGAAGTCAAATCCATATGTATCAAGTTCAGGCTCATGTTGATTATAAGATTTTTGCGATCTTTAATTCGCTATTAGATGTCCTGTTGAGTAAAAATTAATCTGCTATGTTTTATTCAGGGGACAACTGTTGTGGACAACTTGTTGTATAGCGAGGATATTCATTACATGCTAGCTGCATTAAGGACCCTCGGACTGCGTGTGGAAGACGACAACACAACCAAGCAAGCAGTTGTGGAAGGCTGTGGGGGATTATTTCCCACCGGTAGAGAATCTGAAGTTAATTTATTCCTTGGAAATGCTGGTACTGCAATGCGTCCTTTAACGGCAGCCTTGGTTGCTGCAGGTGGAAACACGAGGTTTGTCTTTTTTATGCTTGATTCATCATGATTTTTAAGTAATTATGGTTTAAGAAGCACACAAGTACATATTTTCCTTCTATCAAATATGTCATCTAGACTAGACAGCCTTTCTTCTTATAAGACACTTTAATTATTCATGTCTTTATTAAACATCATAGTGTCGCATATAAATATGTTTTATGGGGAATACGCTGAAGGGTCTTCAAAGTGATTAACCTCAATCTCATTACTTTCTAAGGTTGGAATTATATCTCCTAGCATGATTTCTGGACTGAGTCTCTAAATGTATTTCACGTTCTATATATTTCAGCTACATACTTGATGGGGTGCCCCGAATGAGAGAGAGGCCAATTGGGGATTTGGTGGCTGGTCTTAAGCAGCTTGGTGCAGACGTTGATTGTTTTCTTGGCACAAACTGTCCACCTGTTCGTATTATTGGGAAGGGAGGGCTTCCTGGGGGAAAGGTAAGGCTTGCATTAGTTTTTGTTAGATGTTGCATCCATTACTTTATCTATGCTTCTGTGTTTGTATCGCATCAATTGGTACCTAAGAAGCCCGAATATTTAGTACGATACGACAGAGATATGAGGGTACGAGAAATTTTTAAAAATCAAGATACGGAACGGCCAGGATATAGACACACACAATGTTTGTAAAGAGACATTCATGTTAATATAACACAAACATATCGGTAGTAAATATATGATTACCGCAATGTAGAAAAAATTTACTTTGCGAGCATAACAAGTGGACAATCATATTAGAATATATAATTTCTATTTTAAATGTGTCAACAAATTTCATGTCTTCAGTAAAAGATATCGAAGATGAATCATATTAAGGTGACAACCATATCTTTAGTTGGTAAGAATAAGATATGTATTGAATATATATTTGAGAAGTATCGGCCTATCATGTGTGTATCGTATCGGATACTTATCCGACACTGATACGTTTCCATTTTTGAAGTATCGGGGTACCAAAGTTATTCTCTTCTATTCTAGACATGCACATGAACATATCCTTAGCCACGTTTGACTGTAGTCAAAGTGAGTTTTCGAGGTTGATAGCGCACAAGGAAGTATCAAGGGCAAACCAGTAATTTGGAGAGTTTATGAAAGGAGAAATAAGAAAAAGAAATAATATATTAATATATTATTATTAGTGTGTTAGTTATTTGTGTGTATGTTAGTTATTTGTGTGTTAGTTATTGGGTTTGAGAGAAGTTATCTATAAGTAGGGTAGTTTCTATTGAGAAGTCATGTGTGGAAGTTATTAGTATGTTGGCCAGAAGTTATAACTTCTGAGAAGAGCAAGGCTCTTGTATGATTAACTTGTAATCTGTACCTATAATATCTATACAATTCGCAATTTCCCTTCCATCTTCCCTTAATCATAAATCTGCCCTTGTTATTATTACTGTTCCATTGTTGGGTTTGTATCAAATTGGTCCGACCTGCCGGATGCCACCAAAGAAGATGGAGACAAAGGTTACTGCATTAGAAGAAAAAATCGCAACCATGGAGGTTTCCTTGAAGGAAATGCAGGATCAGAATAAAGAAAATCAAGAGAAAATTATTTCTCTACTTAGTTTGAGTAAGGGAAAGAATACTGCAGAATCTTCACACAATAATGAGTCTGTAAGTATTAAACAAAAAAATTCTGAATTACATGGGGATGCGCTTGATGAATTTCGCTTATCTGTTAAAAAAGTGGAACTGCCAATGTTCAATGGAGATGATCCCGCTGGTTGGATTGCGAGAGCAGAAGTTTATTTTAATGTCCAAAATACTCGTCCGGAGATAAAAGTCAATCTTGCGCAATTATGTATGGATGGTGCCACCATTCATTTCTTCAAAGGATTATTAGAGGAGAATGAAGGATTAACATGGGAACAATTAACATCTACTATGTTGGAACGATATGGAGGGGTGAGTGACGGCAACGTCTTTGAGCAGTTATCGTCTTTACGGCAAGAAGAAAGTGTAGAGGAGTATATTGAAGAGTTTGAAAGATTAACTTCGCAGGTTCCACGGCTTCCTACTGATCAATACTTGGGTTATTTCGTTCATGGATTAAAGGAGAGCATCAGAGGAAAAGTGAGGAGTTTAATCACCTTGGGTGCGGTTTCGCGTCCGAAACTGATGAACGTGGCCGGGGCGGTTGAGCGCGAAACTGAAGGAGCGAGGAAAGACTGGGTTGCGCGCAAACGGGTCGGGTTCAATTCCGGGTTGCGCAATCAGACACAATTTAGTAACCGTTTCACGCCTAATAACCGAAACAATCAAAGCGATTGGGTGTTAGTAACAAAGAACGGTGAAGCGCGAGCCAGAAATCAAGAAGGAGCGCCTGTGTGCACGCCGAATGCGCCGTCGTCGTCAGAGAAGGCAGCGTCTTCGCTGCGTGATAAACGAATTCGTAATCTGTCTTTACAGGAGATCGCGGAACGACGTCAAAAAGGATTATGCTTCAAATGTGGAGGTCCCTTCCACCCTCGACACCAATGTCCAGACAGAGCGTTACGAATTCTGGTTACAGAAGATGACTCTGAGGAAAAGAATGAAGTAAGAATTATGAATGATGAAGATGTGGAAATCAATGCAGAGGAATTACAACTCAATATGCTGACTTTTGAAAATATCTTGACTTTCAATAGATCAACTGAGTATTATCAAGACAGATGTGACTCCATCAAGTTGCAAGGAACCGTAGGAGCAGTACCCGTGTTAATGTTGGTTGATAGTGGGGCTAACAAGAACTTCATGTCAAGACGTCTAGCTTTAGCGCTGGGATTGCGTATCACTAGTACTTGTGTTAGACCTATCAAATTAGGGGATGGTTTTACGGCACAGACTCATGGAGAATGTCACGGAGTCAATATCTATGTTCAGGGTGTATGTTGGCAAATAGATGTTGTGCTCTTTGACTTGGATGGTTATGATTTAGTATTGGGAATGGCGTGGCTATCACAAATTGGGTGTACGTGGATAGATTGGGCTGAGAAGAAAATGCGTTTTGACTACCAAGGAGAGTGGATTGAGATAAGAGGGGTTCGTGCTAGGGAATGTGCTCCACTACAAGCATATGTGGATGACAACCATTTTGCTCAACTGCAGTGGGGTAATCAACAGAGTATGGTGACACACGAACAGCAATTGGAGATGGAGGCAGTGTTGGACAAATTTGCAATCGTTTTCAGGGAACCACAGGGACTTCCTCCGGAGAGGCAGCAAGAACATGCTATACACATGGTTGAAGGCCAAGGCCCGATTAATGTTCGTCCTTACCGTTATCCTCACCATCACAAGTCCGAAATTGAAAAACAGGTAAAAGACTTGTTATTATCCCGAGTAATTCGACCCAGTCAGAGTGCTTTTTCAAGTCCGGTGATCTTAGTTAAAAAGAAGGCCGGGTCATGGAGAATGTGTGTTGATTACCGTGCTTTGAATAAGGTAACTATTCCAGATAAATTCTCAATTCCTGTAATTGATGAACTGCTAGATGAGTTGCATGGTGCTAAATACTTTTCCAAAATTGATCTTAAATCCGGTTATCATCAAGTGAGAATGCGACCGGAAGATATTCATAAAACAGCTTTCCGTACTCATGAAGGTCATTATGAATACCTGGTGATGCCTTTCGGTTTAATGAATGCCCCCTCCACTTTCCAAGCTTTAATGAATAAAGTTTTCAAGCCAATGTTGAGAAAGTACGTTTTGGTATTCTTTGATGATATTCTGGTGTATAGTATGACATGGCAAGATCATCTACAGCATGTGCAATGGGTCCTGAATGTGTTAACCGATCATCAGTTAGTAGCCAATCAAAAGAAATGTTCTTTCGGTCAATCATCTGTTGAATATTTGGGCCATGTAATTTCTTACGAAGGCGTCTCCATGGATCCTTCCAAAGTCAGCAGTGTGTTAGAATGGCTAATCCCCAAGAGTGTCAAAGGAGTTAGAGGATTTCTGGGTCTGACTGGGTACTACCGAAAGTTTATACGTGACTATGGTAAAATAGCGAGGCCTCTGACAGATTTAACTAAGGTTTCAAATGGGGAAGCAAGGAACAAGCAGCCTTTGAAATTCTTAAGAAGAAGGTCACATCAGCCCCTGTTTTGGCATTACCTGATTTTACTAAGGAGTTCTTCATTGAAAGTGATGCTTCGGGCAATGGTTTGGGAGCTATCTTAATTCAAGATAATAAGCCAATTGCTTTTTTTAGCAAAGGACTTAGTGAGAGGAATTTGAATAAGTCGGCTTATGAGAAAGAATTGATGGCAGTAGCTCTAGCCATACAGCACTGGCGACCTTACCTTCTAGGAAGTAAGTTCACCGTATGCACGGATCAGAAAAGCCTCAAGCAGTTGATGCAACAACGTGTAACTACCATGGATCAACAAAATTGGGTTGCTAAACTTTTGGGATATCAGTTTGACATCATCTACAAACCTGGTTTGGAAAATAAAGGAGCAGATGCCTTATCTCGACAGATTGAAGGCAACACCGGTAACATGGCTTCTAATGACATAATAACACTTCATTCCATGGTTTTTTGTCCTGAATGGAAAGACTTTGGGGCTGTCCAGGAAGAAGTACAACAAGACCCAACACTGCAGGCCATTGTTTCAGCCTTGCAGAGAGGGGACACCACAAAACCTGGGTTTGATATTCAGAAGGGGACTCTCTTGTATAACGACAGATTGGTTATAGCAGCAACTTCTAAATTCATTCCTACACTTCTCAAGGAGTTTCACAGCACTCCCATAGGCGGACACTCTGGTTTTTACCGTACTTACCGTCGTTTGGCTGCTAATCTTTATTGGACAGGTATGAAAAAGGACATCCAAGAATTTGTGCAAAACTGTACAGTATGTCAAAGTAATAAATATGTTGCCTCAGTTCCTGCTGGTCTCCTTCAGCCACTTCCAATTCCAAGTCAGATTTGGACTGATATTTCTATGGATTTCATTACCGGTCTTCCAAAATCAAAAGGGTTTGAAACTATTTTCGTGGTGGTTGATCGGCTATCCAAATACAGCCATTTCATACTTCTAAAACGTCCTTACTCAGCAAGGTCGTTAGCGGAGATCTTCACCAAAGAAGTGGTACGCCTTCACGGTATCCCTGAATCTATTATCAGTGATAGAGATCCAATCTTTGTGAGTAATTTCTGGCAGGAGCTTTTCAAACAACAAGGGACACATTTAAAGATGAGTACTGCATACCACCCACAGACGGATGGTCAAACTGAAGTGGTCAATCGTTGTTTGGAAACTTTCCTACGTTGTTTTATCGCTGATCAACCCAAGACTTGGGCCATGTGGATTCCTTGGGCAGAATATTGGTATAACACAACTTTCCACGCTTCCACTGGTACAACTCCTTTTGAAGTAGTTTATGGTCGTCCTCCTCCGGTGATCACGAATTATCTCCCTGGTGAAGTCAAAGTTGAAGCAGTACAAAGAGATTTGGCTGATCGTGACGAGTGTTTAAGACAAATGAAGCGTCATCTAACCCGCGCTCGTGATAGAATGAAGACACAAGCAGATAAGCATCGTAAAGAACGCTCATTTGAGGTTGGTGATTTGGTATTTTTGAAATTGAGACCTCATGTACAACAATCTGTAGCAGCCAGAATCTGTCCCAAGCTGTCTCCACGCTACTTTGGGCCGTTTAAGGTACTCCAACGTATTGGTACTGTTGCTTATCGATTAGACTTGCCACCCGCATCACGGATACATCCAGTTTTCCATGTTTCCTTGCTCAAAAAGGCCGTAGGTGATGCTGCTGTCCATCCAAATCTTCCGGCAAGTTTGGAGGTCTCTGAAGAATCTGTATGGGAGCCTGAGGCGGTTTTAGATCACAGGATGGTACGTCGTGATGGTGAGTCTATCCCTCAAATCCTTATCCATTGGACTCATAAATCAATTGAAGAAGCTACATGGGAAGATAAGGCCTTCATTGTGGCACAGTTTCCTTCTTTCAGCCTTGAGGACAAGGCTGGTTCTCATGAGGGCGGCAATGATAGCGCACAAGGAAGTATCAAGGGCAAACCAGTAATTTGGAGAGTTTATGAAAGGAGAAATAAGAAAAAGAAATAATATATTAATATATTATTATTAGTGTGTTAGTTATTTGTGTGTATGTTAGTTATTTGTGTGTTAGTTATTGGGTTTGAGAGAAGTTATCTATAAGTAGGGTAGTTTCTATTGAGAAGTCATGTGTGGAAGTTATTAGTATGTTGGCCAGAAGTTATAACTTCTGAGAAGAGCAAGGCTCTTGTATGATTAACTTGTAATCTGTACCTATAATATCTATACAATTCGCAATTTCCCTTCCATCTTCCCTAAATCATAAATCTGTCCTTGTTATTATTACTGTTCCATTGTTGGGTTTGTATCAGAGGTCTTGACATGTAAGGTCAAGTCAAGTTTTATAATTTCTTTTGCCCTATGAACTTCACTGCTGGGAGAGAAAAACTCTGACTAAGGAGCCTCCCCTTTTTCTATTCTCTAATTGGTTTTCGATTAGATTCCTCACCTGTATCGCCTTTCTACTATTCATTAGTCCATTGTGAATCGAGTCATTGGCTTTCCTTTGAAAACAAAAAGAAATTGTTTAAAATTTTGTCTTTTCCTTATTATCTCCAAAGAAAATCTTGTTATCACTGTTGTTTGATCCATTTTGAATCTTGTTATCCGATCTGACATGCAGGTGAAACTGTCTGGATCTATTAGCAGCCAATACCTGACTGCTTTGCTTATGGCTGCTCCATTGGCTCTTGGTGATGTGGAAATTGAGATTGTTGATAAACTCATTTCTGTTCCATATGTTGAAATGACTTTGAAGTTGATGGAGCGCTTCGGAGTCTCTCTGGAACATAGTGGTAATTGGGATAGGTTCTTGGTCCATGGAGGTCAAAAGTACAAGTAGGTTCTATGATTTAGAGGTGTATGACTTCGTACTCGTAGCATCTTAATGCATTGATTGTGATTAAAAACTGTTTGTTTCCTCTCAGGTCTCCTGGCAATGCTTTTGTTGAAGGTGATGCTTCAAGTGCCAGTTACTTCTTAGCTGGTGCGGCAGTTACAGGCGGGACTATCACCGTTAAAGGCTGCGGGACAAGCAGTTTACAGGTATTTATGCTTAACATAATTTACTGTTTACTGGTATTTCCTGGCCTATACTGCATCATTATCAATGATATGTTTTCTTTTTTTAAAGCTTCTTTTCTCCCTTTTTATGCCTATAATATCTTTCCAAATTAAGCGAGGAAATGTTTCAAAAACGAAACTGTTCAGTAATCATAGAATTTCAAGCCAGAGAAACAGATGTACAAGCAAAAGAATCTGGTTTATTATGCAGAGTAGTTTTGGTTGGTTATTCATCAGATTGTAATATTTTGAAATACAAAATTTGAGTAGGTCAGTTTATAAAACTATTTAAAATTAATTGGTGGTCTGATAAGACTATGACAAACCCCAGTGCAGCCATTTTAAATTTTGTTTTATTTTATTTTTGTGTTTCTGTTTAACTTTGTCCATTATTTAAAGGGAGATGTAAAATTTGCTGAAGTTCTTGAAAAGATGGGGGCTAAAGTTACATGGACAGAAAACAGTGTCACTGTTACCGGACCTCCACGAGATTCTTCTGGTCGGAAAATCTTGCAAGGCGTTGATGTCAATATGAACAAAATGCCAGATGTTGCCATGACACTTGCTGTTGTTGCACTATTTGCTAATGGTCCCACTGCTATAAGAGATGGTATGGTTTAGCTGTTTGTTTGTGCTCTAAGAGGCTTATTTTAGCGCATTATTTTTATTCTGTTCAATGAAATTACTTTTATATTTGTGTTAGATAATATGAAAGTTATCTTTAAGTATCTTATGTTATCTTATAGGATTAGTTGCCATATTTAGTCATTATTATTATAATAGGTTTCCCTATTTTCTTAGGATTTGGAGTCTGGTCTTAGTACAATTGAAAGCTCTTATATATATATATATATATATATATATATATATATATATATATATTATCATAGTTCTAAAGTCTTTATTAATGAAAGTGTTTAGACAACAAGCACAACTCAGATGATAAAACACTTCACTTACACACAGAGTTCTGAGTTCAAGTCGTATAGGGGGGAAGCGGAGAACCACTATTGATCCCCGTTATATATGGAGAAGAGAAAAAAATCTTTTCCACACTCTTTTCTTTTCATTGGCCAAGCACACATTTTTGTTCATGTTTGCCACTTTGGTCGCTGACGCTGCCAGCTGCCATCACTGGCACACTTTTTCAACAAAACCCCATCATCTGTACCAATTGAGTTAAATTAGATGCTCTCAAATTAAAGCCTCAAATGAAATTTTCCTGCATGATTTTTCTCCCTCTCCAGCAATACCACTGTGTGCGATGGTGTGTTTGAGTTGATCTCCAGCCACTGTTTGCAGCTCCAGTGGCGCCTCCACGTGCTCTTTCTGGACTTATCCTTGTTTCTCTAATTTGGCCTACAGTTGAATTTGTTTCTTTGAAAATTCTATTGTTTGGGCATTGTTTCAGTTGTGTTTTGTTCCAAATGGCATTACTCATATAAAATCTTGCTCCATCTTAGAATATCTTTGATTATCTCAGATTAATTTTTTATCCAAGATTATCTTAATTTCATTGGATTAGTTCCCATTCTTTAGTTATTATTATTTGTTTCCTTATTTCATTAGAATTATCATATATCAAACCGTAAGTCCATAATCATAATTCAAAGTGTCACTACCTGTCTCGCGTATCGTAATTTATTTTGGTGCAATGATTCACGCGCACAAGAATACTGCATGAGATGGTAAAACAATTATTTCATGGTTCTCACCAATGATGTATAAGCAATAAGCATGCTTCTCACATCGCTCCAGCGTCTCACTTTGTTATAATGTTGAAAAGCATTATAAGTATCTTCCATATTTAAACACAAATATATGTGATCATAATTTATAATTTTAGAATATATCGTTCATGCGGTTCGGTTAGTGATGCACCGATCCGACCAGTGACACACTGACTCGGTACCCGGTATGAGTCAACAACCGGTATGAGTTTTATAACACTGACGTGGGATCGACTTCTCGCTTGTAGGCTTAAAGTTTGATGCATATGTCATTCCCTTTTTTTTATGCACTTGAGCTATATACTAGATCCTTTAACAAACTAGTTTAGAGCTCTGTAACCTATTTTCTCTATTTTTCAGTGGCAAGTTGGAGAGTTAAAGAGACAGAGAGAATGATAGCAATCTGCACAGAACTTAGAAAGGTGAGTGTCTTGCTGCTGCTGCTGCTGTTGCTCTGCTTCCTTTCTGGTTTTGAAGTCACTAAATTTCTCACATAAATTTATTTACCCTCTTGGTGTTTCAGCTAGGAGCAACAGTTGAAGAAGGTCCAGATTACTGTGTGATAACCCCACCTGAGAAATTAAATGTCACATCAATAGACACATATGATGACCATAGAATGGCCATGTCATTTTCTCTTGCTGCTTGTGGAGATGTTCCTGTAACCATCAAGGATCCTGGTTGCACCAGGAAAACATTTCCTGACTACTTTGAAGTCCTTGAGAGGTTTACCAAGCATTAAACATTAATGTATATTATGTAGGCAAGAGAGAGAGAAAGAGAGAGAGAGTGAGATAAAACACTCACAAAGTAGTGAGTATCTTCTGGCTTGGTTTTGTTTCTAAATATTCCCTTGTAATGACTTGAGACAATTTGTATTGTATTGTTGAGATGAGGTGTTGGTTATACTGTATGAATGTAATTTAAATATCAGTATTCAGTCAGCATTATATCTTCACACAATATGGAGTGCAATGCATTCTAGCTTTATATTCCAGCATATCACTTGGGAGGGGACCTTGCCTAAGGGTTCCTGTAGGCACCCTTGTTATTTTTAATTTTTAATACACCATCTGTGACTTTGACATTGTTTTATTTTGTTCTTCCAAAACAACTCTATTAGGAGGTGGTGGCTTGTATATCTCTATTTCTCTCACACACACACACACACGATATATAATTTCAATCAAAAATACGAGTCATGTAGGTTAATTAGTTTGAAGATAGGGGCAGTTGAAACCGTCACTATGTGCAACAAAAATAACAGAAGTGAATGTATTTAACGCCGGTTAAAATTCACCAAATTGGCATGCAAATAGATCCAGTTTCTATAACATACCATTTTTCATGCTTTGATTTTAATAATTTGTCTAAGATTCGTTTGGGGCTTAGGATGGGTCTACATATAAAGGCTTCCTGGGCAGGAAGAAAGAAGAATGGAGTTTTATGTAAATAAGATCGCTAAGTAAATTGAAATTCGCTAAGCGCAAGCATTCGCAGAGAGAGTGTCTCTCGCTTGAGTGATCTCGCTCATGCTTGTAGCCAAGACACGTGTCAAATAGAGCTGGCATGTGGCACATGAAGAACAAGGAGCAGAGGTGATGGTTGTTGCTGAAGTCGCTAAGTGATTTAGAGCTCACTAAGCATGTGGTGCAAGAAATAGTTTTTATAAATAGTCTTTAATTTATTCCATTTAAACTTTAGTGTTTCTATTTCTTCTCACTAAACCATGAGTTCTTCAGAACCTTACCACCACTGTTGAACCATGGAATCTTTTTAAACACTTAGCCAACGTTTTTAGTTTCATATTCCTTCATTTGATCGCATTAGAGACGTTTCAGTACAGATTAGGGTTTTGGATTGGAAGAAGTATGGAGCTCATTTTCCTTCCATTCCAGAGTTGCAAGTTACCTCTTTATTCTGGTTCTTACTTGTTGATTTGGTTCTATGAGTTTAGTTAACTCATACTTCATTTTCGGGTGTTTTAGGGTTCCCTAGGCTCGTTAGGGTTCCGTGGATACCAGGATCGTGCTAGGGCTTTTCAGCGTCTAAGTTTGACTTGTGGGCAAGTATTGCACCCATTCAGTTCTGGTTAGCGGCTTTGAATTTGGTTAAGTTTATTTTTATTCTTTTCTGATTGTGTTTTTTTTATTATTCTGGCGGAGATTAGAGTTTAACGGTGTAGACCGGGTAGTTTTAAGGCTCGTGGTGTTGCTTGGCTTACTTGGAAAGCAAGGTAACCTAATTCTAAACTTCTTTCTCATAGTTTTAATAGTCTCTTAATAGTGCTTTAGAATGCCCTAGTTAGTATCTTATTTTATTTCTAAGATCGTGGCGAAATATGGATCGCCTCGACATTCCCAGTTCCTTTTTTGATTGTGTATACGTATTGGTGGTTGTGAGCGAAGCTTTTCTGTGATCTGATTGGCTGGTTGTGGTGACTTCTTCTACATTAAGGTGCGTAAAAGATACCATATACATAAAAAAAATGTTAGCTTAAGGTTGTAATTTAAATGTGTGTAGGGTAACCCAAGCCCTACTAGGGTTTAATAGTTGACGAGACCTAAAGACTACTTAGCTACTCTTAGAAGTAAGGTTAAATGAAGTTTTGTCGGTCGAGTACAATATCGAGGATTGATGTTTATTTCTATGTTTGACATGATTGTGCTTGTGTTAGGAAAATGCCTTAGGTTTCTATATGATTACATGCTATGTTTGAGTTATGAGTATGTTGTGATTGCTTGATAACATGCTTAGGTTATTTATTCCTATGTTCGAGGCATGTAAATATTTAAATGAAATACTTACACCTATGCATAGAGTGTGCATGATTAATAGAAAGACTAAGCTTAAGATTTCATAATGAACCTAGGTATGGTGAATGAACATGGTCATAATGAAACGATATAAAAGAATGAATGAATGAATGAATGAATGAATAGGCACTTAACCGTGATCAACGATAGTACAAGGGTACTGATCAATGAGATGAGGTAAAGCATATGGGTTGAGGTGCAATGCCATAGTGAAAAAGAGTCAATATAAAATGCAAAAGTGTTGTAAGTCAATTGCCATGTGGGAGTGGACACACATGGTTCATCCCTTGACCAAGTCCTTAGCAGGGCATTTATCGCCAGATAGGGTAATAGTAGGTATATGTTACTCTGATTTAGTTGGTGTGGTGATGACTTATAACATCCAGACTCCATATGACAATTAGATGGGGTCGCCAAAGCATACTGGGACGTTATGGCAATAGGGATGGACAAAGTCAGCATGTCGTGCAAATGCATACATATAGTCCAACGATTGACCAAGTGTTGACTGCTTGTGTGATATATGTAGATTGTGCGGTATATATGGGAGTAACGATATGATATGATTGAAGATGAATACATATAGTTTTTTTAGATCTTCCTTGAGTTGATTTACGATTTGTCAGAATTATAGAAGAAAAGGAATGAACTTTAAGACAAGTGCAAATGGATGAAGCCAATAAAACAAAGTAAATAACAAAATGGAAAATATGGAAAATAATAGAAATGGAGAAGAAGACGTCACACTCTTAGAGAGTTATAAGTCATGTGAGGATTCGCCACAAAGGTATAGAAACCTTTGAAAAGAACCAAGAAGGTTCACCCAAGAACCCAAAAGAGACAAAACTCTCAAAACTCACAAAGGAGTATTTCTTATTTCTCAAATTTCAAAGTTCGCAAAACAAGGAGAAGACAAGGCTATTTGTAGCCATGATGGTCATCAAAGGCTCCTAACATTTCCTTTTCTACTTTGACGACTAACCCTAGTTTAGAAGCAACTAAGTATGTGCTACTAGTTGCACCTCCACCAAATATTATTTGCACCTAACAAGCCCAACTAAATTGGCCCTTATTACCAAATTAAACCAACTGAAATCAAACAGAGTCTTAAGTCCAAGGCCCATTAGGTCTCCATCAGGATGGCAGGAAGGAACAAACGTCCAAATGCACATACCAGTTATGCAGGGTTGGAGGGTTAAAGTGACTTGTATATTATCTACTATGGCGAGGATGACACCAAATAGGAGTTGAACGCAACAAGAAGTACCACTACCTACACCGTGAGGGTGTCTTATGTTTATAGTGGACTTAGGATAGTATAAGCCAAGGGGGAGAGGTACAAATAGTACAATGTCTTCTTTTTCACTCGACTTGTCTGAGGCATCAAGTCCCAACGCCCATTCCCCATCGTTTGGTAGGCAACAATTTTTTTTAATAAAAACATTTTTTAAAATATTATAGCTTAGTAAATATTATCTCTAAGTTGTTTGTATTTTTTGTTTTTTCATACATCAATACAATATAGACGATGTTATGGTCAAGTCTGCCTCCAAGGCTGGCCATTTAGAACACTTAAAGCTATCATTCAAAAGAATGAGGTTACACAGATTGAAAATGAATTCCGTTAAATGTGCTTTTGGTTTACAGCAGGAAAATTCCTTGGCTTTTTGATACAAGAAAAGGGGGTGGAGGTAGATACGAACTAGACAAAAGCTATCATGAAGACCCCCCTCCAAGAAACAAAAGGGAACTACAGTCCTACCTAGGCAAGATCAACTTCCTTTAAAGGTTTATCTCAAACCTGTCTGGATGAACCAAGACATTCTCTCAACTCCTTGAAGTTAAAGAAAGAAGATGAGTTCAAGTGGGAACCTGAATATTAAGAGGCGTTTGTGGAGATTAAAAGATACCCGATAAACCCCCTATCATGATGCCTCCAATTAGAGGAAAACCCTTGAAACTCTACATCTCAGCTTCAGATGACACGATTGGGAGTTTACTTGCTCAAGAAGACCAAGACAGCCATGAAAGGGCCATTTATTATCTAAGTATGACTCTAATAGTTGCTGAAACTAGGTATAGTGCTATTGAGAAGCTATGTTTGGCCTTGTATTTCTCTTGTACAAAGTTGAAATATTATTTAAAACCTCACGAGGTCCTTGTAACTTCTCACTTTGATGTAATAAAGCACATGTTTACCAAACCTATTTTGCATTCTAGAATAGGAAAATGGGCATGAGCATTAGTAGAGTTCTCTTTAACGTATGTTCCCATTAAAGCTATGAAAGGGAAAGTAATTGCTGACTTCTTAGCTAATTATGCTTTCGAAAGAAAGAAACCATTAGAACAAAACTACGTTGACATGGATACGTGGAAGTTGTATTTTGATGGTTCTTGCCATGCCAAGGCCACGACATTGGTTTAATGATTGTTTCTCCTGATGGTTGTCCTACAAAATTTTTATATCAATTAACAACCAAATGCTCGAACAATGAAGCTGAATACGAAGCAATTATAGCAGGTCTTGAATTACTGTTAGAGTTTAAGGCTCGAAAAGTTTTAATTCAGGGTGATTCATTGTTAGTAATTAATCAGCTAAGAGGAGAATACAAGTGCGAGAGCCCTAGTTTATTAAAATATTTTAATTTAGCAAAAGTCTTAATTGAAAAATTTGAATAGGTTGAATTAGAATATATCACACTGCTTCTGGATACAAGGTTTTGAGAAAAGGTTTGCAAAAACTTATTGAAATCAGGAGGCCGGCTGTAGAGTGTGACTTCGAAGTTTGCCACATTGATGAGATCGAGTAAGTTGATTGGCGGAAGGAAATTGTAGACTATCTTCAAAATGCATCTTCAAGTCATGATAGAAAGTTAAAGTATAGAGCCATGTCCTATAGAATTAATCTAAGAGATGAATTGTATACGCAACTCTCTGATGGCACTCTAGCAAGGTGTTTAGGTGACGGTGAAGCTTATATTTCCTTCGCAGAGGTGCATGAAGAAATATGTGGAGCCCATCAAGCAGCATAAAAGATTAAATGGGTGATAAAAAGGCTGAATGTATTCTAGCCTCCAATGATGAAGGACTTCTTGGTTTTTGAGAAAGGTTGTGAGTAATGTCAGAAACATGCCCATATCCAACATGTCCGTGAAAATGAGTTGCATTCCGTAATTAAACCATTGGCCAAATTAACTTTGCCTCTTCGAAAGGACATCAATAAATTTTCGTGGTTGTTGATTTTTTCGAAGTGGGTAGAGGACATTCCTCTTAAGAAAGTATGATCAAGTTGATATTATTAACTTTATAGAAGATAATATCATTTGTAGATTTGGGATGCCTCAAACTTTATCCACTCATAGAGGAACAATGGTTATTGGGAAGAACGTGCAAAGATATGCTGAATCTCGAAATATAGAGTTGGTGGCATGTCCACCTTATTATGCTCAGGAAAATGGCCAAGTTGAGGCTATTAACAAAGTCCTGATTAACGTAATTAAGAAACATACAAAACAAAAGCCAGAGAATTGGCATGAAACTCTTACTCAAATTCTTTGGGCTTACAGGAATTCTCCTAAAGGAGCTACAGGTACCACACCTTTCAAGTTGGTGTATTGCCAAGATGCTGTGTTAGCCATTGAAATTATTCTGCAATCATTAAGGTTACAGAGGAAAAATGATTTTCCTGTTAAAGATTTTTGGAATCTTATGTTTGATCAATTGAATGACCTTGATGGGGAAATGCTCATGGCCTTAGACAACATTATCAGGCAAAAAGATAAAGTAAGTCGTTTCTATGACAGGAAAGTTAGAAAGAAGAATTTTCAAGTAGGAGACTTGGTTTGGAAAACAATTTTGCCTATAGACACTAAGTCTCAAATCTTAGGGAAATGGTCTCCAAATTGGGAAGGACCATTTGTTGTTGAAAATATATTTTCGAACAACGCGTACATGATTCAAGAAGTTGAGGGTAATGGAAGAACATTATCTATTAATGGGCGACTACACAAATACGAACCAAGTGTGCACGAGCTTAAAATAAAATGGAAGTAATTGTTGAAAGTACCATTACAAAAGTGGCAAAAATGTCATAAACCAAAATAACAATTACAAGAGATTAAAAGGGAGGGTTTTCCCTAAAAGTTTGATATTTCTTTTCTCGCTCTTGGAAGGCAACCTTCGCTTGGGTGATATCACTCTCTGCCTTGTCAAGCTTCTTCCTATCTTGTACTAGTAATTTTGCGTCTTGGGTAGCCGTTTCTTTATTGTCTTTGAGCCTGGCTTCTCGGTCTGAAACATTTCTCAACAGGAAGTCCCTATGTGCAATGGAATTTTGAAGCTCCTCTTCAAGTTCACGAATGTGAGAATTGGCCTTGATCAAGTCTACTTCTTCTTTTTCCTCGGCTTCCTTCTCCTGGGTGACCTCCGAAGTAATGTCTCGAAGACGGTTAGCACGGATAGTAATTTCCTCTTCTAGTTGAGCTTTATATCCTTGTCACACTTCCAAATGTTTGAAGCAGGAAAGAACGCCATCCACGAGGACCATGGCAGCTTTGGTATCAAAGAGTCGGTCTTTGGGAATTTGGCCTTCGTGAAGGTGCAGTTTTGAGTAGACCAATGATATCTGAATTGTTGGATCTTGAACTTTCTGAAGAAGCTCAACGATGTTACCAAAGATAAGGATGCTACGAAGTTCCTTCTGCATTTCAGCCACCATGTTGTTGGCTATTCCTGATGTACTAAGCTCAAGAACAAAAGAATGAAATTGAGAAGGAGTGGAGATCTTGGTAAGAAAGCTATCCACGACCCTAGTGGGATATTCAAGGAATTTCGAAGAAAAGGCTTCAAGGTCAAGCTCGGAATCAGATACAGCTTTAGGTTTTTGTGTCTCCAAATGAGGAGTCTCTTTGTTAGCATTCAATTCATGTTGAATAGAGGGCGAAGCCCCACCGGAGCTTTGTGCAGAGGTTTCGGGGTTGATCACCTTTCAAAATGTCAAGGCCAAGACCCTCCAAAACTACATCTTCAACCTCTTTGGCGGCATCATCCCCTTTAGAATCTCCCAACTCAGTATCCATCAAAGCCTCACCGCTAGTGCCTTGGGTTTCAACGTTGATTTTCTGAGAGGCCTCATGGTCTACGCCAGCCGAGTCTTCTTTTCGAGACAAGTTTGTGGATCAAAAGTCAGTAGGTCTACGCCAGTAGGTCTTCATCCAATTCGAAGTCAAAAACCGAACTCATATTCATTCTTCGAATTTTGAGTTCTAGCTTGTTCCATTCATGATCATTTTTGATGAAATTTGTTGCTATTAATCAGTTGTTGCAGTGATTTCTCACCTTTTACAACATGTTTGATGAATGTTGGTTGAGTTTTGAGTGTTTCCCCAATTTGAGAACCCTAAAAGCAATTTCGGTTATATAATCGCTTTTTGCTTAGGTTCTTCGCATATTTTGTTCAAATTGATGGTATATTTGGATTCCTTATAAAATTTCGCATGAAATTCACTACTCATTTGTATGATTTGGTGCTGAATTGCGAAATCTAGAAATTGCTCATGTTCATGATGCTCTTGATTTGTTCAATTCTGCACTTTGATCTGAAACTGTTGATGTCAAACTTTAAATTGTGTTAGCGAGTTCAATATAGCTCTGTTTACAGTGATTCAAAATCCAGGTTTTTTGTCTCAAAATCTAGTATTATTTGAGAGACTGAAAAAAAATTGAAAAAAGAAAATACTGCAAAAAACAAAATAGCAAAAAAATAGTAAAATAGTCAAAAGAAAAAGGTAAAGCCTAATCATGGGAGCATCAAAATAATTCAAAAAATTACAGAAAAATTCCTATTGTTTCTATACATTTTTTTGGATCGTTGAGCAATTTTGTCAAAATTCTTTGGGGACATTTGGACCATTTTTCCCTTGGAGGCTTATTTGCTCACTTTGTTGCAATTTCTTTGGTGCATTGCTACCACTCTTTTGAGTCTCTTTTTTATAGTTTAAATTTGTCTTTAAATACTCTATATTTGGTTTAGGTTTTCTAAATTTTTTGTTTTTGATTTTAGTCTTTAAAATTTCTAAGTTTGTCATAGTAGTTTCTTCCTTTCTTATCATTCTTTGGTGATAGACTATACTCCCTTTGAGATCTCAAGTAATATCAACATCAAAGGTGGAAAGATGCTTTTGAGGTTCAATCCTCAGAGCTAAAAGAGAATAGAGTGACTTGTGCGATTAGGATTGTGTGGAAAAAGCCATGAGAGAGTGTGATACATCATGGAAATCGGTATAAAGTGTAATACACGAGTGGAGTGTAAACATGTGAGCTATATCATTTTTGAGGAATATTTGCCACTGTTTTACCTCTAACATTGTCTTGTAGGTACACACAAATTATTGCATGATGAAGTCCATATTTGATAGGAGGTAAGATTCACCATTGAGGTATGATTCTCGTAGGAGGCATCCCTCTCCAAAAAGGTATCATTCCCCAAAAAGATATCATTCCCCTATGAGATATGACTATCATTGTGAGTATTATGACAAAAGAAATAGGAGGCCTAACTATATTGTTGAGGGAGGTGAAAGGAGCCATAGAAGGAGGGATATCCAAGAAGAAACCTCCTCCAAGTATACCCACACCGATACTTCGAAAACCAATTCAAAGAGGAAGGAAGGCTCTACACCTACAAAGGTAAAAGATAAAGCTTCGGCCATAGTGCCAAAAAGTAAGGAGAATCTCTCTTCTTCTATCTCTACTCCTAATAACAATTCTACCTTTCATACTAGATGCCTTGTATCAAATAGACTATGTTGTTTGCAAATTGATGGTGGAAGTTGTGTTAATTGGACTAACATTCGCTTAGTTACAAAGCTCAATCTTCCCACCATCAATCATCCAAATCCATAAAAAATCCAATGGCTTAATGGAAAATAAGAAATGGTTGTGGATAAACAAGTATTTGTTAGCTTTTCCATTCATAGGTACAAAGACAATGTCTTATGTGATGTTGTCCCTATGGAGGCCGGCCACCTAATCTTAGGAAGGCCATGGCAAATTGATACAAAAGCATTCCATGACGGACTTCATAACAAATACTCCTTTATGCCTAACAATTTGAAAATCGAACTTTCTCCTCTTAGTCCTCAAGAAGTTTTGAACGACCAAATCATTTTGAAAAATAAAATTGAGGAGGAGTAAAAGGAACAAAAGGCCAAAGTCAAGTTGGAAGGCCCAAGTGAGTGTGGTGGCTGAGAGCACCGCTTTGATGAAAAGAAAACAAATTGTTAGGTCCATGAGGAAAAGACCATTACAAGTGTAGTTGTGGTAGGCAACTCTCATAATGATCATGACCCTCACAAAGATAAGAAAAGAAAAGCATGTGAAAGAGTTAAGTTGCCTAGGAAACCCTTGCATGACTTGTCAAATGATAAAATGGTTTTCACTACTAACTCTTGCACAAAGTTTTGTGACTTCCTTGTTGAGGGAATGTGTGCATGTATTGCCTAAGCCACTCTCTTGTGGGCAAGGCAAGGAATTAGAAAGACCTTCCAAAGGTGAGCCACCAAGTAGCAAGGAAAAGGTAATGGAAATGATTGTTAGTGTAACATCATTACAAAGGTATAATCTACTCCCTATATTCTCCATTCCCTATCCTATGCTTAATTGTATTAAATGGAAATGTAAGATGCCTTGTAATTTAAGGAAACTTGTGCTTGAATTTTGCATGGCTAGGCTATTAAGGAAACTTGTGGTTGGATTTTTGTCCATCTTTGATGTAGGTTTCCAAGAGGAGGAGTTCACTTGAGGAAAAGTGAAATTCAAGAGGGGGAGTATTATGTGAGCCCACATGCATGCCTAGCCTAATCATGGAGCTTGGATGAAGATCACAAGGACAAAGCTCAAAAGTCAAAGTCAGGGGAAAATACTTTAATGTGCTTAATATAATCATTAAGACAAAAACACATTGAAGGTGACCATGTAATTTCGCTTTAGTAGGAGGCTACGGCCTTATATAGGAATGAATATACCTTGGGCCTTGTTTTGTATTTTGAATTGGTATTTAGTTGTGGACCTAGGATCCATAAGTCCACAATATAAATACTCTAAGTCCAAGTGTAATTGGGAGACTTTGATGAATGTGAAATCATTTGCAACATTTGCAAAAGCTAGAGTCGTGAGAGCCAAAGAGAGGCGTGAAGCGTGAGAGCTTGAGAGCGTTGTAGAAGTGAGTTCATCATGTTCTCCTTGGTTTTTGGAATGGAACCTTGAGAACCTACCTTTGAGGCTTGGAGAAGCTCAAAGCGGCGTGTAATCTTCATCTTCTTCCCAAAGAAGAAGTGGCGGACATCGTTCTCCACTTCATCACTATTCTTTCCACATTTAATTCTTTCTTCACTTTTATGTTCTTCAAGTAAGTGTCATGACCTAATCTTGAAAGAGATTCATATAGATTTGTAATTTTCTAGATCCAAAATTTAGTGATGTATGTGTGGATCACAATAGTGGAGTAGCAATAATTCTCTCTAAGTCTCGTCTCTACAAAAAGCGTCCATAAAATGTCAAGGTAATGTTGAGCAAATAGAAATCCAAAAGTATGAGTAATACAAGAAAATTACCTCTGAGTTTGTGTCAGGCGGAGAGCTTTGAGTAAGGTCAATCTCCAAAGGAGCAAAAAAGACAGGAGAAGTAATACTTCGAAGAGGGACCTAGCTCCGTCAAAGATGAAGTCCTGGAAGACTTAAATTTTTTGGTTTGTGATGAGGGGGCAGAAATAGATTCTACCAAATAAAAGATTACCTTTTCTTTTGAGACCCGTGCTAGTCTCCTTCTTTGAGAACTTGGCTATGTTGTGCCCGAGAGATGATTGAACATTGCCAAAGTAGTCTTTCCACCATGTGTTGAAAGTTCTTGATTTAAAGAACGATGGTTCGAAAGTAACGAGATGAAGTACAAGAAGTTTGCCTTCTATCTTCGAGGATACTTCTTCGAAGACATCTGCAATGTATGGTCTAGAGATGGTGAGGTAACCATCATCAGTCGCCAAATGATTATTAGGAAAAAATTGGCTTAGTCCAAACTGGCGTGAAAAGAACCGAGGATGAATTACAAAGACTTTGATGTCATGATTCTTTAAATAGTAAACAACACAGTGAGATCCAAAATTTTCTGCTATAGGGCATGGGTAGAGGTTTCGATAGAAGTAGAGAAGGGAATTCGAAACCAATCTGGACCTATTTGCCTTAGAGCAAAAGAAGCAAAAGTGGTTTTGAAATGAGATCAAATACTCAAGGAAGGCTTGTTTCGAAGTTTCTTTTGGGGTGCATACAGTAAGGCCAAAACAAGTTATCTGGTCAGGAACGTTGTTGGAACTGTTGAAATCATGTGGCTTCGAAACATAGCGTTTAGCCAAATTTGAAGGAACCAAAGATGACCTTTGATGATTTTAAGTTTCCCTTCATCCCTTACACTCTGAACAGCCTCCGTAAGTCCTTCATATAAATGAGCAAAAGTGAATGAGCCCAAAAAAAATTTCTTACCTTCACGGAGGCATTGGGTTATAGAAAGTAAATATTTCGGACTTTGAATAGTTTTGCAACAAAAAACGAAGTAAGTTAACCAGCACAATAAAAAAATTTTTGGTTAGCCATGGTAAATTCATTAATAAAAACTTTATCAAAATTGGGCTGGATTGAATCATCCTCTGGTAACACATTTGGGGTGTATTGGAGATCAACTGGTGTAAGACCAAGATGATGGCAAACATCTTAGCTTCATTGAACTGAAGATTGTAGGAGCTGAGTTGAATAAGATCGTAGATACCCTGCTGTTTCCATTGATCACCTTTGATTTCAGTGACGCGCTTTAACTAGTTACAAAAAGTGCTCTTTGCAACAGGAGGATTTCCCTTCAAGATCGATTTGAAGTCCAACGGGAAGTAATCTTTGAGATTTTCGTTGGCCCCAAGGATCAAAGGGCCATCTTCAGACAACACCAAGGGAGTGTCCAAAGAATTAGCAAGCGAGAGGTGAGAACCGAAGAATGCAGGAGTGACCCCATCATGAATGTGCGAATGGAGTTGTTTTCTTGTGAGACATGAGAGGAGTGGTCAGATAAGGGCTCAGTAACGGTGGGAGACTCGCCATCGAGAATAAGGTTCTTGGAGTTTTTTGGTGGGAGATGTTAAAACACATGGTTTCGTGGAGACGATGAACCCAAAGAAAATTCAAGAAGAAAATGTGTGATCGGTTCAAAGATTTGGGTATTTATAGGTTTTAAAATTTGAGCCGTTAATAATGAGTGATGGTTTTGTATAATGGTTAACACAATTCTTGGGAGTAGTGCTGAGAATACGAAACGATCTGCGCGCCATTGAAGTGACTAATAACAACTAGTTATTTACTGCAAAAACAGAGTAATGTTGATTAAGTTACTGCTTGGAAAAATTTATCAAGATGTTTACTCTGTATCCTCGAGACCAAACATTTGGGGGGCATCGCAAAATTTCGAACTCAAAATTAGCTACATGGACACATCGGCAAATCCTTAAGGGAGAATTCGAAGGTTGGCATAGGGTAAGAGAATTCTAGGGGTGCATTTCATAACATTAAGTAACTCATACACGCCTAACACATTCGATTACACAGGATTTCTGGCAATTGTGGTGAACAATATTGAGAAAAACTCAAGTCCCACATTGACTAGAGATAGGTCTCAAAAGAGTTTATAAGTTGGAGACAACCCTCACCTTACAAGTCGGTTTTGTGGGGTTGAGTTAGGCCTTAACCACATTCTAAGATGGTATCAAAGCCTATCCTAGATCCTTCAGGTCACCCACCATTATAATCCACGCACCAAGCCCAATAGTGTTAGGGCGTGAGGGCGTGTATTAGGAAAAACCCAAGTCCCACATTGACAAGAGATATGGTCTCAAAAGAGTTTATAAGTGGGACATAACCCTCACCTTACAAGCCGGTTTTGTGGGGTTGAGTTAGACCTTAACCACATTCTAAGAAACAATGTTTGTTTGAGTTAAGCTTTATGTATTCAAACGTTTACTTTTATCAAGTCAATTTCAGTTTCACTTTGACAATCGAGTGCTCCACTCTTGTCTCTTTTCTTTTAATCATTTATTTCCTTTCATTTCATTACTCTTTGCGCTTAAAGAATTTGTGATGTTTCTTCCCTCAGAGGATTGATTTCCATAAATTGATTTCCACTGGTCGGCGACGACAGGGAGCGGCGATCATAGGGGTTGTAACGCCGCAAGATTTACTTTAACTGTATCTTTTTCCTCTCTCATTTGCATATTCTTTCATATTATCTTTATCTCAGTTTATTTACTTTTTTTTTGTGATTTTTACTCCATTTAACATTTGAAGAAAGTACTGGATTTTTTTTAACTTTCTGTAACTTAAATTTTTTAGAGCATGACGGCGGCGACGGGGGGTGTTGTGGAATTTATATACGCAAGTATACGTAGTCACAACAAGTAATACAGTAGAAATACAGGTCGAACCCACAGGGATTGTATTTAATTTACAGTTGTCATAACTTAGCAAATCAGTGTGTAAGGTAAAACACAATATTTGGAAACACTAAAATAAAGGTTGAAGTGCAAGGAAGTAAAAAGGAAAACTATATGGTGAAGACCTAGTTGGATTGATTTTACTAAGTAATTTCTCTTCTGTGTTAGTGCTATAGCATTAGATGCTATAGCATTGAGTGCTGTAGCATATGTTGCGTGCCTTTCGGTCACTTTCACCAAGGTTTCGTGACAAGATCCTATGTCTAGGCTTCAAGTAAGTTCACCTTTGTCTATTAAAGAGCCCACGGTATTCACTCTATGAACTAAGCCCTCCTATGTCTAGGTTTGGGCAAGGATTGTTCTAAGTGTCCTTAAAACAACCACTCACTCACATCAATCTTTGAGATCAATCCATGAACCATTTCTGAACCCATGAATCTACCTATTTTAGTTGATCAGTCCCAAAACAGGTTTGGAAGAATTAAAACACAAAGATTAAAATGCATACATCATAATATTATATTACTAACACATAAAGATTCATTACAAAGCTTAAGCAATCCAACTACAAGGTGTTTAGCTCATGTTTAGAAATATCAACAACTTACAAATAATGGAGTTCATGTCACCAAAACAGAAAGTAGAAGAAGAATGCGCAAAAGATACATTCCTCCAACTCCTACGCATGAACTGGTGTGCTGACAGTGCTATAGCATGAGCAGAACAGAATCTTCTAATGGATTTGATGATGGATCTTCCATGGATGCGAGAGGACAGCTTATCACTGTGTTTTTCCTCTTCTAAACCAGATAATATCGTGCTGGAAGTCCATGCTTTTGTGCTGGAAGTGAAGCTTTCCTTTATAGAGTGGTTTTCCTTCCTCTTTTGCAAGTGGATGAGGCAAGTGGACAAGTGGGTCTTTCTTTTCACCAACTAAAGCATGTTGTCTCTTGCAAGTGGACAAGTGGTGAAGTGCAAGTGGTAGGAGGGTAGCTGCATCAGCATGGATTGTGGCAATTGGGAGGCGCTGACTGGACATGATAGGATTCACTGCAGATCTGCTTTCTGCTGCTGTCTTCAAGTGGTCCCCAGCTCTACTGCGCACAGTGATGCTATAACATCTGATGCTATAGCACCTGATGCTATAGCACTTAGAAAGAAAACATCAGAAACTTCACAAAGGCACCAATTGTGCCAAATTAATTCCATTTCAGTTCTTAACTCCCTTTTATTTGATTTAACACATATATTCACATAATTCCTAGCCTAAGCATGCAAACTCACAACGATTTAAGAGTAGAAATGCCTAAATAACTCTACAAATGGAGAGTTATCACACCCCCAAACTTAAACCATTGCTTGTCCTCAAGCAATGACAAAAAGAACAAGTAAATTCATACAACATTGAAGCCAAGACTCTTTAAAATAACACAAGACAGCATACTAAAGTCAGCTCTTCCCTAAGTTACAAATTTTCAAAGCATGCTCTTGGTTGGGTTAAGATTTCAGATCCACTCACACAAATCATTGTTTTTCACAACATCCAGAGTTATTACGCCCATAGTGAGTGTGTGACCTCTAAGCATAGTCCCATTCCTAGCCAGGTTCAGAATTTCACTTAGCCTAGGAGAGAATGGCCTTCTTTTGAGTGTGTCAAGAAGAGTTCAAAAGAGAGAGTAGACTAACAATTTTCACAAAAGACTTGAGGGGCTTCAAAGCACAACAAAGGGCTTGATTTAGGCAATTCAGACAGTGGCCAGTGTACTAAACTAAGAGAAATGAATGGTATTAATGCTATAGCATGAGGTGCTATAGCATTTGATGTTATGAGTACAGATTTCTGCTTATGTTTGATGACTTTTGTGCTATAGCATCCCTTGCTGGACTCCAGTATTATGCTCTCTCTTCTTTTTCTTTTTTTTTTATTATTTTTTTATTATTTTTTATTTTTTTATGAGCTTTTAGGCACAGTCACAACATTTTTGGTGAGGAGATGTTATAGCACTACATTGCTATACAACTGATGTTACAATTTCTGGCACAGCTGAATTACACTGACCTTCCTAAGTTTTCAAGCATAGCTTTAATATAACCGATGCACCCCCAAACTTAGCTTCTAATGCTACTCTCAATTTTTATTGAAAACTTGACACATTCTTGGTCAACCAAGACTAACTTTAGCATCAGATCATTCTTAGCTAACTAAGTTTCTTTCTAAGCTTAGAGTTTGTGTGGGAGCAGCAATAAAATTGGTTATCATTCAAACAAGGCTACTTCACATAGTCACTCAATCATCATTAAAATTTTCACCCATTCAAGATGCAGACTTTTTATTATTTTGTGAACACTAAGGGAATTACTGACTTGACACAAAACAAACATTCAAACATTCAACAGAAAAATAACTAAAGTTCCTCCCCCAAACTTAAAACATGGCAGTGTCCTCACTGCCTTCATGATGAACAAGGGGAATTGGTAAAGCAAAACATCACAGCAAAACATAAACACAATTGGCATGATTCAGAAACAGAATTAAAACTAACACAACTGTTGGGTGCAGGACAGGTGCTATAGCACCCAACAGGTTTATTGAAAGCAATAAATTTAAAAGAGTTCAAGGAAAAGGGATCAATTTCTTGCTAACCCAGATTTGAGCATGTTGCTGGTCCTGCTAGGCTTCTGGGATGGTTTCTTGTCTGTTTTCTGTTTCTTCTTCATGGGTTTCTGGGGGACTTCTTCCTCAGCAGTTGATGCTGTAGCACTGGATGCTACAACAACAACTTTCTCCTTCTCTGCTTGCATCATCTTAGTGTCATCTTCTTCTTGGTTCTCAGTCAATCTAACTCCTAGGTTCTTCCTGGCCTCAATGTGCCCCAATCTCCTTTTTGCAGTAGATGATTCCTTTGAGCTTTCAGTAGATGCTATAGCAGCAAGTGCTATAGCATCAGGTGCTGTTGAGGCTTTCTCAGCAACTGCTTCATTCCTTGTCTTTTTCTGATGAGATCACATAGATGCAACGAATGATGCTATAGCATCTCATGCTACCACACCAAGTGCTATAACCACTTCAGCAGCTCAACTCTAAATTTCCTGCACAAACAAAAAGCCTTAAAAATAACAAAAAGGGTTAGTTACAAAAATTGTGGGTTGCCTCCTAGAAGCACTTGGTTTAAGAGTCTTCAGCCGGACTAAGGCTTGCCGTAGGTATCTCCCTTGGTGCATCAAATTTTGAAAAATAGCTTCTTGCATTGAATCTTTGGCCAATGGAGGCTCTGGTGGAGTAGGAGGGACCCAATCATCTATTTTGGCCACAACAGAATCAAGTTCCTTCACAGCAGAATCAGGGACCCTTGACCTCTTTTTGGCAGCCATTTTTGTTCTTATATCTTTCTTTGGTGCTGCAGCAGATGCTGCAGCACTGCCTTCTGATACTGATGTTATAGCACCACCTGTGACAGCATTCACTTTCTGAACTTCAGCTTTTTTTTTGGTGCTGCAGCAGATGCAGCAGCACTGCCTTCTGATACTGATGTTATAGCACCACTTGTGACAACATTCACTTTCTGCACTTCAGTTTTTTTCTTGATGGTTGCTCAGTGGAAGGTTGAGTTTTTGGTGGATTTTTCTTTTATGAGGCTGAGATGATTAAGGTTTTGGGTGGGTGGTGTGGGTGGATGAAAAAATGGAGGATCATTCCTTACTTCCCTCTTTTTCTAGCTCATTACATTCTCCTTCATTTTTCTCATCATCACCTTTTTGACTAATTGGACTACATGTTCAACACCTCAGCCACGAGTGCTGTAGCACATGGTGCTACAGCATCAGAATTCTGCATAGTTGACAGCACATACATACCACAAGACCACTTATTCATGCCTGCAAAATTAAAAACAAAAACACACAAAACACAATTAGTCCTAAAAATCTGGGTTGCCTCCCAGTAGCGCTTAATTTATAGTCTTTAGCTAGACTTGATATTCAAAACCCAAGTTAGGGTGGATAATAGGACAAGAAGAAAATATCATCCTTCCGCTTTCTCCTTTTTGTTAGAAATCCCATGTATTTGGCATAGGAAAACAAGTGTTCCCATGCCCCAACCAATAAGCATTTGGGATAGGAGTTCCCCCTCTCTTGAAAAAATTGATGCTCATTTTGCGGAGGACTCTTTTCTTCAATTACCAAGAGTTGAGTCTCAATTGTCACATACCTCAACCTTGGCTTTTCTTCCTTGTCACCACTATTTTTGAAATTTTCTTGTTCTACAACTACACAATTTTTTTGATTTTCTTCCACTATTTCCAAATGACCACATTCAGGTTCACACTCTACACTCTCTTTTTCTTCCTCTTGCTCAACCACCTCTTCAATACAACTCTCTTCTTTTATATGCTCCATAATTGTCATAAGGTGAGCCTCTATATTCTTACATGACACTTGAAAGTTGTCACTAGCCACTTTTATATCATCAAGAGATTGAGCTACAAATTCATGGAAGTTGGAGATGGTCTCTTGGAATCCTTCGGTTTGAGCTTGACAACTTGGTTCTTGCTCATACACAAAGTTTCCCATGCCAAAATCCATATTTGGGGTTATCATGGGCATGAAATTTGTCTCATAACAGCCCCTTTCAAAGTTGTCACGCTCCACCTTCATAAATTCAATGGATTGAAATAAGAGTTCTTTTAAGCTAGAGTTGTCCTCATGTAATCTTTCGGTTTGAGCTTGAGAAGATGGATTTGTCTCATAACAGCCCCTTTGTTGTTCATTTCCATGAGACTCATAATTGAAACATTGTTGTTGAGCGTTCAATTCTTGCATAAAGGTAAAACTCCAATGGTCCATGGCATAAAGTGGGATTTTTTTTTTTACAAAACACTAAACACAAATAGTGACACTAAAAACAACAAAGAGAACATATTACAAACACAAAGTACAATACAAATTAGAAAGAAAAAAAATTGTTGAAAAACAAAACACACTAAACAAAAGAATCTAAACTAACTAAACTTACTAACTAAACAATAGAAATTAACTATCACAGGATCAAGTTGAAATTCTGGTGAATTCAGCCTGTACATATGCTATAGCATCCTGTGCTGTAGCATCAGAAACAGACACCAGAGTAAAAGCGACACTAATATGCTAAGAATTTCAACAGTAAAATAATTTCAATCCCCGGCAACGGCGCCAAAAACTTGTTGTGGAATTTATATACACAAGTATACGTAGTCGCAACAAGTAATACAGTAGAAATACAGGTCGAACCCACAGGGATTGTATTTAATTTACAGTTGTCATAACTTAGCAAATCAGTGTGTAAGGTAAAACACAATATTTGGAAACAGTAAAATAAAGGTTGAAGTGCAAGGAAGTAAAAAGGAAAACTATATGTTGAAGACCTAGTTGGATTGCTTTTACTAAGTAATTTCTCTTCTGTGTTAGTGCTATAGCATTGAGTGCTGTAGCATATGTTGCGTGCCTTTCGGTCACTTTCACCAAGGTTTCGTGACAAGATCCTATGTCTAGGCTTCAAGTAAGTTCACCTTTGTCTATTAAAGAGCCCACGGTATTCACTCTATGAACTAAGCCCTCCTATGTCTAGGTTTGGGCAAGGATTGTTCTAAGTGTCCTTAAAAAAACCACTCACTCACATCAATCTTTGAGATCAATTCATGAACCATTTCTGAACCCATGAATCTACCTATTTTAGTTGATCAGTCCCAAAACAGGTTTGAAAGAATTAAAACACAAAGATTAAAATGCATACATCATAATATTATATTACTAACACATAAAGATTCATTACAAAGCTTAAGCAATCCAACTACAAGGTGTTTAGCTCATGTTTAGAAATATCAACAATTTACAAATAATGGAGTTCATGTCACCAAAACAGAAAGTAGAAGAAGAATGCGCAAAAGACACACTCCTCCAACTCCTACGCATGAACTGGTGTGCTGACAGTGCTATAGCATGAGCAGAACAGAATCTTCTACTGGATTTGATGATGGATCTTCCATGGATGCGAGAGGACAGCTTATCACTGTGTTTTTCCTCTTCTAAACCAGATAATTTCGTGCTGGAAGTCCATGCTTTTGTGCTGGAAGTGAAGAGTTCCTTTATAGAGTGGTTTTCCTTCCTCTTTTGTAAGTGGACAAGTGGGTCTTTCTTTTCACCAACTAAAGCATGTTGTCTCTTGCAAGTGGACAAGTGGTGAAGTGCAAGTGGAAGGAGGGTAGCTGCATCAGCATGGATTGTGGCAATTGGGAGGCGCTGACTGGACATGATAGGATTCACTGCAGATCTGCTTTCTGCTGCTGTCTTCAAGTGATCCCCAGCTCTGCTGCGCACAGTGATGCTATAGCACCTGATGCTATAGCACTTAGACAGAAAACATCAGAAACTTCACAAAGGCACCAATTGTGCCAAATTAATTCAATTTCAGTTCTTGACTCCCTTTTACTTGATTTAACAGATATATTCACATAATTCCTAGCCTAAGCATGCAAACTCACAACGATTTAAGAGTAGAAATGCCTAAATAAATCTAAAAATGGAGAGTTATCAGGGGGCAGCGATCGCGGTGGTTTCAACGTGGCTTAATTAACTTTAACTGTATCTTCTTCCTCTCTCATTTGCATATTCCTTTGTATTAGCCTTATCTCATTTTCTTTTTTCTAATTTTTACTCCATTTAAGATTTGAAGAAGGTACTGGATTTTTTTAAACTTTCTGCACCTTAAATTTTTTAGAGCGTGGTGGTGGTTGAATTCACTTTAACTGTGTATAAAGTGGTTGAATTAACTTTAACTGTGTATATCTTCTTCTCTCTCATCTGCATATTCCTTTGTATTATCCTTATCTCATTTTCTTTTTTTTTCCTGATTTTTACTCCATTTTTAAGATTTGAAGAAGGTACTGTACTTGTTTTAACTTTCTACAACTTAAATTTATTAGGGCGTCTTGCCGGCGATGGAGAGTCGCGACATGGGGTAGGGTTCACTGTGGTTGCAACCTGGCTGGATTCACTTTAATTAACTGTATCTTCTTCCTCTCTCATTTGAATATCCTTCATCTTATCTTCATCTCATTTTTCTTTATTTTTATTCCATTTTTAAGACTTGGGGACGGTACTGGTTTTTTTTTTAATTTTCTGCAACACAAGTTTTTTAAGCAACTTGAAATATAAGTTTTTTCATCAAGTTCCACCTCTTTCTTTTACTAAATTTTGCAATTTTCAAAGTATTTATGGAGTTCATATAGAAAATTATAACAAAACTTTGGTATAAAAGTATCTTAAATATAACCCGCTAATGTTACTCACACACTTTTTATGAGTCATGAGAGAGTCATTATTCTATTTTGATTGGCTTTTATTTCTATGTTCTCTTTGTAGAATTTTATTACGTGATTGTAAAAAAAAAGGTTCTAAGTATGTAAAGTGGGAGACATTCAAAACCAGAAGATTCCAAAAATAATGCTAAAAATATTTCAGCAAGTTTAGAACCGCGCACATTTACATTGTACCGGTGGGATGACCCGTGCGATGCACGGGGTCAAAGCTTTAGGGACCGCATAATCATTATAATACTAAAATTAGCTTAATAGAAATAAAAGACAAATTCTAACAATTAAAATGTGCTTAGTAGATTCAAAAGGATAGAAACCAAAGAAAAATCAAACTTAAGCCCTAACGGCAAAGCACATGTTCCATGTGAAAAGGTAATGACTAAAAGCTGCCAAAACATCAGATATAAGGGGATTACTTTTCTTAATAGAGGAAACCAATAAATAAATACAAAATGAGTTAATGTACTAAACCAAATTATAAAAGGGAAATGCCTAAGAAAATTCATACATGCCAGAAATGAGGTGTTAAGCGGTAAAAATGGACAGTATCAATGAAAAGAAATTCATCCTTCTCCTCATCAATAATACTCATTGAGAGGTCAGGTTCTCCAAGACCAAACTTCTGAGGAGGAAATGGAAATGAAACTTGCTTCCACATCCTGTCCCTTACAGACATTTCGAAGGTGATACACTGCATAAATTTAAGAGTAATCCAACCACCACTAAACAAATTGTAAACCTCCCCAATGCGAGTAGAACCATGATTTAAGTCCACACTGCTTGGGCGATGTTTGATGGAGATGACAAAAACATTCCCCAAGGGATCCAAGAGGCGAACAATGGTTGGCATATCATTATAGAACCGGCAATGGCTGCATAGACTGAGATAAGTGGGGAACATAACACAGATAAAAATCAGTTATTTAAATGGAGAGATAGGGGAACTCACAAAAAGCCGGGAACAAATTCAAATTCATAAGTGTGGTATTTGATAAGGCACTCTGCAAAATATGGGTCATTACCAACAGCATCCAGGGAACTCAGCTAACCAAAGGAAGAGCACAACAATCAAGATAAAAGAATAGATTAGGGTAATTATAGTAAATCAGGATTCAAAACAAAAACAGAAACCTTACTATATTACTTGCATGAAACAAATAAAAGATCAAGTAGGCACTAAAACTCAATAAAAAATGTCACTCAGTTTTGGAAATATGGCCCAAGACATTTGCTGAAATCGAAAACAACCAATTATGGGGTAAATTTACAATCACTTTAGGAAAAAGCCAACGTACAGTCTCAAAAATAAGGAATCCAAGTTGGTTTGTTATAGCTTAATAGGTTTTAAACAAAAAATTGATAGACGAAGTACACCAGAATTTTCATAAACAGCAAGTAAGACCTAATATAACTACAATTGCAGAATAAGAACAAAAATAAGAATAATTTGCACTGCATTAATATTACAAAAGTGCCACAGAATAATATTACAAACTTACAAAGATGAGCTTTCTTGCATTTTTTGATTTTGTAGCATCCCCTAATGAAATTCTCATCTGCATAAGACACTTATATCATTATCAAAATGAAAGAGGAAGAGCAAAACTGTGAAAAAGTTACCATTGGACCAACAGATGACGAAGAATGGAAAAAATTCAAGGTTCAGTGAAATACCAGTACATGAAGGATAGCTGACAAACACGTGATCTTCGATCTGATCTTTATCCAAAAAATTCAAGATTCAGTGAAATACCAGTACATGGAGGATAGTCGATAAACACGTGGTCTTTGATCTTTATCCATCCCTAATAACCAATACCATTTACAGAACCAAACCTGGTACAGCAAAAAAGAGGAACAACTAAGTGCTTCTAAAAGTAGGAAGAGCACATGAGCTAAAGGCACTTGACAAACAGGTACTTTGTTTTGTTCTTAGCCACCCCAAACTTGAGAGAAGCTCCTGGAAGAAGACCACTTAATCCATGAAATGGGGACCACCCATCAGTAAAGCGAGTGCTTAACTAATTCATTAGAATTTGCACTCCCATTTTCTCCCACGCTTATTAACCAAAATGTAATGGCTGTGAATTGAGTTGAATTAAATACAAACAATGACATGATTTTAAAATTTCAAACAAAATAGATGTGGTGTTGCACTACTTGCTATCATGACTGCACTATATCCATGTAAAGACGGATTATATTTACTAAGCCAGAATTAAACTGTGAAAATATGAATGCAACCATCAGCCTCACATATTATAAAAAAGTTTTAAATTAAAACATTTCAAACTAACATATAAACACTGAAGAAAATAGAACAGTAACTTTGAAAGCAATCAAGACCCAAAAACAGAACTAAGTTTCAATCAAATAGGCAACCATATCATGTTCCCTCCTTCCACAATCCACATACCCATATAAATATGAACAATAATGAAGAAATTTTCCGTCCAACCTTCTCTGCTTGGTTGGAAGGAGCTTGAGACTCCTTTACATATTCATTAAACCCATTTGTTCTAAGCTTCATGCTTTCCAAGTTGAAGATATAAAAAGATTAACCACTGAAAATGTCTTTGACACAACACTATAAAAACTAGTTTTTTACCCGTGCATACGCACGAGTGATACTGTATGGTCGGTGTATTACCATTAAGTCATAATAGTAATTTGGAAGATATTGATAAGTTGTGAACAATGTCCAAAATGTATGATTTGAAATTCTAAGTGGAATATGCATCCCCGTTGACAATCAGAATTACATTGATCCATAATATTGTATTTGGACATTAGAGGTAAAATATGCATCCCCGTTGCCCCTCCCGTTTGCATCCTCGTTGGTCCTCCTGTTGGCACTCCCGTTGACACTCTCGTTGGCACTCCCGTTGGCACTCATGTTGGCAGTCCCGTTGGCACTCTCGCTCTCGTTGCCACTCCCGTTGGCGTTCTCGTTGGTACTCCCGTTGGCATTTTACTTCTTTTTAGTAATTATAAAATAGTTATTTGGTAATTTTTTTGTAGTGATTAAATTGATTGATTTTATTTTTTATGAAAAAATTAATTGATTTTACTCATTTTAATTGATTTTAGTAATTTTAGTAGTTTGAGTAAATTATAAAAATGAATATTTTTTTTTTAAATAGTTATGTGGGAAAAAGTTTTAAAAAAGTAGGTTTGAGTAGTTTGAGTAAATTATAAAAATGAATAATTTTATTTTAAATAATTGATTATACTCCAATTATTTAGTTGGGAAAAGCATAAGATTGATATTTTGGTAGTAGGTAAATGGTAAGTTTGAAAAAGTGTGTGAGAGAAAAAAGTTTGAAAAAGTGAAAAAACAAAATTACCTAAATATACTCAAATTGCTTAGTTGGAAAAATGATAAGATTGATATTTTGGTCGTGGGTAATGTATGGACTCAGACAAAATTTAATTAGTCAAAACTTTATCTCGTGAAAATCAAGACAATTTTAAAGTTAACAGATTTAATTAGCCTAAAACAAATATTAAAATTTTGTCAAATTTGAAAATTTTAAAATAGTAAAGAGGAAAAATGAATGTGACATGTAGATTAAATTAAAGTAGGTATATTGTGAAAAATAGAGAAATGAGAGAATTAGAGGAAGAAAGAGGAGAAGAGAGTAAAAAAGTGTGTGAGAGAGAGTGAAAAATATGAAAAATAGAGAAATGAGAGAATTGGAAAAAGAAATAGGAGAAGAGAGTAAAAAGTGAGGGAGAGTGAAAAAGTGTGTGAGAGAGTGAAAAAGTGAAAAAGTGAAAAAGTTTGAAAAAGTGAAAAACTGAAAAGGATAAAATTGTAATTTTGGTAGTGGGTAAATAGTATAGATAGATAGTAGATAAGAAGCTAAATTGGTGATTAGAAGGATATAAAACTTATCATGAAATGAATCATTGTCGACCACCCATCAAAAACGAAAGGCTCAAAATTAGATTAAAGTGAGATAATATTGGTCATTTGTATATGGTCAAGATTAACTAACACTTTGCATTTTTACATGCACTTCAAGATTAACTAACACTTTGCATTAACTACTACAAAGTCTCAAATATAGTAGGTTTGAAAAAAAGCCTTCAAACTTCAACTATAATAAGCACTCATAGATGAATCCAGATATAGATGTTGAGGAAATTTTTACATTAAGAGAGGAAAATCTGTACTCACCAGGTTTGAGGGTGCAGGTGAAGCAGCTGAGGTTCCACTTGATGAGACCTTGCAACAGACAGAAAACTACAAACATTTAGCAGTAAACCAACAGACGCAATATTACATATTAGCAATCTCTAAATACACCCAACCCCAACGTTTTTCTTGCTCTTCCTCTTAAATAAAGTGATAGGAACAATTTTTCTTTTCAAGTTCATCCATTATCCCATCCACACATATATATCTCAATAAAGCAGTAGTAATTGGCAACTCTCACATTAAGAGTCTCACACACTTTCTCGGCATCAGAAAAAATGAGGGAAGGTTGAAATAGAGGGCAGCTCTTTTTCTCTCCAACCCCCACACACACATCAAAATGTCATAAAAGAATGTATTCTTATCAGCATTATTCTTTCAAAAAACAATAGGAAATTGGTGTTCACAAAATTATAACAGCAAAAAGGGCTCCTCTCATGCCCTCACAATTTTAGCTGATACACTTCTTACATAAACATGCATAAGGAAATAAGCATTGACCACTTGACTAATAAAGTTTTTTCTATTAAACCATTCTAGGAAGTGGGTAACCGAGCATGTGAAATCAGAGTGTGAAAACTCACCAAATTTACTTGATCTAAACATATACCACCAAAAATCTTAACTAAAATTGCCTTCACTCTGTCATTGCAAGACAATATCTGAAATGCCTCAACCACTTGAAGGGCAATATCTCACCATAAAATACCTCATATCAAAGCATTAGAGTGAAGACAATCTCTCCTGCATATCAAAGCATTAGAGTGTAGCAAGCTTATTAGTCCAAATCAATCAAAACTTAACACAACTAATATAAAAATTATAAAACTACCAATATTAATCTCCACAAACAATGTGGTTGAGTAATTTCCATAACAGGTAACATCCTTTCAATAAAATATTTTCAAGAAAATTCTGAAAACGCAGAAGAAAGCCCACCATTTCATTGTTTTCTTCTTCGTATTCTTCATGTTTTCTCTGCTTGTTTCACCTCCTCAATGCATAAGTATCTGTTTTGCTTTCCTTCTTCTTTCCTACATCAACACAAACACTACCATTAATTAATAATTTTTTCCAGGTTTTTGGATTTGGAGCCATGTGCCAAAATGCTCACAACTCATAAATGATTTTGAAAAGGAAGGTAGACATGAACTAAAAGAGAACATTATGGTTATGGTGAACTATAACCTTTGACCCAGTGAATACTGAATTCTGAAATTATTCAAACCCAATTCATATCACTCATTTCCTAAATTTGATTTCAAAATTGACAAAGGAGAAAATCAATACAGAAGATGATACACTACACAAACTAAATAAAAAATCATAAAATTAATTACTCAATAAACAATTACCAATTGACAAAAAACAATCATTGTCCCAAAAGAACCATAAATCAGACCAGCGTACACAATTACTTAAAAAATATATATTCAATTTCAATAATAATATATAATAATAATAAATAATATAATTACCCATTTGGAAGATGAATAACGTAGAAGCCAAACCAGCGTGCACCTCCACAGCCATAGCATCCACCACCTGTCTCAGCCTCTCAACTTTCGTCTCACACCCTTATTTTCTTCTTTCTCATTTTTTGGGTTAACTGGAAAATCACAAACAAAATTTGTGACCCAAAGAATCCCAAATGAAAATAGTTTCAAGATTAGAAAAAGGGAGAAGATGAACATGCAAACCTGATTTTTGTTCTTCTTTCTCTTTGTCTTTCGATTTTCCCCTTTTTATCTTCCCTTTGTTCTTCTCTTAAATTTCAAGTGAGCTCCCTGTTGCGCAACCTAGCCATGGCCGCTCATCGCCCTCTCTCCTCGATTCCTTCTCATCCTACGTTAGATCCACGATCTTCCTTCTCGCTGTCTTCACTAACCTCGAAACAGTTACACTTCCTTTCTTCTCCCGCGCTAGCAGTTGTTGTAGGTAAAGAAAGAAGACATAAAAAATAGAGGATGAGGACACGGGGACAAAGCGCAAGCACCAGATGCTCACTCCACCATCAGACGCACGAGTAGTGGCACCACTGCGCCGCGTGCCTCGCGCTCCTCATCGAATCCATCTCCGCCTGCCAAGTCTCGTCCACTGCCACGAGTCTTGTCCTTCGTTTCCCCCTTTTTTGGTTTTTCCTTTCTTCTTCTTTCTCTCCATTTTGTGTTCCTCTCTCCATTTTTGTTTTTGATGTTTGAAGCCTCTGAACTTGGCGGTGATAGGTGGTAGAGAGAGAGAGAGAGAGAGAGAGAGAGAGAGAGAGAGAGAGACATGGCGACGGAGAAAAGAGAGTGGGGAGGAGGTCAGTTTGGTTGTGCGGTGAGGGTGTGGGTTTTGGATGAAGTAATGGAGGCATAGGTAGAGAGATCGAAAGAGAGATTGAGAGAGGAACGGTGAGCGAGAGAGGAAGAAAGAAAGCAAATGGAGAGAGAAAGCAAATGAAGAGATGGCAATTTTTTTTTTCAGAAGATGAAAGACGTGTTGCGCATGTAAGAAAAGAAAGGGGAGGGCAAGACACGTGGTGGACACATGGCGGCGATCAAGTGGCCAAAAAATTGGAGGGAAATAAGGGGTCTTTGGCGGGAAGGCTGAAATGGAGAGTACCACCGAATGTATATTCTTTGATTCAATTCAATTCATTCAATTCAATACAATATAGTAAAATCAAATGCTAGCAAATTTACAAAATTAGATATTTTTCTTATTTGTCACCTCACAATTTTTAGGGGCATTATTGTACTTTTTTTCATTCAATACAATATAGTAAAATCAAACGCTAGCAAATTTACAAAATTAGATAATTTTCTTATTTGTCACCTCACAATTTTTAGGGGCATTATTGTACTTTTTTTCATTTACCTTTATTAACTTACTTTTTTGTTCTTTCCTTTCATTTCAATCATTTTCTCTCTCCTTATGGGAGTGCCGACAGGAGCGCCAACGAGAGCGCCAATGAGAGAGACAATAGGCTAGTGACAACGAGAGCAGCAACGGGAGTGGCAATGGGAGTGGCAACGGGAGTGGCAACGAGAGCGGCAACGGGAGCGGCAACGAGAGTGCATATCTATTGTTATATGACAAATATCCTTCAGTTTCTAATTTCAAATTAAACTCATGCATTTTGGTAAAACCTAGCTTTTCACATTTAATTTTTTATTTCAATTAAATTCTCTCTCCCTCTTCAAAAAACTACTAGCTTTTAAACAAAACTATTATCTCTCTTTAATACAGTCTTATCATAGCTTTTAATATTTATATTTTTTAATCCATTTCTCTTTCTCTCTTCAATTCAATTTGAACCTATTTTTTTGTTTTAATTTATTTTTTCATTACACGCTCAATTTAATCACTAATATATTGTCAAAAAAAAATTAACCACTATTCTAACGGAAGCCCCAATGGGAGTGGCAACGAGAGACCGACATTAGGATCGGCAACAGGAGCGCCAACAAGAGCGCCAACGGGAGAGGCAATAGGAAAGCGACAATGATAGCGGCAATGGGAGCGGCAATGAGAGTAGCGCCAACAGGGGTGCACATCTTATGTTATATGACATAATATCTTTTTGTTTCCAATTTCAAATTAAACTCATACATTTTATTATATTGTTTTTTTTACAATACATTTTTTATATTGTTAACATGCCAAAATGTCATTCAAATAAATAGATTACCAAACTTATTATAATTTCAATATTATTATGACATCGTCGCAATATATAAACAACACAGTGTCACCCGTGTGAATTCACGGGTAAAATACTAGGAAATGAAATAAACCAAATAATAATTACGATTTTGGTGAAATACTTGATATACTGGCGCGCGAATGAATAGTAACGCCGTACTGATAAACATGACCGTCGTACGGATGAACAGTAGCGTTGTACGGATGTGCGGGACTTTCGTACGGATGAACCGTGATTTCCGTACGGATGAACAGTACCAACCGTACGGAATGAACAGTGACCTAGGGCCGTTGAGGATGAACAATCAACGGGACAGCTAGGGTTCAAAAGCGTGACAGCGCGACGGCTAGGTTTTCAGGCCCAGTGATCATAGGCTTTTGATACCATGTTAAATAGAGACGAAGAATAGAGAGACGATATTGGTCACGCAGTTCGGCCAATGTTTGCCTACGTCTGCGACTTCAGAGTAGCTGTAGTTCCGTCTTATTAACTGTATATGTTGTTGTGTAAAGAGTACAAGCACTAATGAGTTTAAATAGGTTATACTATATGAAAACCTAACGGGCCTAGGCCGAATACACATATAAATAAATCTACTATTTACACCACATCTCAACAAGGGTCAAGTACATAGGCTATAACACCCTCAAATTTCTGTTTACCGTTTTGTCTGTTTTCTTGAGTGCTTTCTTTACGCTAACGTGTGCGAATTTTACTTTGAATTGTATGTGTGACTTTACCAAAAATAAAAATAGATTTAGAACCAAATATATCATATTAGGTTATGTTTTGATTTTCAATCCTAAATTCCGTCGGAATCCGAGTATGTTTTGGAACCCACTAAAAGACCTAATCGTGACCCAAATATGAAAATATTCGATGTCGAGGCTTTCCTTTCTCTAAAAATCAAATTAAAGAGCAAACGATATTCGTGTAATAGCGGAACAATTTGAGAAACAAAAAGCATAGTTTTAAAAACCGGCTCGGCCCGGCCGGTCGGACCGGTCGAACCGGGGGGGTAACCGGTTCGGTTTGCGTTACGAATCGGTAATGTCATGACTCGGTGTGACTCGTAGTAACCCGGTCGGTTTTAGCGAAACTCGGTGACTCGGCGGGTTTGCTAAAACCGGACCGGTTTTTGCACGTTTTTAAAAGAGACTCAAAACCCTCAACAAAATGCCATTAGTGGGGTTTGAACCCGTGACCTGTTGAAAGCAAATGCTGAGCGCTACCCAATCTTATTGAGGATATTGTTTATTTCAAATATATATAATTAGTACCTCTTTTCCTAAAAGTCAAGTACGCTCATCCTCATGGCATTAGCTTGTAATATTAATATTATGTTTTAACAAACTTATTTAATATTAAGTATTTTTTAAAGATTTATTTAATATTAAGTTGTTAACTTATGAAATTTGTTCTAAATGTTTATTGAAGCATGATATGAACTTTTAAAATTCATTTAATATATACCAAGCAAATAAAAATGAAATAGGCATGGTGTGTAATTTTAGCAAATTAAGTTTTACAAGTATGAAATATATAGGTCCTGAAAATTCAGGAATTTTTTATATTATAGTAGATATAAAATAAACATAGTTATTAATTTTACAGGGACGAAATTTATATTATATACTATATAGGTATTGAAAGTTCTCGAAATAGAGACTGGGTCCGAGTCATGCGGTCCCAGTTTTGGTCATGCGGTTCAACTGTCGACCCCTCGGTCTGACCCTTGACCCAGTGACCCGGTACCTTTGATACCCAAAAGAATGTTCAACGCGGCTTTTAGTGACTCGAATGACCGATTTGACATTTTCTTACAAGATGTGACATTTTGTCACACATCACTAATTTAAAATCCTTATTTCACAAACTTGGTGGCCAAGTTTGGCACAAAAATATCTCACCTTCCCTTCCTTATACTTGTTGGTCGAACCCCTCTTCCTCCTTGTCTACATATTAATTTCATTTCCTTCAAAGTGTGTTGGTGTGTTGGTGCTTCGAGCTTTTGAGTCTTGAGCAAATATTGAAGTATTTTTTGGTGACTTGGTGAAAGAATGAAGGAGATCAACATTCTTCCCTCTCTTCTTAAGCCTCCTAAGGCTTCGATCATGTGATTTCACACATAAAATAGTTTATTTGTGTTTCGCTAAAAATACGTGATCGTTAACCATGAAGAAGAGATATCTTGAAAAGAATGAAATTTTGATCTTAAAAACTTGGAAGAAGCTGTTGGCTTTAAGCTTGAAAACAATGAGAAAGAAATTTGTTTCATTTTACTTAACTAGCCTCAACACCCGTGCGATGCACGGGGAGAGCTAGTATTGATTAAGTTAATCCTTTCAATTTGAATTAGGGAGAGGTGTGTGTATGTAAAGCTAAACAACAAATGCATAAATAGGAATAAGCTAGCAAAAATGAAGAGTCAAAACAAGTACAAAAACACAACAATAAAAAATAATTAGAATGTTAATTCGATTAAGCAAGGGTTAAGTTAGCAAAGAGTCAAGTAGTTTGAATTAATAAGTGTAAAATGAACATTTGAAACAAAATAGGAAAAACATAACAATAATTAAAACAAAAATAAAAGAAAAATGAAACAGTAGATGCTTAAATAGAAATGAGTTAGCAAAGAGTCAAGTAGCAAAATGAATTAAGAATAAATAAATAAAAGCAAATTGTTAAATAGTTAGGACTAAGTTAGCAAAGTGTTAAATAGTTAGAATGTTAATACGATTAATGGAGGGTTAAGTTAGTAAAGTGTTAAATAGTTAGGATGTTAATACAATTAAGCAAGAGTTAAGTTAGTTTTATTTTTTTTTATAAGCAAGTGTAGTGGTTAGTGATCTAGATGTTAGTAGTTAGGGGAGTGGGGGGTATGGGGACGCTAGAATTAAGTTAGTAAAGAATCAAGTAGTTAGTATTAATAAGAGCAAAACGAACACCTAAACAAATAGGAAAAACATAATGATAAAAAGTCAAAAATAAATAAATAAAAGTAAGTGGTTAGATAGTGAGAGAGAAACAGTGAGAGAAAGAAAGCAATACTGTTGGCTCAGAGAAGTAAGATGACGTGGCTAAAATGCAATGACAATCTGAACACTATATTTTACTGAAATATCCTTTGAAGATGAGTCAGCTTTGGCGCCAATATTGGCTATAGGATGTTGCTCGCTTAAAAGGAAAGATATGATATTAAATAAATAAATAAGATAAATAATAATCCACGGTTATTAAAACATTTTAAATGTTTTAACAAAAAAATATAGTAAAAATTTATGCAGGCCTACGTAATCAAAAGTGGAGTTAGGGTTTAGTTTGTTAATTATTATGTGTGATTCAGGTCTGAGATTAACAAAATAACTTTATAATGTACGAAAGTTACTTTGTTAATCTCAGACCTGAATCACACATTATAATAATTATTGCTAAAATGATTAAGTTTATAATTATTGCTAAAATAATCATCACCCGTGCAATGCACGGGGAGAGCTAATATCGATTAAATTAACTCTTTTAATTAGCGACTAAAATAATTAAGAAGATCATATATTCAAAAAAAACTTTAAAAATTTCAAGTATTAGATAAACACAACAATAAGTCACAATAGTATTACAAAACCAAGAAGATACATCAACATAAACACAATGAAGCATAAGAGCTTCAAAATACATTAAGCTAATAATTGTTAATAAGAATTCAAGCATACATAATGGCTTGATTAGAATAGAGTTCCAAACCATGGAGGATATTTGTTCTTGAATTAATTCTCCTACTACAAATACATCTCTCTTTAAGTATATATACATAAGAAGCAACGTACAACAACCCAATTCTGTATAGTTAATTGTCAGCATTACCAAAGCCAATCATGACAACAGATAGGAAGCATTCATTGGCCAAATCAGAATACAAATACAGAGGAATAATGATAGTAAAACTTCACTCAAGTAATGAAGTATGCAAAGCAATGCACAATGTCCCATGGATCCCTATTGGCTGAAGTAAATCTGAAGTACTGCAAGCTCAGAAGAATGATAATAGCAAACTCTGACCACTGCCGCCCTTTCCACCAATAGAACCCCAAAATCAGAAATTTCACTCAAGTAATGAAGTATGCAAAACAATGCACAATGTCCCATGGATCCCTATTGGCTGAAGCAAATCTGAAGTACTGCAAGCTCAGAAGAATGATAATAGCAAACTCTGACCACTGCCGCCCTTTCCACCAATAGAACCCCATTGTACATTGTGCTCCACTGCCATGTGTAGGAAACAAAATGCGAAAACTTCATACCCCAATGCACAAAAGGTCTGATAAATTCTTTTAACTTTCTGCATTACATAACGTGAGTACGATTAACAGCCTCAGGTGAGTGAGTGTTGCGCGTAAGAGATCTAAAGGGGATATACAAAAAAAAATAATAAGAAACTCATACCTATAAGGAACATTGCTATCAAGCATGACCAAAGAAGAATGAATTTGATGAAAATTGATAGTGTACATCACTTGTCGTGACAACTAAGATAATCAATTATATAGGGATATACCTATTCCACTGCCTGCACTCAATAGATATGTGTCTGCACTCAATAGATATGTATATAAAAAACATCATAAAGAAAGCAGCAATAGGTTTAAAAAACAACCAGTACTTTAAGACCGTTAAAAATGGACAATAATGATGTATAAAGAAAAGACATGGCAGGAATAGATGGATTTTAGGAGAAAACTGATATAAGAGAGTCATGAGAAAATTCTCATGCAAGACATCCAATGAATTAATATTCACTCATTTTGGTCCCTAAAAGATACAAAATCAATCATATAAGTCCTTGAAAGATGGAAAATTGCATCCGTAATCCCTAAAAATTCATTGTCAGACAAATCAATCCATATATTAACAGGTGCTAGTTGACATTAGCAGAGATAAGTTACATTGCCGTAAATAGCACCATTTCAGAATAGAATACTTAATTCTTTCTTTTCTTTTCTTCTCTTGTACATATTTCCATGATAGTGTGTAATTATTAGGACAGATTTTATTTCCTTTATTTTCTAATTATCATTTATTAGGATTCCTGTACAAGAGTCTATATATTAGATTCTGTGATTTGAAACTAATAAATCAATAATATTCAGATTATTCAGACCTTTCACATGGGATATTAAGTTCCAGGTAGGATGCATATGTGGTTGTTTTCCTCCCTAGCCGAAGTCATTCTATTGTAACTAAAACTCTAATTTCCTTCTTCCTCAGTTCCCTACCCCAACACCTCAATGAGTAGCTGAAGATTCCACCTTAATTTAGCAAGCTCTCCCCGCATGCTGACTTGAACGATAGCCATGAACACTATATTAGAATATGTAGATACTAGATATTAAGGAACTAAAGCCTGCATTGATGAATGAAGTATTGCCAAGTTCTTCTTGAAATTAGGAGCGAAAGTGCCAACATAACTGCTATTATGAAAGAAAAAACAAATGTTCGAAAATATTGGAATATGAAAAGTGATTTACTCATATCAAGATTAGTCATGAAGGAACCAATTTCAAGCAAAACCCCAAAATCCATCTAACAAAAACAACGAAATCTTATTAAGAACGAAGAACAAAAGGATCAGAATGAAACAATTGCTTTAGCTCTAGTACAAAAAAAATAATAAGAACCTTTGCAACCTGGAAATCTCCCTAGGAAGCACACAGTAAACAACAAAAGATAGTATTGCAAGCAAAGAGATCATTGCTGATTATATTGGAAACAACAATAGAGCTGCGAATCGAAAAATGAACGGGATCAGTGAAAGTTCTTTCTCTTCCTTTGTATGCAAATGGGACCTGAAATATGAGAAGGGGCACTGCTAGAGTAAGAAAACACATGCAAGGAGGGACGAGAGAGAAAGATTGCAGAGTAAACAGGACAAGTGAAGGAGAGAAGCACCTCAAGTGGACGTCATCCGGCGCAATCATCTCTATCTCCGGCGACGCCATCCCCTAGCAAAAAATTTAGTTGGAGGTGACAGGGGCATTATTGTCCTTTGAAAAATAACATAATGTCTCTCTAATTTTTCTATCAAAATACAAAAACAAAGGAGAGAGATAAATACTTTATCATGTTTACTTAACTTCCTTCTCTCATACCAAACAATACACATAACTCATTCTCTCAACTCTTTCTTCTCACTTTTTGAACCATTATTTCCTGTCATTTTCACTTTCAAGCCAAACTAAGGGTTGATTCATGAAGTAGATAGCATAATTAAGGATCAATTAAATTACTAAGAAAAATGATATTATTATCAGAATTCAAACATATTTATTTATTGATAGATCATTAAAACACACACCTTGAGTGCCAAATTACCGCGCTCCAACTTTTGATCTAGGATTTGACGCTTATTGCCAGTAAGATTATGCCCACCTTGACCAGTGTACACAGCATCATCTGAATTGTCCAGATCATCCTCGTACATGCCCGAAATAACAATGGCCACAGCAATAGGGTATTCATAGCTTCTGTTCTGTGACAACCAAGAGAAGAAAAGAAAAAGATATGTTTAAATGGAACATTGAAATCGAACATCTATTATATGATGATCATATGTATTGTTTATGATCTTTTGGCATACCAAATTAGAGTATTAAGTAAAAACATGGTATGAAAAACTGTATTACCACTTTGGAATAGGACAGGCCCATATAATCAATGCCATTTAACCAGTGGCTATGAAAACCAACTGCAACCATTTCAGCACGAGAATAGAACTGATATCCAACTTCAATACCTTCAATTAAGAGAAAAAATCAAGATCATTAAATAAGAACAAATGGTACAATAAATGTTGGCCATCTATAAAACAAGCTACTTATAAGAAATACAATCTGTCAGAGTTGAGGGGCAACCAGTAAATTAGACCATAAAACATCAACAATAAAAGCAACACAAAATGAAGCTACCAACCTGGAATGTTGCCAACTGTTTTCTCACCGTACAGTATCTCTTTGTTTTTCATCATCTGTCAGAGCTCCAATTTGAAGAGTGTTAAAAGACAACAAGATACAATTAAATTAGCTTATTGTGACAAAATAACCACCTTTTTACCAACTTCTTGGATGAGCTTTAAACAAACTAATTTCACCAAAGTGCCAAACAGGAACCGAAACAAACGAATGGTAATATAAAACTAAATAGTTAAATTTAAAATTACATATATTATCAATAAACCAACTTCACTTTGAATTGCTATCAGATATCACATTACAGAAGCAATCCATTAAATGCTTCCAAAGAGATGGCTCATAACCAACCAAAAGAACAAAGAATTGACAAGATATTCAGCATCAATCAATAGAAAGAGAAAAATTGATAATCAGAAGATGAATAAGGTAAATTCATTGCAGAGCTCCTGGCAAATATCAGGAATGCAAAATCCCACACTAGATCATCACATAGAAAAATAACATGACACTCGTAGTCAGGATTCTACAACGATAAAATAAAATCACTTTTTAGTTTTTACTTGCCTCAGTTACTGCCTTCAGATCAGGTCACCGTCGCGAAGACCCTCGCGCCGTTCTCCTCGCCGTCACCATCGTTCTCCCTAAACGGTCGCCGTCGCAAAGAGCAAACCCGTCGCCATTAAGATCCGTGGAAACCACCACCATCGTCGTCGCTGGAGACGGCGCGAATCTTCGTCTTCCAACCGTCGCAAACTCTCTCCACTGTCGCGCGTCTAGCTCCAACGGCAACCTCACCGTCACGTCGTACATCGTCTTCTCACCTTTCTTCTCGATCTTCTCTTCTCTCTCTCCGGCGCAATCATCTCTATCTCCGGCAACGTCATCCCCTTTCTCTCTTCGCATCCGAACCCCTCTCTCTCCCATGGTTTCGTTCTTCTCCTCTCACTGTAACTTCTTTCTCTCTTTGATTTTCGAAAATCTTGCATCATTTTGAGAAGGGGAAGAAGACGAGAAATAGGAGAAACAGAAGAAGAAAGAGAGGAAGAAATGGAGGTTGGGAAAGTGAGAAAGTGAGAGAGAAAGAGAGAAAACGAGAAATTAGAAAAACTGACACTGGCTCAGAACAGCTCAGAAGTTGCATCAGAAGTTTGCACTAAAATTACCCAAATATCCTTTGCAACTTTGGCGCCAAAATTGGCCCAAGATGTTGCTCGCTTAAAAGGTAAGATGTGTTGGTCTTTCAACCTAGAAAAAATTAGTTTTGGAAAGTTTTGATAATCGAAACTTTAGATAAACTTTAACAATCTTTGAGAAAGGATCTAACTTCGAAGTTTTCAAAGTTTAAGGTTGTAAAGTTTTGAAGAAGATATTTTAAAAAAAGTATTAGTGAAGAAGCCTAAAGTTGTTTGGGAAGAAGTGTAAGGGAAAACTAGTGGCTTAAAAACCTTAGTTGTCATCTTGTTACTTCTTGAATACGAGAGTAGAGAAAGGGGGGGTAGCCCCTGTGTATTTTATTAATTGTGAACGAAAAACAAATTACACGGGAGAGAACATACTTTCCTAATGTTGGCCAATTCATTAGGAAGTCGGAGTAAGTTGTGATCTAACAAGCAGAAAGTATGCCAAAAGATCCTAAGTCGTGATCTAAACCTCCTATTTATAATACATAGGAAGTTGGAGTAAGGAAATACTAAAATCTAACCTAAGAAACTAACTAAACAGAATTACTCTAACTGAATAACAGACTTTGTTATTCAGACTCTCCTAATGATATTACGTTCTATTCTTTTACAAGGATAACTGGGCTTGAGTAAGGGCCGGTTCTTGGCCTAACAATTCTAGCTTGGAGCATCTCCTCAACTTGTTTCTCAAACTAATTTTTTTGCAAGTGAGGCTACCTATATGGTCTCACGTTAATTGGGTTTACCCCTGTTTGATAGGGATATGTGGTCTATGTCTGTTTTAGGAGGTAGTCCCTTAGGTTCCTCAAATACATTAGCAAACTCCTCAATTAGGTGTTTCACATCTCCTTGTCTATCCTCGTTTTCTATGCTTCCAAGAGTGCAAGCATTAGTCTCATACATGCATGGTGAGTTCCAAACCCCAATAAAAGCTTCTACTTCTACCATTATCAACATTAGTAAACCTTTGTAGCATCAGTAGTTACAAGAAGTGGTTCATCACATGACAGGATTCAAGGATGTTGAGTCATCCAAGTGATGATCCTCTTTTTGTGATTGCTGAAGCTCATTGACCTGACTAATGTTGATAAGTGTCTTCCCCTTCTTGTTTATGTATCTCGAGAAAAATGCTCGAGATAAAATCACAACAAAAAGGCAAGTTCCATGAATGTCTTAATTCGAGCATCAGTTGTAATTTCTAATGCTCCATTTATACTCAATCTTCATTGTGATCACTATATCTATAATTCAAAGATATAATGATCATAATCAAGATTGAGTATAAATGCACCATTAGACATTACAGTTTAGGCTCCAACCAACGCATTCATTGCACATACCTTTTTGTTGTGATCGTATCCCAAATGCTTTTCTCGAAAAACATAAACAAGAAAGGAAAGACAGTTGTCAAGATTAGTAAAGTCAATGAGCTTCGTCGCGTCAGTAGTTACAAGAAGAGGTTTATCACTTCAGAGGAATCAAGGATGTCGAGTCATTCGAGTGATGAACCTCTTCTTGTGATTGATGACGCTATAAAGCTCAGTGACCTGACTAATGTTGATAAGTGTCTTCCCCTTCTTGTTTATGTATCTCGAGAAAAACGTCCAAGATACGATCACAACAAAAAGGCAAGTTCCATGAATGTCTTAGTTCGAGCCTTAGTTGTAATTTCTAATGCTCCATTTATACTCAATCTTAATTGTGATCACTATAACTATCATTCAAAGATATAATGATCATAGTTAAGACTAAGTATAAATGGACCATTAGACATTACGGTTTAGGCTCCAACCAACGCATTCATTGCACATACATTTTTGTTGTGATCGTATCCCAAATGCTTTTCTCGAGAAACATAAACAAGAAAGGAAAGACAGTTGTCAAGATTAGTTAAGTCAATGAACTTCGTAGCATCAGTAGTTACAAGAAGAGGTTCATCACTCCGGAGGAATCAAGGATGTTGAGTCATCCAAGTGATGATCCTCTTCTTGTGATTGTTGACGCTAAGAAGCTCAATGACCTGACTATTGTTGATAAGTGTCTTCTCCTTTTTGTTTATGTATCTCTAGAAAAACGTCTGAGATACGATCACAACAAAAATACAAGTTCCATGAATGTCTTGGTTCGAGCCTCATTTGTAATTTCTAATGGTCATTGTCAAGATTGAGTATAAATGGACCATTAGGCATTACAGTTGATGCTCGAACCAACGCATTAATGGCACCTACCTTTTTGTTGTGATCGAAAAACATAAACAAGAAAGAGAAAATCGATATCAACATTAGTAAGGTCAACTAGTTTCTAAAAGTTCAACTTCCTTGTCAAGATTAGTAAAGTCAATGAGCTTCGTAGCGTCAGTAGTTACAAGAAGTTCATCATTTCGGAGGATTCAAGGATGTTGAGTCATCCGAGTGATGATCCTCTTCTTGTGATTGCTGACGCTAAGAAGCTCATTGACCTGACTAATGTTGATAAGTGCCTTCCCCTTCTTTTTAAAGTATCTCGAGAAAAACGTTTGAGATACGATCACAAAAAAAATACAAGTTCCATGAATGTCTTGGTTCGAGCCTCAGTTGTAATTTCTAATGGTCCACTTATACTCTATCTTCTTGTGATCACTATATCTATAATTCAAAGATAAAATGATCATAGTCAAGACGGAGTATAAATGGACCATTAGGCATTATAGTTGAGGCTCGAACCAACGCATTAATGCCACCTACCTTTTTGTTTTGATCGTATCCCAAACGCTTTTCTCGAGAAACATAAACAAGAAAGACAAGATAGATATCAACATTAGTAAGGTCAACTAGATTCTAAAGGTTCAACTTCCTTGTACAGTCTCTTAAATTTCATGTCTTTGATTGATAGGCATCTGACCTGAGACAGATGGAGTCAGGAAGTCTATTGATCCTAACCTTGAACTCGTCATACTCACACTTCAATCTACAATCGTTGACAGAATCTGACTGCACTTTGTTTTTGTAAGGGTCTATTTTTAAGTTGAAGTATGATTCAAGGTTCCTGGGCACTAGTCCCGTCAATTAACTAAAACTGCTCATTTCTCCGCCATTCTTCTAGCTCGACCACTTAATCCCAAGCACTGCAAACATGAATGAAATGATTGTTATGCCTAATAGATAAGAGAGGAATGTGACATTGAGTGTTTGCACAATGAATTGGCCAGAGAAGACGGATAGTGAAAGAAGGAAGCAGTAGATAATTATGGATATGGATGTGAATGGACAAATTCCAACATTAAGGTATGCAATTCTATGAAGAAGTTTCATTCTTGGGGTAGAAAGATGGGCATTGTTAAGCGAGAAGAATATTTCAACTAAACCAATAGTCCATTTGAGAACCACTTAAACGAGAAAAATATTTCAACTAAACCCGTAGCCCATTTCCAATGGAAGGGAAGAAGGGAAGTTTGATCTTCCAAGAATATATTTCTTTGTCTCCACCGTCGATCTTGAGAAACAACTACCTCTTGTAACTGCAAACACTATCTTGTCAATTTTAGCTACTCATTACCCGAGTGAGAAGCTCTCTTGCTATATTTCTAACGATGGAGGGGCAGTTCTAACTTTTGAGGTAATGGCTGAAGCTACTAGCTTTTCTTATGTATGGGTTCCTTTCTGTTGTAAACATGATATATAGAGCCTAGGAACTTTTTAGACAGATGGCACTTTACGGTTTTGATACACCCCAGTCTAAATAGCACCACTGAGGTTGTTGTTCTTGTTGCTATGGCCGACAAAAAAAGCAAGCAGTAGTGGCTAGCACCCCTGAAGAGAAGCGTGCGATGACAATGGGTGATTCTGATGATGAAATGAATCTATTTTTGTTCCCTGAGGAATTTGGAAACTCGAAATTCCTAATTGATCTTATGGAAAAGCAAGAAACAAACTGTTGTTGCAAGGTCAAGCACTGAAGTTGAGTATCGTGCTATAGCTAATGCAACTTGTGAAATTGTATGGTTAAGGAATTTGCTTCAAGAGTTGAAGTTTTGTGAGATTTGTCCTATGGAACTTGCTTGGGAGAATCAATCAGCTTTGCATCTCTCATCAAATCCACTATTTCATGAGAGAACTAAACATATGGAGATTGACTGTCACTTCATTAGAGAGGAGAGTCTCTCGGGCATCATCAAGACTTCCTTTGTCAGCTCTAATGATCAACTCATAGACATGCTAACTAAGTCGTTACGAGGCCCTAGAATAACGTATATATGTAACAAGTTGGATGCCTCTAACATATATGCTCCAGCTTGAGGGGGAGTGTTGATTGATTATGTAATTATTTAGATTGATTGGTTTCCTTAGTTAGTTAATTTTGTACTTATAAGGTTGATTACATCTCTCGTGTATCTATAAAGTATAAATCCTATTGAATAATATAACAAATATTCAGTTTCAAGTTTAACAAAAGCCCTACCAAGGAATGTATACAAGAATATCAGATCCAATCTGGGTACGATAGATATCAACCATCTAGATTGAGGGGAGTGATGAAGATCAGCAAAGATTCTATGAATTTGAATTAGCAATGATATGGAGATCAATTCCCCTTATTTATAGGCTAGATTATTGCTCTCATTTCTATCCAATGTATTCTATATATATCTCTCATGTATCATTCAAACGATTCAAGGAAAATAAATATATAAATATATTTCCGCACAAGTAAGAACCAAATTTGTAAATGTCTTACCTATTCTAACTGTAACTACATATTTATGTCATATTCAAGATGATACCTGTCTATTACCATTAAATTTTGATGATAACAACCACTGTTTTTTATTGACAGAATTATGATGACAAACACTTAGAAACAATTATTCTAATGATTTTGATTAAGAGTGCAAAGCAACATGGAAGGGGGCAGAGAAGGCCTCATAAATCAGAACAATGAAATAGCACAGAAATGACAACAGAGAAGCAGCAATATCATAAAAAAACTAGAAGTAACACATAGAGGGCAAAGCAACTAGGAGCAGCAAATAACCTGAGAAACTTTATCAACAAAAATCTAGCTTAATTTTCTCCAGATTCTGTTATCTCATGCTTGTATGATTCCAATTCTTTAGTGTTTGCAACTCTTCCTGCAAATACAAATAAAATAAAACAAACAAATTAAAATGGTTGGCCAATAACCCGTGACCAGTTAAAATTGAATTGAAATTGAAATTGAAGACATCCATAAATAGAATGATAAAGATAAGACAAATAGAGTATTCTAAGTTGGAGCAACTAAAGATATTGGTGGCAGAATTACCCATTCTGAGTGTTCCAGAAAAGGGTAATGGGGGAAAAGTACTTAAAATGGACTTCTTAAACTCATGGGGCTAGACTTTGAAAAAATCTAAAACTTTCTTCGGTCTAGTTTGAAGAGTTGAACTCTTGGGAGACAGAAATACACAAAGATCCTAAGTTACAAAGTATGATACAACAGTTAATACAAGAGATCCTAATGCTCGTCCAGGATATACATTTCGGAGTAAGTCTATAAGGGGAGGTTGGTGCTACTAGGGGCAGCAATAGGCCCGGTCATGCTTCGTAAGGCCTGACCCATCACCTGTCGTAGGCACACTTTTAAGGCCTTGTGTGGCCTTTTTAAAGGCTTGATGAAGCCTATTTAAAATCCTTTTAAGCATTAAGGCCGAAGTAAACAAATAATCCTACTACTAAATAGGCCAAATCTTATGAAGGCCTAAGCACAACAGTAATTATTTCTCTCATAGTAATTTAACTTGTCCTTTTCTAGTTCATATAAGTTACTGTTGTGTCTTTTACCTGTTTACCAATTACTGGATGGATCACCGGAAAATGAAAACTCAAAAAAAAAAATAGGAAGCATAAAAAATAACATTATACTACACAATTAATGAATAGTGTCTTTATACTATTGCAGTTTTTTAGCACGCACTTGGAATAAACTAATCAAAAATTGAACATTTTTCATACAAATAAACAAAGTTTCATATGAAAATGGCAAAATCGACCAATATCAGAAGACCCTAACAATTTCACAAAGGCTATTACCACAATCCAAAAGTATCTTTCCCTCATATACTATATTTTGTCTTTATTATTCTAGTTAGAACCTAATTAACATCCACAATTACTAATTGGCTGAAGTTATGAAACAAGTTTTCGAATATCCATCAAAAAAGGAAATAGTTATCTAACAAATCCCGTACCTGTCAATTTGTACCGCCAAGTTACAAGGAGCAGCTGAATCGTACTATGCACCATATCTCTCATTCAGTCTTGTGAGTTTTATACAAGGAGCAGCAGTTACTACCCAATAAAAGCAGAGAAGTTGTTTCTCATCTGAAACTGAATATGTATATTGATTCTGATTGATTCTCTAAAACAAAGATCAAGTATTTATACAAGAGCAGTGAAACAGAATTAGTTTACATTAGGGGCAAAAGGAAGATAACCTGTGCTTTCCGGCGATTTCTCCTTCCACCGTTAACGATTTTCGTGCGTTCTGTTCAGAGCCTTGCGAGTGTGCCCAATGTTCTGAATTGCAGCATAACACCGTTTCTAATACGAGACGTAGTAGAAATTAGAAAACGCCCAAAGCTTAGTGGAAACGTAATATAAATAGTGTAAACTTAACCCTAGTAATTATTTATCCGGCCATTTATCAGGCCCATTAGGTTTAATTTTAGAATAGCGTGTTTAAATATAAGCCATCACTTTTCACACATCCCCTCCTACTCACCACACACCCCTTAACTCTAGATATTCCAAAAATACCCTTAAGTAGAGGACATGTTTACGTGTGATTCGGTTGAGGCCAACCGAATATATTCGGCTAAGGCCAACCGAACGTTATAAAAAATAACAAGGGGGTGTTGTTCATCTTTGTTCGTTCAGGGAAGGGGATCCGAAACTGTTCGGCTGACATCAACGGAACACACTTGATACTGTTCGGTTCACATCAACCGAACACACCTGAATCTCAAAATGAATGTATTTAACGAATCTTCTAACTGATTGACTATCAATAATAAATGTATTTAACCAATCTTCTAACTGATTGACTATCCATGAGACAATCTTGTTCGAATATTCCCTCTTCTGATGAACTTCCGTCCCACCTCCATAGCTTATCACATTCACTCTCTTCGCTGTAAGAATCGCTTGTACAAGTGTCTCTCCATTGACCACTCTTCTCTTGGAAGCAATTCCATAGATCACTTAAACTGAAATATTCAACTGCTTCTCTTTCCCACGGATGCCACAAACGGTTAAGGTTTCTAATCTCTTACTGTTAAGGGGGGTGTTCGGTGGGGGTGCCCCGAACCCTCTAAAAATTGAATAAAGGGGTGTGTGCCAAAAAATACTCATTCGGTTGCCCATAACCGAATTATTTCGGTTGCCCGTAACCGAATCAGCGAAAAATGCGCGTTTCATTAGTAGCCTTTTGGTCATTTCGCAGGGTTTGGGGGTGTGGGATGAGTAGGGAGGGATGTGGGAAAAGCATGGTCCTAAATATATTAGCTCTTGTACTCTAATTTCGATCCTAATAATGTTGAGAAATATTTCTCCGCATGGTATCAGAGTTCTCGATCTTCGGAGACTTGCTTCCGCATAAACTCTAGCCGTCTTCATTGTGGTAAACCCTAATCACCTTTATTATGACTCTTTTTGGCATTCGTTGCAGTCTGTTGGCACTCTCTTTCTGCGTCTTCACTATTCAGACCAGAAAAATTGCAGTCTTCAAAGTGCAGTATTCAATTTGCACCTTCTTTCTCCACCTCTAAACATTGATCTAACCATAAACCTATCATCCTTTGATTCGATCACTACACTGCCCCTACCATCAAGACTGCCATCAAATTCTGAGCCAACTAATGAAATTTCGTTGTCGTCTGCCTCCTTACGTGCGCCCACGCAGCGCCACCGTAACCGCCAAGTTCCAGCATGTAGCCTCCACACGCCACCCTACAGTGACCTTTTCGCGATCCCTAAGAATGCTCGAATTTTGGACTCCGGTGCCATTGACCACATGACATTCATTTCCAGCTTTTTTGCTCTTATACCTCCTCTAAGAAGAATTGCTATGTTACCATTGTTAATGGTTCTTATGCTCGTATTGATTGCTCTGGGAGTGTTAACTTGCAACCTTCATTTCAATTACATGATTTGCTACATGTTCCCACAATCTCACAATCAAATATATGTTCGTAAACTCACTCATGATCAGAAATCTATAGTAACATTTTTCACTTCTCATTTGTTTTTCGGATCATGAATTTACATGTGTCGACACCCCCACAACGACACGGTGTCGTAGAGAAAAAGAATCATCGTTTACTTGAAGTTTCCTGAGCCATGCTCTTCCAAATGCATGTACCCAACTTATACTGGGGAGAAGTAGTACTGACGGTTACCTACTTGATTAATCGGGTCCCATCTCGCATGTTAGGTAATGTCAGTCTTATTCATCTTATGACTTCAAAGTTTCCTTTTGTTCCTATTTTGCATTGTCTCAATTATTTGCTCGTGTTGCCTTTGACCATGTTCATAAAAAACATCGAAGTAAGTTAGACTTCTTGTAGTTAGATGCATCTTTCTAGGTTATGCACTTAATAATAAAAGATGATATAAATACTATCATCCTCCTAGTCGTAAGTACTTTGCCTCTAAAGATGTCAAGTTTTAGTAGAATGTGTCCTACTTCATTCATCCTCAGCTTTAGGGGGTGAACATTCATGACTTGGAGTCTGAATTCGAGTTTCTAGCCCTACATGAGTCGCCTATGACACATGTCTCAAGTCCTACTACTGGTCCTGCGTCCACAAGTCCTACATATGAGTCTCTTGAGTCGCATGTGACTCCTGTCTGAAGCCCTACTACTGGTCCTCCCTCCACAAGTCCTACATTTGAGTCGGTAGTTTCTAATCTAGAGCCTGGGTCGCCTATTTCTATTTTGGTCCATCTTTTGTCTTCTATTTTGCATGAACCATCATCTTCGACACCACCAAAAAATTAGGCTGGCGAACCAACTTTGGTGTAACAGAGAAGAAGTAAACTCGACCTGCTCCAGACACAACCCCAATTACCTGAAACTGGGGTAAGTACTGAAACTAACTCCTCTAAATGTGATTCTCAAATTTCGGATACTGGTGACACTTACACTTATGACTTTCATATTGCCTTGAGGAAATGAAAAAGATCTTGTGCCAAATATCCTATTTCTTAACTTGTGTCTTCTAAACATCCTTACTTGGAGCATCAATGTTTCATTTTAACTATTGACTTTGATTACCCAATCGTTTGTTCAAGAAGCTTTCAAATATAGAAATTGGGTCCAAGCTATGAATGAAGAGATGAACACATTTGCGAAGAATGTAACGTGGGAAATTGTTGAGAGATAGGAGCAATATTCAAAATACCCCCCAAGCTGCAAAACAAACGAACACAGATGCAAAACATTGTCTTCTATCCTAAGGTTCACATATCACATAAATGCAATAAAATAAAAGACAAGATAAGGGTAAAAATAAACGTTAAATTAACAACTAATCCTACAACTAATTAGACTAGGTTTGACTCTTTAAAAGTCCCTAGTGGAGTCGCCAGCTGTAGCGATTGGGTAAAATTACTATTCTACCCAAAAAATCCAAATTTGTTTTAAATTACTAAAAGGAAATTTGGGATGTTACAAAAACCCTTGTAATTATTAATCCGACCCATTTATCAGGCCCATTAGGTTCAATTTTAGAATAGCCTATTTAAATAGATTAGCTCGTGTACTCTAATTACTTTAGCAAATAGCACTGACTAATATTTAGTCTGTATACATAAATTTATATGTAGATAGTAACTAATAAACAAAAAAAGCATATATAGATAGTATTAGTTATTTAATAATATAAAATTTTTAAATTGAATAGTGGACCTCCCACTACATGATATACTGATGGATTTGGAATGAGTGGTTTTCCTTTACCATACCTTCGATAACTTTAAGTATTTCTTGGAGAGAGAAAGATAAGAGAGAAAAATGGAATAAGATAAGAGAGATAGACACAAAATGACATAAAATCGTGGTACTTTTCCTTTCCTAAATGCACCTAATCCTTTCCCTATACTGGTATATAAGCTTCGGGGTTGTTTCTCTGCACTTTGAAATACCTAATCCTTTCCCTATACAAAGCATATTAATAATTTATCTTAATCTTAATCTTAAACTTATATTAATCTTAATCTTAATGATATACATAAAGAACTCAGAAAAAAAGCTCATTTGTATAGGTGTCAATCAAACACGTTATCTTTAACGCCTCACATTAATAATTTTTTCCTACCCATTTCTATCCAACAAAAACTACAGATTTGACTATTGCTTTTTCCAACTTTATCCCATCTCCCAAATTTTGCCACTTTTTTGTGATATGAAGAACTATTATAGGACAGTTGAATAAAATCTTGGTAAAACATTCTAACACAGTTGATCTAAAATAACAAAAGAGTACTTCACTCAATATTAGGACAGAAGTACACACATTTTAGTGACTGAGTGGTAAATACTATTGCAAAGCTCATTTTCTCAAGAGCCAAAGTTTCAATGTATTGTCCTAACTCTACCCTGTAAAAATCACCAATTACCTCCTCCGAATCTCAGTATCGACTCTTCTTTCTTTTGCTTGACGAGTTCAAGTATCATGGGATTGAAGAAACGGTCACAGACATATTTCCTCTCCTCAGCTTGAATCTCCTTAATAGGACAAGGATATGGGTTTGCTGGAAGTCTCTTTCCTTGAAGGCGTGCAATTTGCTTAAGACGGCCTATTGCTTTCTTCTTTGCCTTCTTCTCTGCCACATATTCCATCTAGGAAAAAAAACTGATTTTTAGAGGACAAAAGGGGAAAACAAATTGCAGATAGAACATTTTTTTTTCAAAAATCAAGGGGCTTAGCAGCCCAGAAAGAGATTATACAGGAACTAAATGAGTATAGATTCCAATGACATCAGCGGCAACTAGATGCCTTATACTATCTGGAGGACTATTAAACAAATAAAATTGTCATAAGATCACACCCCAACAATGCAAGGCCATTTGCAACTTTGTCAGTCTCACGATAAACATGCTGGATCATGACCGACTAATCCAAGTGGAACAAATTGAAGATAGAACATATTCAGGAACCAATATAAGTTACATACATCTGCTACATACACTGCTTGTTCCTCACTAATGCCCTGTTCTTTCAACTCAAGCACCCTCAAGGCAAATAAACGAGATGGAGGGGGATCAAAAGCACAAAACCTGTGGAAATTGAAACATTAATCATATATATGAATAAGTAAATAATGCATTTGATGCTTCAATTTTATTAATAACACAAACAAGTAGACATGGTCTATGGCCTATTAAGAGCTCTCCAAATGCATATGGAGGCCTCTTGAAAGAAAAAATACCATACTGAGAAATATGAAAAATTAATTGTCAACAAAAGATCAAATTTAATGGCATGGATCATAATTTAAGCAAAAAAAATTACTTGACCGTTCAAGTTGATTTTTCCAACTGACACCTGTCAATCAACTTCCCCTTGTTATATAGTCTGATCCTATTTTCGCAACAATTACTATTCATTGGTTTCACTCTCTCTAACTTTCTATTTCCTTCAAATTTATATTCCAAATCTCCATTGTAGTTGCAGTTCAAGAATCGGCCTCTTCTAGATACTTTACATATAGCTGCAAGGTGAAATCATTGGCCTCTTGTGAGCCAAGTTGTATCAATATTCTATTCCCCCTCTCACCCTCCTTCAGTCCACTTGATTATTGATTTAATTTAATTTTTCAATCAAAGTTTCAACTGATATTTATCAGTGAGTAATTATGTTATAGAGGTTGTCACATGATATTTTTATTTGAGATATAATATAGGGCATTAAATTTAATATAACACTTATAAATAGTTCTTATTTCTCACAATAACAAACTATTCTCACCTGAAAGCTAAGTCAATACCCTCTGTACATATAATAAAAATGTTGAGTCAGCAGTTGTGTGTGTGTGCATCGATGTACAAAGTTCATTCAATGAAATGATACAAGTCGGTTTCTCTTCTACTCCTAGACTTTCAGACGTTTCATTTTATCATGGTATCTCGATCCTTTTTCAAGGCCTGAAAGCCATTTCCATCCCTGCAAAACCCTAATCTCAACCTATCGATCCGAGCAATTCTGGTGCGTCGCACACTAGAAATCTGTTAAAAGAGGTTCCAGTGACTGTGCAATCATCTTCTGCATCCAATTCTCTTTTGCATGCAATCTCAATCAAATTCATCGATGGCAATCTCCTTAGAATATCATTGTTTATTCTCTAGGATCAGTTTTCAATCTTAGCATATCTTAAGAGTGTCTCCTAGGATTAATTTCCATATCTCTTGCGTATTATTATTATAATTAGTTTCCTAATTTCCTTATTAATTTAGGATTAAGTCTATGGATCCTTATAGACAGGGATGGGTGTTTAGTTTTTTGTATCGAACTACTATCAAGTTAGTTGTCAATAACATTCAAAGTTCTTATTATTTTCTCTCCTATTTATCTAAAATCCCACAACTTCAACAATGCCATTTCTCGCTATCTGCTGCAAATTCAATCAATCAATGACTACTTTCAAGTTGTAGGAGAAACCAATCTATCAATGACTATTTTAGAGTTGTAGGAGAAACCGAGAAAGTATCTAAGAACAAGATCGCATTAATGCTTTTTTGAGGGTTTACCAGAGGAGTATTCCTTTGTCAAGATGATGATATATGGAAAACTCGAAGTTCAAAATTGTCCTGCAAACTCCACGCATTTGTGAATGTTGCTCAAACTAATTCCATCGATTTCAGCTCCTTTGCCAATCATGGAGGTTTTTGATGTGAACCCAAATAACAAAGTGATCAACAATGGAAAACAAGGAGTATGATATTTCTGAAATAAAAGGAAAATCACAATAGAATGATACTCTACTTCCCACATAACCAAGCCGCGACATAGAACAATGCTCTCTACCCATAATTAACTCAAAATGGTTTTCCAAAAGATACCCATTCTCTCTCCAGTTAGTCCTTATATAACCAAATTCTCTAACAGTTGCCCCCCTTGGTCACCCCTTGCCACATATTCTCTAACACGGGTAGCCCCCCTTGGCCACCCTTTGCCACATTAGCATTTTCCTTCTTCACTCTTTTATTTTCCTAGCATAAATTCCCACACAGTGGGCTAGGAAGTATGATCCCACAGTTGAGGGGGTCTAAGTTTTCTTGGTTATGGTCGTGGTGGCATATGCTATGGAGGTCGTAATAGAGGGGGTCTAAGCTGTGGTGATTTATGTCCTACTTGTTAGCTTTGCAGCAACTATCAGCAGGATGCCGCCCATTTTGTTGTTACAGATTTGAAGGACACTTATTGTAGCCCTCTGCTGCGCCACCAGCAACTCATGCTCGTGGCTCTTTCTATACATAATTCATCCTCAACATCCACCACACTATCAACCCAGTGCGTACGTTGTTACACATGGTCAATTTGCTATTCATGGTTAGTTTGCAGCTCATATACCAAAATTGTCAGCTCCGCGAGACTTTATTTCTCAGGCTTAGTACCCATAATTAACTCTAGTTCTTCTATTCCTTCAATTTCCACTGCCTCACCTCCTCTATTTTTCACTATTCCTACTGTCAAATTCCCACATATTATTTATACCTCTAAATCAGTTTTCACCATTTGTAAACCTCACCAAATCATTCCCTCAATTCTTCAAACCAACCATCCTCTCATTCCTTACTTCCTACTTCCAGTTCTGCGTAGTCCCACTTCTGCCAAATCGAAAGGCTATTGGATGTAATTGGGTATTTCGTGTTATGGAGAACCCAAATGGTAATGTTAATTAATAAAAATGTAATTGGGATGTAATTGGCTTTCATCAACAAGCAGGATCTGATTATGATGAATTTTTTTTGCTTGTTATTAAGCCTATTACCATTAGGATAATTCAGATTTTTGAACTTGCTTTTAAATGGAGCATTCAGCAAATTGTTGTCAACAATGCCCTTGTATGTTGTCGAAAAAATTTTGCCAGTTATTAAGCATGTTACCATTAGAAGTAGACTGTGTACCTTTACAAGAGCAATAGGTAAGTCAATGGAGGGATCAGGTGGGACCACGGCAGACGAAGAAATTGGAACAGAAGCTGAATCAACTGGAGCTGAATCACCAGAATCAGTAGGAGCAGTCTCAAAGGATTCATGATGCCTATGCTCATGCCTAATACTGTTAAATAGAGACGAAGAATAGAGAGACGATATTGGTCACGCAGTTCGGCCAATGTTTGCCTACGTCTGCGACTACAGAGTAGCTGTAGTTCCGTCTTATTAACTGTATATGTTGTTGTGTGTTAAGAGTACAAGCACTAATGTGTTTAAATAGACTATACTATATGAAAACCTAACGGGCCTGGGCCGAATACACATATAAATAAATCTACTATTTACACCACATCTCAACACTCCCCCTCAAGCTGGAGCGTATAGATTGTAGGCATCCAGCTTGTCACATATGTAAGTTATCCTTGGTCCTCGAAGAGCTTTTGTGAAGATGTCTGCCAATTGATCATTAGAACCAACAAATGAAGTAGCAATGTCGCCGGACACAATCTTCTCACGAACAAAGTGACAATCAACTTCAATGTGTTTGGTTCGCTCATGAAAGACTGGATTGGACGCAATATGTAGGGCTGCTTGATTATCACAGATGAGACTCATAGTGCCTATTTTACAAAAACGCAACTCTTGGAGAAGATGTTTCAGCCACGTGAGCTCCTGAGTGGTAAGAGCCATAGCCCGATATTCAGCCTCAGCACTGGATCTGGCAACAACATTTTGCTTTTTACTTTTCCATGAAATTAGATTTCCACCAATAAGAACACAATACCCAGATGTGGACCTTCTATCAAAGGGGCAACCAGCCCAATCAGCATCTGTGTAAGCGACAATATTTGAATCACCTCTATCCGTGTAAACAAGACCTTTTCCAGGAGCTCCCTTGATATACCTCAGGATTCTAACAACGGCATCCCAATGACTGTCACAAGGAGAATTTAGGAATTGACTCACCACACTAACAGCATATAATATCTGGTCTCGTCATGGTCAAGTAATTTAACTTTCCAACTAGCCTCCTATACCTTCCTGGATCTGAAAATGGCTCCCCCTGATCTGGTAGGATCTTGACATTAGGATCCATAGGAGAGTCAATTGGCTTGCAATCCAGCATTTTGGTTTCTTCTAAAATATCCAAAGCATACTTTCTCTGGGAAATAGCAATCCCTGCCTTAGAATGAGCTACCTCAATGCCAAGAAAGTAACGTAACTTTCCAAGATCTTTGACCTGAAAGTGGTGGACTAGATGTTGTTTAAGTCCTGCAATCCCATCATGATCATTACCTGTAATGACAATATCATCGACATAGACAACCAGATAAATACATTTGTGAGAGGAGAACTTATAAAAGACAGAGTGGTCAGCTTCACTCCGAATCATGCCATACTCTTGAACAACACTACTGAATCTCCCAAACCATGCTCGAGGGGATTGTTTAAGACCATACAAGGCTTTGTGAAGTCGACAGACATACCCACGACACTCCCCCTGAGCAACAAAACCAGGTGGTTGCTCCAGATAAACTTCTTCTTCTAGATCTCCATGGAGAAACGCATTCTTGATGTCTAGTTGATACAATGGCCAATGTCGCATTGCAGCCATAGAAAGGAATAGACGAACAGAAGCCATTTTAGCCACCGGTGAGAAAGTATCACTGTAATCAAGGCCAAAAACCTGAGTATAGCCCTTAGCAACGAGGCGTGCTTTCAGACGATCAATACTCCCGTCTGGACCAACTTTGATAGTATATACCCAACGACACCCAACAATAGATTTACCAGGAGGAGGCGGCACAAGAGTCCATGTCTGGTTAGATTCTAAGGCTGTCATCTCATCAATCATAGCTTGTCTCCAACCTGAATGAGAAAGAGCTTCCTGCGTGGACTTGGGAATAGTGATGGAAGAAATAGCAGAGACAAATGTATAATGCGAAGGTGATAAGCGGTGATAGCTGAGGAAATTATAAATAGGATGAGGGTTACGGGTGGAACGTGTACCTTTACGCACTGCAATAGGAGGGTCTTCTGACTCGGGAGGCGGATCCGGAGTAGAGGAGGGAACCGGGGCAGGAGATGAGTCACTAGGATCTTCGGTAGGAGGTGGGTCGACAGGAGGGAGACGAGCACGGCGTTGATAAGTTTGCAAGGGGGCGGGACTAGAAGGACTAGGAATTTCCGTAGGAGAGGGGTGATCTATCTGGTCAATGATGGGTGGGAGAGGAACTACCGGGACAATATTAGGAATAGGTAATACTTGAGAGACAGACTCAGACTCAATGGGAGATGCAAAGAAGGGAGCATCCTCAAAGAAGGTGACATCAGCAGACATGTAGAAGCGATGTGTGGAGGGACAGTAGCATCGATATCCTTTTTGAACTCTTGAATAGCCAAGGAAGACACACTTAACTGCACGCGCAGACAATTTATCAAGTCCCGGAGTAAGATCATAAATAAAACAAGTGGATCCAAAGACTCGAGGAGAGATACGGAACAAGGGCTCATCGGGAAACAATATGGAATGAGGAACTCTATTCTGGATAGCAGAGGATGGCATTCTATTAATCAAGTGCCCTGCAGTGAGGACAGCATCCCCCCAAAACTTCAAAGGAACATTAGCATGAATAAGTAAGGTGCGTGCTGTTTCAATTATATGACGGTTCTTACGTTCAGCAATCCCATTTTGTTGTGGGGTATGGGGACAAGATGATTGATGTATGACGTCATTTTCAACCATAAAAGAATTAAATGATGTAGAAAAATATTCTTTCGCATTATCACTGCGTAAAGTGCGAATAGAACAACCAAATTGATTTTTGATTTCCTTAAAGAAATTTTGAAAAACACCAAGAAGTTCAGATCTATCCTTAAGTAGGTAGATCCACGTACATCTAGAAAATTCATCGATAAAAGTGACAAAATATCTATGTCCTACAACTGAAGTGACTCGACTCGGTCCCCATACATCTGAATGAAGAACATCAAAAGGAGAACGAGCTTGAGACTGAGTACTGCTAGGGAATGAGGAGCGAACATGTTTCCCAAGCTGACAAGACTCACAATCTAATGACTGCAGATGAGACAAATGAGGAACCATAACTTTGAACTTCTTGAGACTTGGATGACCTAACCGACGATGAAGAAGACTGGGGGACTCTGTAGTAGAAGTGGAGGCAATTGTAGATGAAGGATGGATGGGCTGGAGGTAGTAAAGTCCATGTGACTCATATCCTGTACCAATCGTCCGCTTCGTACTCCGGTCCTGTATAACAAAATAATCATCATCAAAAGTTACAGAACATTTTAGGCTTCGAGTCAGACGACTAACTGAAATTAAATTAAATGGGCAATTGGGAACAAGTAGAACATTGTCAAGGGGTAAGGATGGAAGAGGAGTGGCTTTACCAATGCCGCTAGCTATAACTTTTGATCCGTCGGCGACGGTAATATAATGTGGGGTGTTAGGTTGGGATATTTTGGATAAAAGAGATGGATTACCAGCCACGCAATCGGAAGCTCCAGTGTCCATAATCCAGGAGTCAACAGGTGATGATTGAGAGAAACAGACTGTAGAATTACCAGAATGAGCAACTGTTGCTGATGATGAAGCCTGGGAAGTCTTATACTGCAGGAATGCCTTATACTCCTCATCAGAAAGAACATTTTGTTTAGTGCTTCTCTGTTCAGAATCATTAACCTGAGTCACATTTACTGGTTTCTCTGGAAAGCCATGAAGGGAATAACACTTGTCTTCAGTATGACCAAGTTTCTTACAATAAGTACACTGAGGACGACCTCCGACACGACCTCCTCGACCACCCCCACGACCACGACCGCGTCCCCCACGACCTGCAAAATTAGAAACAATAGCAGAAGATTCTATGTTAGTCTGAGATCCATTCCCTCCAGTTCCTTCCAATCCAGGAAGACGTATGAGACGCCTGATAAGATCCTCTGTTGAGGGAATGTCTGATGCAGAAAGAATGTTGCTCCGTACTGACTCATACTTTTGATGGAGACCATGAAGAACATAGATCATACACACATTATCTAATTTTTCAAGCATCTTCTTTGGGTCATTGTCGGTCACAAGGAGTTTGAACTCATTTGCTGCTGACTGAGCTTTATTAGCATATGTCATGATGTTATCTTCTGTCATCTGAAGGGTGGCTAAATTATGAATAACACCATAGAGACGCTGGATATCATTAGAATAAACATTCTTAGCCTTCTGCCAAATATCATAACAAGTGGTGTATGAACGATAATGGACCAACAACGAGGGTTCAATGGATTGCCACAAAAGAGAGACCAATTGACAATCTGCTTGTTTCCAATCTTCACGCAAATCGTTACCAATCTCTGTAGAATTCTTAGTGAGGTGATCTAAAAGCCTTTGTCCCATAAACCACATTTTGACAGAGGCAGACCAATTCAAATAATTATCACCGTTGAGTTTCTCCGTTGTTATAAAGGGATTGCCGGAGAAAGCATAAAACACGAGACTCTTACCTGTCGATTCAGATTTGTTTTTGTCATTTTCTGAAGTTGAACTCATTTTTGACAATAATAGGAAGGCTAACCACAATCAGAGAGGAGCAGTAGAAAGGCGTGGTACGAATGAACAGCACGCCGTACGGACGAACAGCAACTCTGTACGGACAAACAGTGACGCCGTACGGATGAATAGTGATTTCCGTACGGATGAATAGTGGTTTCCGTACGGATGAATAGTGATTTCCGTACGGGATGAACAGCGACGTCGTACGGCTGAAAGGGACCGTATGACTTTCGTAGCACCTAGGGCCGTTGAGGATGAACAGTCAACGGGACAGCTAGGGTTCAATAGCGTGACGGCGCGACGGCTAGGTTTTCAGGCCCAGTGATCATAAGCTTTTGATACCATGTTAAATAGAGACGAAGAATAGAGAGACGATATTGGTCACGCAGTTCGGCCAATGTTTGCCTACGTCTGCGACTACAGAGTAGCTGTAGTTCCGTCTTATTAACTGTATATGTTGTTGTGTGTTAAGAGTACAAGCACTAATGTGTTTAAATAGACTATACTATATGAAAACCTAACGGGCCTGGGCCGAATACACATATAAATAAATCTACTATTTACACCACATCTCAACAAATACCATAACGACGCAACTCATGGGTAGCTTGTGAGTGTGGAGAACTATGAGTAGAGGTTGGTGTTTCAAAGAGAGGAATAGGTAGTATCTTAGTAGGAGTAACATCAATTGTTGACTTGGAGGTAGCTAGTGATGCAAAGAAGGGTTTATCTAGTTATCCTTGAAAAAGGTAACATTTGTAGCAACATAAAAACAATGTGTAGATGAAGAATAACATCAATACCCCTTATGGACTTTGGAATACCCAAGAAAGACACACTTAACAACTCGAGCAGACAATTTATCACGACTAGTTGAAAGGTCATGAACAAAACAAGTGGAACCGAATACTCGAGGAGGAACAACATACGGCTTCTTAGGGAATAAGAGAAAGTGAGGAATCTCATTACCCATTACTAAGGATGGAATGCAATTTATCAAATAACAGGTAGTGAGAACAGCATCACCCCAAAGTTGTAAATGAGCATTGATCAATAAGGTACGAGCTGTATCAACTAGGTGAGGATGTTTCCGCTCAGCAAAACCATTTTGTCGCAGTGTGTGCGAGCAACTGACTGATGGATGATGCCATGAAAGAGTTGAACTGTGCAGAGAAGTATTCTTTGGTATTGTCACTCCGCAAAATTCAAATTGTTTGCCCAAATGGGGTCTTTATCTCCGACTTGTAGATTCTCTAGCTAAGCCACTGTCATCCACTAAATTTTATCACTTGATGACATGACTCGAGAGCCAAACACAATGTACATGTGTTGTGTTCTTCCCATCAAACCTTTTGCAAAAGGATAGAGATGAGCCAAAACCAAAAAACTAAAGAAAACACCAAGTAAATGGTTGCACTGTGGTATCACACTATATATAGTTCTGCTAACTCCAACTGTTATTGCTATCAAGTTAACCATCATAATTTGTTACCGGTGGTATCATAAGGTATGACGATTTCACAATATAGACATCAGCAAGTTTGTCATCTACGTCATTGCCATTGGATTTTGAAGTGCAGGTGAATGAGATTTTAATCTCGGCTATGACTTTGAGTAAACCATGAAGCACCGCGGCCAGACGGTCACTAATCCGGTTGATTAACCAAAATTGCTCATTTCTCCACCATTCTTTTAGCTCTAATATCAGACCACGTAATCGCAAGCACTACAAGCATGCACAAAGTGACAATTATGCCTACGAGATAAGAGAGGAATGTGATATTGAGTGTTTGAACAATGATTGGCCAGAGAAAAGATATAGTGCAGGAAGAAAGCAGTAGATAATTAGGAATATGGATGTAAATGAATAAATTCCAACATTAAGGTATGCAATTCTTTGAAGAAGTTTCATTTTTGGGCTAAAAAGAATTAGTGGAGTGTTTGTACTTTTGGTCACGACAATGTCTTTGCTTCGTCTCTCCGCATTTGTGTCTGCGGGTTTCAGGGATAGTTGAAGATGTAGTTCAGTTTTTTCTAATAGAGTATAAGCTAGTTTCTCTTTAAGTTTTCAAGTCTGTTATATTCTGTTAGTAGTTAGTTAGGATAAACTGTTAAACAGTTTATGAGTTTGTTATTTTCTGTTTTAGAGTTGTGAGTTAGTTACTCCAACTATTCTTTGTAAATCATCTGCTATAAATAGCAGCAGCTTGTACTCATTCAATACAATCAATTACAATATCAGTTTACTAAATGCTTAGCATTAATTCTATCATGGTATCAAGAGCTTCCAAGAAACCGTCGTCTTCTCCACGCCACCGCCGTGGCTGGTGCTTCTGATTTTCACCGTCGCCGGTGCAAAATCCATGATTTCTCTTTCCTCTCTGCTCGTATTTCAATTTCGTTCACTCCGGTTCCTTCAATTTTTAATTTGAGAAAGAATTTCTTGTTCAATTGCCTTCTACGAAATTTTAGGGCTTTTGCGATTGAACTTCATCAAATTTGGGGATTTTTACCTGGGACGCGTTCTTTTGCTTCCGCTTGCGTCTCATAGCATTCGTATTTCAGTTTTGCGCCATTTCAGTTCTCATTTCAATTCATTTTTTCCTTTCTTGTTTAGTTCTTGCGCAAATTCATCATCCCCTGTTCTGCATCTCTGTTTTCTTAAAAATGGCAGAACTCAATAATCATTCAACAGGGCTACCTTCCCTTAAACCATTCAAGTCCTTCCAGTACCAGGTCACTGAAAAACTAACCGGTGACAATCTTCCTCTTTGGCTTCAACAAATTGAGCCTGTGCTTCGCGCACACAAGCTTCATCGATACTGTGTTTCGCCGCAAGTTCCTCCTCGCTATTTGACTGAACAGGATCGTCTTCTTGATGCTGAAAATCCAGCTTACATAGAGTGGGAGTTGCAAGATCAACTATTGCTGGCCTGGCTCCAATCTTCCTTGTCTCCCTCCGTTCTTGCAAAGGTAATTGGTTGCCGTTACTCCTTCGAACTATGGGAGAAGATACACCATCATTCTCAAGCCAAAACAAAGGCTCAAGCCAGGCAACTCAGGGCTGATCTCTACAGTGTAAAGAAAGGCTCACACACAATAGCAGAATTTTTTGCCAAGATCAAATCCATAGTTGATGCTCTTCGTTCCATTGGTGAGACAGTTACACAACAAGAACAGTATGACTCTGTTCTCCGTGGTCTTCCTGCAGAGTTTGAATCCATCATCACTCTCCTCTCAACCAAAGCAGAATGGTTTGAATTTGATGAGATGGAGGCTCTGCTATTGGCTCATGAATCGCGCCTTGCACACATGAATGATTCAAACACAGTTGTTGCTGCTCTAAATCTCACTCAGGCACCTGCCAACTCTATCTCTCAGAGCAATTCTGTGGCTGATTCTGCCAAGGCTCAATCTCAACCCACTGCTCAAGCTCAATATACCAATGGTCGTGGTAACAATCGTGGAAGAGGTGGCAGGTTTCAACGCGGTGGCAGAAATGGTCGAGGTGGACGTGGAGGTACACAATGTCAATTGTGCTCTCGATTTGGTCATGATGCAACTATGTGTTACTATAGGTACTCATCCCCTCAACCTTCATTTCCTGCCATGCCTCCTCTGTTTGGCAATCCTTATCAATATGTTAGACCTGGTTACATTTCTCCACAACCTGCTCCATCAGCCAATATCTCCATGTGGCCTTCTATCCCTGCTGCTACACCATCGGTTTGGCCTCCACAATCCAACATTGCTCCTATGGTTGCTCCTATGGTTGCTCCTATGATTGCTACACCCGCACAAGCCTTTGCTATGACTGCTGCTCCTTCCTTTGCAACAAGTAATCAACTTGGTGATACTGCTGCAACACATCACATGAGTGGAATTGCGCCTGATCCAGCTACTGCAACTCCTCTCTCCGGCCAAGATCATGTCTTTTTAGGCAATGGTCAAGGTTTGCCAATCCATTCTATAAGCTCTGAGTCTATTCCTTCTCCTTACAATCCTAAACACATGCTACACTTTAAAAATATTCTTTATGTGCCTCAATTAAATAAAAACCTCTTAAGCATAAAGAAATTTGTAACTGATAACAATGCTTACTTTCAATTTCACCCTAACCATTGCATTGCTAAATCTCAGGATGATCATTCTACTCTTTTATGTGGAAAAGGCAAGGAGGATGGACTCTATCATATCCCAAGATTGCAATCTGCAGCTTCTCAGTCAAATTCTGTCCTTTCAAGTCCTTCTTTGAATTTTTCTGCTAATTCTTCCATTGTAACCACTGCCACCTTAGGATCTATTTGGCACAATAGGCTAGGCCATCCCAATTTACAAGTTCTTAATAGTGTTCTAAAGCTTTGTAATAAACCAACTGTCACTATTAATAAATTTGATTTTTGCACAGCCTGTGCTATGGGTAAACTCCATAAGTTGCCATCTCAACTATCTGCTACTACTTACAATCATCCTTTAGAACTTATTTTTAGTGATCTATGGGGACCAGCTCCTATGGAGTCCTCCATGGGTTACAAATACTATATGTCCTTTGTGGATGCCTACACAAGATATACTTGGATCTATTTTCTAAAAACAAAATCTGAAGCTCTTCATCATTTCAAATTTTTTCAGGCACTTGTTGAGAAACAGTTCAATTTTAAAATCAAATCTATTCAAACTGATTGGGGTGGTGAATTTCGTCCTTTCAGTAACTATTTGGCATCTTTAGGAATAGTTCATCGTCTCATTTGTCCTCACACACATCACCAAAATGGTGTAATTGAAAGAAAACATAGGCACATTGTAGATATGGGTCTCTCACTGCTGTCTCAAGCCTCTATGCCAATTAAGTATTGGGATCATGCTTTCCATACAGCAGTATACCTAATTAATAGATTACCTTCCCCTTTTCAAAAGAACACTATTCCTTATTCCAATTTATACAACAAAACTCCTGACTATAACTTTCTGAAAGTGTTTGGTTGCTCATGTTTTCCTCTTCTTAGACCATATCATTCTACAAAATTTCAGTTTAGAACTGCAGAATGCATCTTCTTGGGATACTCCTCAAGCCACAAAGGCTACAAATGTCTTGATTCCACAGGTAGAATGTTTATTTCTAAAGATGTATTGTTTAATGAGACTAACTTTCCTTATGTGAGACTATTTCCTGTCACTTCCTCACCTACTGCCAATACATACTTCACTCTTCCACCATTACAAATGCCAAATCAGCCTCCTACTACAGCCACAGTTCCTCATTCTCAACCCCCCTCACCACCACCAGCTCCTACACACTTTTCTCCACCTTCCTTAGCCTCTTCTACACCTTTACCTTCTAGTGCATCGTCTACCATTGACCCAAACTCCTCTACACATTCTCAGCCACCCTCTCCTACTGTTACATCACCTCCCACTCACACTACCAGTACTGCTCCTTCATTGGTTCACCCTCAAAATACTCACCCTATGATGACTCGAGCTAAACATGGTATTGTGCAACCTAGACTCCATCCTACTCTTTTGTTGACTACGGCTGAACCTTATACTGTCTCACAAGCATTGACCTCTCCACATTGGAGAGAAGCAATGCAAGTTGAATATGATGCTCTCATAAAGAATGACACTTGGTCTCTAGTTCATTTACCCCCGGGAAGGAAGGCTATTGGTAATAAATGGGTGTTTCGGATTAAAGAGAATCCTGATGGCTCTCTTAACAAGTATAAAGCTAGGCTAGTGGCAAAGGATTTAATCAAAGAGAGGGCTGTGACTATTCGGAAACTTTTGCTCCGGTAATCAAACCTATTACAGTGAGAATTGTTCTTACTTTGGCTCTCACCAATGGATGGTCTATCAAGCAAATTGACATCAATAATGCTTTTCTTCATGGCTTGCTTGAGGAAGAAGTCTACATGAAGCAACCAAGTGGCTTTGAACATCAAGACAAATCCTTAGTTTGTAAACTTCATAAGGCTATCTATGGCCTCAAACAAGCTCCAAGAGCTTGGTATGATCGGCTCACTAAGACTCTCCTTGGCTTTGGGTTTGTAAATAGTAAATGTGATCCCTCTCTTCTAGTCTACTGCACCAAAGTATGTTGCATCTATGTTTTGATCTATGTTGATGATATTATCATCACTGGTAGCTCAACTACTGCTGTTCAGTCCCTTATAGACAAACTTACCACTGTTTTTGCTCTCAAGAAGTTTGAATCCCTTGACTATTTTCTGGGTATTGAAGTCAAAGCTGTCAAAAATGGCTCTCTCATTCTCAATCAATCAAAGTACATTGGAGAATTACTTGAAAGAGCTGGTATGGAAACAGCAAAAGGGATCTCAACACCTCTCCCAGCAAAGTTGAAACTGTCCAGATTTGGTTCTAATTACTTTGAAGATCCCTCTCTTTATAGATCAATTGTTGGTGCTCTCCAATATGCAACAATAACTAGACCTGAGATTGGATATGCAGTCAACAAAGCATGTCAATTCTTATCTCAGCCTCTTGATACTCACTGGACAGCAGTTAAAAGAATACTTAGGTACCTAAAAGGCACCTTAGACTATGGACTTGTTCTCAAACCAGCCTCTACTTCTGCACCCTTATCTCTCCAAGCATACTGTGATGCGGATTGGGCCAGTGATGTGGATGACAGAAGATCCACATCAGGTGCTTGCATATTCCTCGGTCCTAATCTCATTAGCTGGTGGTCAAAGAAGCAATCCTTGGTAGCTAGATCCACTGCAGAAGCTGAATACCGTAGCTTAGCTCTGGCAACATCAGAAGTCCTTTGGGTTCAATCTCTCTTACATGAGCTAAAGATCTCTCATTCTACACCAACTATCTACTGTGACAACCAGAGTACAGTAGCTTTAAGTCACAATCCTATACTTCACTCGAGGACCAAGCATATGGAACTTGACCTATTCTTTGTTCGTGAAAAAGTTCTCAGCAAAGCCTTGATAGTATGCCATGTTCCAGCAGAAGAACAAATTGCTGATATACTTACAAAACCCTTAGCTAAGGGTCCTTTTTGCTATCTTCGGGACAAACTTAATGTTTCAAGCATTTCATTGCTCACCACATAAGTTTGTGGGGGAGTAATAGAGTATAAGCTAGTTTCTCTTTAAGTTTTCAAGTCTGTTATATTCTGTTAGTAGTTAGTTAGGATAAACTGTTAAACAGTTTATGAGTTTGTTATTTTCTGTTTTAGAGTTGTGAGTTAGTTACTCCAACTATTCTTTGTAAATCATCTGCTATAAATAGCAGCAGCTTGTACTCATTCAATACAATCAATTACAATATCAGTTTACTAAATGCTTAGCATTAATTCTATCATTTTCAATAACATTCAAACACCGTTCAATTTATCTTGTCATAGAATTTTTTTGATAATGACGTTCATCAGGCACACACAGAGGTTTGAAACGGTGTCTCATTACAAAACAAAAAAACAATGGACATTAGATTTAGTACTAGTTCTCAAATATGACGTCAAAATCATTTGAGGCAAGCCGGTCATCTCTATCATCATCGTCTGATGCACCTGAAGGCGAGAAGTCTCCTTTACCTCAGAGTAAGATTTGCAAGGATAATATCCTCAAGACGATTTGGAAGGATAACTTCCTCGGTCCATATAGCAATGCCATAGGTCCCCTTTGTTTCAAAAAGCCACCTATTATGCTCGAACTCGCCAATTTGACTCTGCATAATCTTGACTTTGTTGATTTTATCATAGACAATCTCCTCTCCATTTTAGATATTCCACTTTGTGGAGTACGTGGAAGTTTGTATAACAATCTCAACATATCTTAAAATCACACTCACATAGAAGAATATTATCACCATGTTATATTTAAGGGTTAATCTGTGTAGTCAATACTCACAAACTCACTTTCAAGATCTCTATAGTATCTGACATAGCGCCATGAGGAAATTTTTCTTCCAAATCATCACGAGGAAATTCTCTTTACAAATTCGGGTGGATCAAACAATACGATAGAAATGACTGACTTGCTCCCAATGATTTTAACATCATATTCGAGAATTAGAACTGAATCTAATGTCCTTTGTTTTCTTCTTTTGTAATGAGACACTATTCCAGACTTGTGTCTGATGAACGTCGTTATCAGAAAAATAAAATGGCAAGAAAAATTTTATTGCAAGGGAAATAGGACTGTGTTTGAATGTTATTGAAAAAACCAAAAGCCTTCAAAGTATTGAACTGAAGTGCGTCTCCAACTATCTCCTTAAACACGCAGACACAAACGCAGAGATAGGGCAAAGACATTGTCATGACCAAAAGTACGAACACTCTACTAATTCTTGTGAGCCCAAAAATGAAACTTCTTCAAAGAATTGCTTACCTTAATGTCGGAATTTATCGATTCACATTCCATATTCCTAATAATTTACTGCTTCCTTCCTGCACGATCCATATCCATTTTCTCTGGCCAATGCATTGTTCACACACTCAATGCTTCCTTCCTGCACGATCCATATCCATTTTCTCTGGCCAATGCATTGTTCACACACTCAATGTCACATTCCTCTTATATCCCTTAGCCATAACTATCACTTTGTGAATGCTTGTAGTGATTGAGATTAAGTGGTCTGGTTTCAAAACTAGAAGAATGGTGGAGAAATGAGCAATTTGGGTTAATCGGCGGGACTAGTGCCCATCTAGGTAAAGCGCTTCAAGGTTTGCTCAAAGTGGTAGCCAAGATTGAAATCACATTCACCTTGACTTCAAAATTCGGTTGCAACGGCGTAGAACATGACGAATTTGCTGATCTCTATACTGTGAAATGTCCATACCTTATGATACCACCAATAACAATTATGATGGTTAACTTGTTAGCAATAGCAATTGCTGTTAGCAGACCTATATACTGTGTGAAACCACAGTGGTTTTGGCTCATCTCTACCCTTTTGCAAAAAGTTTGATGGGAAGAGGAAGAACACCTACCATGGTTTTTGTAAGTTGAGGGATGTCTCCCATTGATAAACTCGCCATATCACATCCGATGTGGGACTCTTGACACACCCTCCTCATGCCCAGGACTGGACAACTGGGCCTGTTCATGGTTCAGTTCTCAAGGAGAACCGCACCGAACTGAACCGAACTATTCAAACAATTCGATCGAACTGAACCGAACTGTCTTAACAGTTCGATCGAACCGAACTGTCTTAATAGTTCGGTTTGGCAGTTCGAGTTCGAACTGTTTAAATTTTGAACATTTTTTTTTGAATTGTTGACCCTGAACTGTTAAGCTCGAACTACCTGAACTGTTATCCAAATTGCCAAAAAAAATTGTTTTTTTTAAAAAAATCTGAACTGCCCCAACTCCCATGTCATCAAGAAATCTAGTATCTGGTATATGCACAATAATACCTATTATCCATTATGATATGCATCTGGGGCAGATCAATATTAGGATCCCGTTTTAAAAAGTTATACCAATTGCAAATAAATTCTTAATTTATGATAATTTTTTAAACTTGAAAAAGCTGTAATAAACGGGGCCTACACAAGTGCTTGACGTTCTTAATGCCCAGTATATTTTTTGAATAGGAAGCCTCGTAGACGTGGGAACCAGGGAAGGAACAAGTTTTATTATTGGAGGTAAATCAGACATGTTGCTTGTAGATAAATGTATATTATGCTGATGCTGAAGATAAGATTGAAAAGGCAACAAGTCTGAAGTCCAGCACTTAAGTAATAGTGTAATAAGATACATATAATAGCTAGCAATTAAGGTAATGAATTAAGACCAGTTTACAACTGACTTATGAGAAGCCAATAACTTATGAACAGATCAAGCAAAAACTTTCAACAAATGGTAAGTAAGGCTTGGAGGATGGTCATTGGACAGTTCAGTTTTTTGGGCAGTTTGGATAACAGTTCGGGCAATTCGGGCTCAACTGTTCGAAAAAAAAAGTTAAAAATTTAAACAGTTCGGTTCGAACTCGAACTGCCAAAATGAACTATTAAGACAATTCAGTTCGATTCGGTCGAGCTGTTAAGATAGTTCGGTTCAGTTCGGTTGAATTAATTGAACAGTTCAGTTCTAAACTATTAGTAAAAGTTCAGTTAATTTTGGTTCAGTTTGGTTCAGTTTGGCAGTTCAGTTCAGTTTTTTAGTTCTGATGAACAGCCCTAAGGACAATTGGAGCGCGACCCGGATAGCGGGTGGCCCAACAGATCTTGGATTGACTATGATACCATCTTAGAATTTGGGTTGGGCCAAACTCAATCCTACAAAACCGGCCTGTAAGCTCATTTTCAGGCCATATCACATCTGATGTGGGACTCTTAACAAGTTTGAAAGGAGGCTATTAGAGTACATGTCAGTGTGTTCTGTAAGCTAAGTTAATAGTAATACCCTCTGTAGTACACATAATAGAAGTGTTGAGTCAGCAGTTTTATTATGAGTTAGTCATGTGCATCCATTCTTAGTTGAGCTATATATATATATATATGTGTGTGTGTACATAGTTCATTCAAAGAAATGATACAAACCAGTTTCTCTTCTACTCTCACATCCTCTCCGACCTTTTATTTTATCAACATTGTCTCACCATATAGAAACCAAATGGATAAGACATCACATCTTACAACAATAGAAAAATGAAGATAAGATGGTTAAACATTGTATATGGAAAATTTACATAGAAAAGAGAGAAAGGACAATACTTGATGGGATCATCGTATTTAGATTCTGGGTATTTTTTATAAAACTTTTTCACATAAACATCCTCGGGAAGAGTGATGGTCAGAATTTTGCCCCCATATCGAGGAAATGTTGCTGGTTGTGCCCTAGTAAGCACATTAAAAACAAAATATTAGACAAATTCTTAATCTTCCAAAAAAATAAAAGAAATAAGCCATAAAAGGATTAACAATGTTGAGATATGCACTGATTTATCACTTCATTATTGGGATACTCTTCTGATTATATATAATTAAGTTTGTATTAGGATTGATTTAGTCCAGATTTACTCTCTTAATTAAGGGATTCTCCTTGTACAATTCTTGTCTATAAATATAATCATGCTAAGAGCTAATCTCTCAAGCAATTCATATCCTAAATATCATTCTTTACAAACACTAATAAAATAAACGTTCAAAGTCAAAATGCAGTGGCAAACACGTGACATCCCAAAAAATCCTAAATAATTAAACTTGTAGTGCAACGTAGACTCAAGCCTGACAAAAACGAAGAACCTCCCAAGCACTAAAATCCTTATCAGAAAAAAAATAATTAAATAAATTATCAAAAATGAAAAAAAATTCCAAAATAAAGAGATATGCATTAACAAAATAATATTGATGTGCAGCAAAAGAGGAGTCACTGATAAAAACCTAGATGGGAGATTCCCAAATGGCACAATAAAAAACTAAAATTGATATTAAAAGGCGTCAATTGAAGATGTTGAATCTGAAAGTAAGAGCAAAAAAGAAAGATTAGGAGATTAACTGTTCCATGGCTTTGAGCCACACAGGTTCGGCCTTGGCCAAACCCTTCACAAGCTTTCTGGTTCGGGAAAGCAAATCTCCTCTCATAAACGACATTCGTTCCAACTTCCTTGTTTTTAGTGCTCTTTGTTGCTAGCTGTTACGATTAGCCTCCTGCGGTTGCAGACAAGAACCAAAATTAAAATAGTAAAACGGCATAGTCGAGGGCATGAGGAATGGAAGTTGCCGAAGAAAATACAGGAGTTAGTTCATGATACAGGTTGGCAAATAAGTTTTTCTCATATCTATCGGGAGGCTAATCGATGTGTGGATGCCTTGGCTTCCATGGCATGTGATGACCGAGCTGCATTGACAATGCATGATAGGATTCCAGATAAGTTATTTATTTTTGTCGATGATGATAAAAGAGGAGTCTCTACTCCTCGTGTTGTTACTGTGTAGTTCTTGTTTCGGGCTTAGGCCCTCTATATATTAAAAAAAATTAGTTTTGATCAATAAAAAAATGATCATACCATGAATTTGGTTATAAGATAAGAATATATGGAGTTGAATCTCCAAGTAATAACAAAATTTGTAAAAGTCTTACCTATTCTAATTGTAACAACATATATATGTTGGAATCAAGATGATTGAACCGTGTATTACCCTTAAATTTTGATGATAACAGACAATGTTTTTTATTGACAGGATGATGATGACAGACACTTCAACTTTGTGAAATGTGCACAACAGAAATAATTATTCTAATGATTTTGATTAAGAGTGGAAACAATACACGAAAACTATCTGGCATCATCATGGACGAAACTGCTCATTAAGAAGGAATGCTTAACTTGAGGTGTACAAATTTAGGTTTTATATATAGGACACTTCGTTGGATGAGAATATGAGATGTTCCATTCAGATTTGAACCTTTTGGCCGAAAAAAATTATATTGAACATATTTTATGGCCATGTGTGATTCTATTACTTTTCCATGTTTTTGCTACTAACTCCTGCAATGTAATAGGCTAGATATTGGTTTGTATACGCTGAAGTCAATGCAAGTGCCATTAGTAAAAAATTTGAATTAATACATTCAGTTAAGATTAAAATAAGTTTAAAGAAGTCGTAAGAATAAACTGTATTTCATTTTTATTATTTCTTTTGTTGTATTACTATTTTGAGCAATTCTTTTAAAATTGATTCTTAAGCTGACATTTACAAACTTATCCCACAAAAAAATGCATAAGCAAGAGACAAGCTCACATGGAAAAACATTACTGATATAAGATGGATATAGCTAGATCAATAACTCAAGTTTATGCAAGATTCATAGGAATATGATAGTGAGTCTATTTCATATAATAAAAAGAGAAGAGAGGTTCCTTTCTCAAATAAAAGGCACAGGGCAAAAAAGGCATATTTTTTTTGACACAAAAGAGGCATATTTTTATAAACAATAACTTAGATATAACATAGAAAGGGGCAGAGAAGGCGTCATAAATCACAACAATGAAATAACACATAAATAACAACAAAGAAGCAACAATATCATAAAACACTAGCAATAAAGCATAAAAGGCAGAGCAACTAGGAGCAGTAAATGACCTTAGAAACTTTATCAACAAAAATCTAGCTTAATTTTCTCCTGATTCTTTTATTTCCTGCTTGTATGATTCCATATCTTTAGTGTTTGCAACTCTTCCTGCAAACACAAAAAAAATAAAAAAAAATAAATTAAAATGGCTGGCCAATAACCTGTGACTAGTTAAAATTGAAATCAAACATATCCAAAAATATAATGATAAAGATAAGACAAAAAGAGTCTTTTAAGTTGTCGCAACTAAAGAGATTGGTGGCAGAATTACCCATTCTGACTGTTCCAGGTTTTTCCAAAATCTTCAACCATAGAAACTGGTGCATCTAACAAGGGTTTAGGAGCAGTTTTACTGCAGGAAGAGGACCAGTGGCTTTTCTTAGCCAAACTCTGCCAGACAGGGCTCAGACCAAGTCAGTGTATGAAAGGGAGTTGATGGCTATTGTGATGACTGTCCAAAAATGGAGGCATTACATATGCTAGGAAGGCATTTCATCATCATCATCACTGATCAGAAAAGCCTCAAATTTCTTACACAGCAATGTGTGATGAGGGAAGAGTACTTCAAATGGACTTCTAAACTCATGGGGCTAGACTTTGAAATCCATTATAGACCTGGCAAAGTAAATGGTGTGGTTAAAATCCTTTTTAGCATTAAGGCCTAAGAAAACCAATAAGCCTACTACTAAATAGGCCAACTCTTATGAAGGCCTAAGCACAACAATAATTATTTTTCTCATGGTAATTTGACTTTTTCTTTCCTACTTCATATAAGTTACTGTTGTGTTGTTACGGTTTACCAATTACTGAATCACCAGAAAATGGAAGCTGAAAAAAAAAATTAGGAAGCATAAAAATGCCAAATAATATTACACTGCACAATCAATGAAAAGTGTCTATATACTATTGCAGTTTATTAGCACGCACTTGGAATAAACTAATCAAAAATTGAAGATTTTTCATACAAACAAACAAAGTATCATATGAAAATGGCAAAAACCACCAATACCAGAAGGCCCTAACAATTTCAGAGGCTAATACCACTAACCCAAAAGTATCTTTCTGTTTCATATACTATATTTTGAAGGGAGATTCACAAAACCGAAGCAATAGGATAGGGATGGGCTATGGAAATAATATTGGATACAAGGAAAACTTGAAAAATATGTACATTTGTTATTCTAGTTAGAATCTAATCTAACATCTACAATTACCGATTTGCTGAAGATATGAAACAAGTTTGCGAACATCCACGAGAAAAAGAAAATTTGTTTACCTCACAGTTATCTAACACTTGATGGATGCAACTGTGTAAGCACAAATCCCCTACCTATCAATTTGTGCGGCCAAGTTACAAGGAGCGGCTGAATCGCACCGTGCGCCGTATCTCTCCTTCAGTCTTGTGAGTTTTAGGGTTCAACAGTTACTACTTACTAAAATGAGAAGTGGGTTGTATGTGAAGTGGGCCTAAGCACAACAATAATTGTTTGGAAAAATCTAACAGATTACCCCCACAAGTCACACCCATCTCGAACTGTTTACACAGGACCCTAGCAGCTTATATTTTGTGATCTATGGGACAAGCTTGTGAATTTGTGACAGGTCTTTGTTATACTTCCAGTTTTAGTAAAACAAAGCCAGATATTCTTATAAAGCCATATCCCAATTCCATCAATGAAAATATCAAACCAATCGAGGAAATGTTCTAAATTCTGCAAGTCTTATAGTGATACTGTGAGACATTATCACACAGTTAACAAGGTGTGAAGTGGGGCAGGGAAAATAGAGAGTATGATAAATCTAAAAGTAGCTCATTAACACATAGTTATAGGTTGCTGCACTTTAATAACTAGCTAGAGATATAGATATCATGAAAGCTATAGAGAAGAAAAGTTAAAATCTAGCATTCTTATACACTATAAATATAGATTATAGTAATTGATCCATAGGGTCGCACTGCGAGAGAGGGAGGAGAATTAAGGGGAAAAGGAAGATAACCTGTGCTTTCCGGCGATTTCTCCTTCCTCCATTAACGATTTTCGCAAAGCTCTTAGGTTTTTCGTTCTGTTCAGAGCCTTGCGAGTTCAACCTGTGCCCAATGTTTTGAATTGCGGCATAACATTGTTTCTGTCTTTCTGATATGAGACGTAGTAGAAAATGCCCAAAGCGGAGAAGAAAAGTGTTATAAACAGTGTATAGTTAACCCTGGTAATTATTTATCTGACCCATTTATCAGGTCCGTTAGGTTTAATTTCAGAATAGCCTATTTAAATATATCGGCTCTTGTACTCTAATTATGATCCTAATAATATTCAGAAATATTTTACCACATCCTATTAGAGTTCTCGATCTTCACACAGACTTGCTTTCGCATAAATCCTAGTCGTCTTCATTGCGGTAAACCCTAATCACCTTCATTGTAACTCTTTCTGGCATTTGTTGTCATCCGTTGGCACTCTTTTTCTGCGTCTTGACTACTCAGACCAGAAAAATTGCAGTCTTCATAGAGCAGTGCTCAATTTGAACCTTTTTTCTCCACCTCTATACACAGATCTGATTAGAAACCTATCATCCTTTGCTCCGATCACTACACAGCCCCTACCTTCTGGACTGCCATCAAATTTCGAGCCAACTAAAGAAATTTTATCGTCGGCCGCCTTCTTACGTGCGCCCACGCAGTGCCACCGTAACCGCCAAGTCCCGACATGTAGCCTCCACGCGTCGCCCTACAGTGACTTTTTCGACATTGTTTTCTGCCATATTTTAGGTCGGGCTCTTCTGCCTCGGTTTTGGGGGTCCTTTTCACGTTTCGAGCACTTTGATTTTTGGGTAACGTTAGAGCCACTTGTTTGTGTTATTGCTCTATTTTTGGGTTAATGTTTCTACTCGTTTTTGCTCTCACAGCACCTGTTTAAGTTTCTTGACGTTGTAAGCTTTTCGATCCAGGCAAATTTTGTTGGGTTATTGGAAACTCACACCTTTGGTCACAGTTAGAGGCTCTTTTTACAACTTCGTCGTGTTTGTTGCTGTTGTTGCTTGTTTATCTTTGATTGTTGTCACAAATGGCTGACATTATCGCTATTGATTACTCTTTATAGGATAATCACTACAAGAAAATGTTGAATTTTCGGCCAGGAATTTCCGGCGGTTTTGGAGCCGCCGCAAACTTTCCGGCGGATTAGGTGAATTACCGGTGGATTTTATCCGCCTCAAACTTTGCGGCGGATTCCGTGGATTTTGCGGCGGATCTGTTTTCGCCGTGGATTTTGCGGCGGATCCTATGGATGTTGCAGCGGATTTGAAATTACAAAAATATTTTTTTTGCGAGATTTTAACAATCCGCCGGTAAGGTTATTTGCGGCGGATATTTGCCAATTTTGAATTTCACAAAACCGCCGCAAATCCCCCTAAGTCCGCCGCAAATCCCCTAGCTCCGCCGCAAAATCTTGTTTTTCTAGTAGTGAATGTGAATCGTTTAAAGGCCCTACTTGACTCTCTCAGTAAGACTTCGGGAAGTTGTTCTCTTCCAATGACTGGTATGAGTGTATGCTCCTGATCCTTTAGCGTTTGTGGTAAAATCCCTAAGAATGCTTGGATTTTGGACTTTGGTGCCATTGACCACATGACATTCATTTCCAGCTTATTTACCTCTTATACCTCCTCTAAGAAGAATTGTTATGTTACCGTTGTTAATGGTTCCTATGCTCGTATTGATGGCTCTGAAAGTGTTAACTTGCAACCTTCGTTTCAATTACATTATGTGCTACCACTACAAGAATTTTGGGGATTACCGGCGGACAAAATCCACCGAAAATTGGTGATTACCGGCAGATATTTTCCGCCGGAAATTCGCCAATATTTTAGGAGATATAAAATAAATATAGTTATTAATTTTACAGGGGCGAAATTTATATTATATACTATATAGGTATTGAAAATTCTCGAAATAGAGATCGGGTCCGAGTCATGCGGTTCAACTGTCGACCCTTGACCTAGTGACCCGGTACCTTTACCGAGTCGGTCACCGGTCCGAGTTTTAAAACATCGACAAAAAGTGAGAAGTGGATATTTGATAATATCCATAGGGACACACAAAAGAATGTTCAACGCGGCGTTTAGTGACTCAAATGACCGATTTGACATTTTCTTACAAGATGTGACATTTTGGCAGACATCACTAATTTAAAATCCTTATTTCACAAACTTGGTGGCCAAGTTTGGCACAAAAATATCTCACCCTCCCTTCCTTATACTTGTTGGTCGAACCCCTCTTCCTCCTTGTCTACATATTAATTTCATTTCCTTCAAAGTGTGTTGGTGTGTTGCTGCTTCGAGCTTTTGAGTCTTGAGCAAATATTGAAGTATTTTTTGGTGACTTGGTGAAAGAATGAAGGAGATCAACATTCTTCCCTCTCTTCCTACGCCTCCTAAGGCTTCGATCATGTGATTTCACACATAAAATAGTTTATTTGTGTTTCGCTAATGTTTCGCTAAAAATACATGATCGTTAACCATGAAGAAGAGATATCTTGAAAAGAATGAAATTTTGATCTTAAAAACTTGGAAGAAGCTGTTGGCTTTAAGCTTGAAAACAATGAGAAAGAAATTTGTTTCATTTTACTTAACTAGCCTCAGCACCCGTGCGATGCACGGGGAGAGCTAGTATTGATTAAGTTAATCTTTTCATTTTGAATTAGGGAGAGGTGTGTGTATGTAAAGCTAAACAACAAATGCATAAATAGGAATAAGCTAGCAAAAATGAAGAGTCAAAACAAATACAAAAACACAACAATAAAAAACAGTTAGAATGTTAATTCGATTAAGCTAGGGTTAAGTTAGCAAAGAGTCAAGTAGTTTGAATTAATAAGTGTAAAATGAACATTTAAAACAAAATAGGAAAAACATAACAATAAATAAAACAAAAATAAAAGAAAAATGAAACAGCAGATGCTTAAATAGAAATGAGTTAGCAAAGAGTCAAGTAGCAAAATGAATTAAGAATAAATAAATAAAAGCAAATTTTTAAATAGTTAGGACTAAGTTAGCAAAGTGTTAAATAGTTAGACTGTTAATACGATTAATGGAGGGTTAAGTTAGTAAAGTGTTAAATAGTTAGGATGTTAATACAATTAAGCAAGAGTTAAGTTAGTTTTATTTTTTTGATAAGCAAGTGTAGTGGTTAGTGGGCTAGATGTTAGTAGTTAGGGGAGTGGGGGGTATGGGGACGCTAGAGTTAAGTTAGTAAAGAATCAAGTAGTTAGTATTAATAAGAGCAAAACGAACATCTAAACAAATAGGAAAAACATAATGATAAAAAGTCAAAAATAAGTAAATAAAAGTAAGTGGTTAGATAGTGAGAGAGAAACAGTGAGAGAAAGAAAGCAATACTGTTGGCTCAGAGAAGTAAGAGGACGTGGCTAAAATGCAATGACAATCTGAACACTATATTTTACTGAAATACCCATTGAAGGTGAGTCAGCTTTGGCGCCACTATAAAAGGAAAGATATGATATTAAATAAATAAATAAGATAAATAATAATCCACCGTTATTAAAACATTTTAAATGTTTTAACAAAAAAAAATATAGTAAAAATTTATGCAGGCCTACGTAATCAAAAGTGGAGTTAGGGTTTAGTTTGTTAATTATTATGTGTGATTCATGTCTGAGATTAACAAAGTAAAATGATTAAGTTTGTTAATTATTGCTAAAATAATCATCACCCGTGCAATGCACGGGGAGAGCTAATATCGATTAAATTAACTCTTTTAATTAGCGACTAAATTAACTAAGAAGATCATATATTCAAAAAGACTAAAAATTTCAAGTGTTAGATAAACACAACAATAAGTCACAATAGTATTACAAAACCAAGAAGATACATCCACATAAACACAATGAAGCATAAGAGCTTCAAAATACATTAAGCTAATAATTGTTCATAAGAATTCAAGCATACATAATGGCTTGATTAGAATAGAGTTCCAAACCATGGAGGATATTTGTTCTTGAATTAATTCTCCTATAACAAATACATCTCTCTTTAAGTATATATACATAAGAAGCAACGTACAACAACCCAATTCTATATAGTTAATTGTCAGCATTACCAAAGCCAATCATGACAACAGATAGGAAGCATTCATTGGCCAAATCAGAATACAAATACAGAGGAATAATGATAGTAAAACTTCACTCAAGTAATGAAGTATGCAAAGCAATGCACAATGTCCCATGGATCCCTATTGGCTGAAGTAAATCTGAAGTACTGCACGCTCAGAAGAATGATAATAGCAAACTCTGACCACTGCCGTCCTTTCCACCAATAGAACCCCAAAATCAGAAACTTCACTCAAGTAAATGAAGTATGCAAAGCAATGCACAATGTCCCATGGATCCCTATTGGCTGAAGCAAATCTGAAGTACTGCAAGCTCAGAAGAATGATAATAGCAAACTCTGACCACTGCCGCCCTTTCCACCAATAGAACCCCATTGTACATTGTGCTCCACTGCCATGTGTAGGAAACAAAATGCGAAAACTTCATACTCCAATGCACAAAAGGTCTGATAAATTCTTTTAACTTTCTGCATTACATAACGTGAGTACGATTAACAGCCTCAGGTGAGTGAGTGTTACGCGTAAGAGATCTAAAGGGGATATACAAAAAAAAACAATAAGAAACTCATACCTATAAGGAACATTGCTATCAAGCATGACCAAAGAAGAATGAATTTGATGAAAATTGATAGCGTACATCACTTGTCGTGACAACTAAGATAATCAATTATATAGGGATATACCTATTTCACTGCCTGCACTCAATAGATATGTGCCTGCACTCAATAGATATGTGCCTGCACTCAATAGATATGTATATAAAAAACATCATAAAGAAAGCAGCAATAGGTTTAAAAAACAACCAGTACTTTAAGACAGTTAAAAATGGACAATAATGATGTATAAAGAAAAGACATGGCAGGAATAGATGGATTTTAGGAGAAAACTGATATAAGAGAGTCATGAGAAAATTCTCATGCAAGACATCCAATGAATTAATATTCACTCATTTTGGTCCCTAAAAGATACAAAGTCAATCATATAAGTCCTTGAAAGATGGAAAATTGCATCCGTAATCCCTGAAAATTCATTGTCAGACAAATCAATCCATATATTAACAGGTGCTAGTTGACATTAGCAGAGATAAGTTACATTGCCGTAAATAGCACCATTTCAGAATAGAATACTTAATTCTTTCTTTTCTTTTCTTCTCTTGTACATATTTCCATGATAGTGTGTAATTATTAGGACAGATTTTATTTCCTTTATTTTCTTATTATCATTTATTAGGATTCCTGTACAAGAGTCTATCTATTAGATTCTGTGATTTGAAACTAATAAATCAATAATATTCAGATTATTCAGACCTTTCATATGGGATATTAAGTTCCAGGTAGGATGCATATGTGGTTGTTTTCCTCCCTAGCCGAAGTCATTCTATTGTAACTAAAACTCTAATTTCCTTCTTCCTCAGTTCCCTACCCCAACACCTCAATGAGTAGCTGAAGATTCCACCTTAATTTAGCAAGCTCTCCCCGCATGCTGACTTGAACGATAGCCATGAACACTATATTAGAATATGTAGATACTAGATATTAAGGAACTAAAGCCTGCATTGATGAATGAAGTATTGCCAAGTTCTTCTTGAAGTTAGGAGCGAAAGTGCCAACATAACTGCTATTATGAAAGAAAAAACAAATGTTCGAAAATATTGGAATATGAAAAGTGATTTACTCATATCAAGATTAGTCATGAAGGAACCAATTTCAAGCAAAACCCCAAAATCCATCTAACAAAAACAACGAAATCTTATTAGGAACGAAGAACAAAAGGAACAGAATGAAATAATTGCTTTAGCTCTAGTACAAAAAAAATAATAAGAACCTTTGCAATCTGGAAATCTCCCTAGGAAGCACACAGTAAACAACAAAAGGTAGTATTGCAAGCAAAGAGATCATTGCTGATTATATTGGAAACAACAATAGAGCTGCGAATCGAAAAATGAACGGGATCAGTGAAAGTTCTTTCTCTTCCTTTGTATGCAAATGGGACCTGAAATATGAGAAGGGGCACTGCTAGAGTAAGAAAACACATGCAAGGAGGGACGAGAGAGAAAGATTGCAGAGTAAACAGGACAAGTGAAGGAGAGAAGCACCTCAAGTGGACGTCATCCGGCGCAATCATCTCTATCTCCGGCGACGTCATCCCCTAGCAAAAAATTTAGTTGGAGGTGACAGGGGCATTATTGTCCTTTGAAAAATAACATAATGTCTCTCTCTAATTTTTCTATCAATATACAAAAACAAAGGAGAGAGATAAATACTTTATCATGTTTACTTAACTTCCTTCTCTCATACCAAACAATACACATAACTCATTCTCTCAACTCTTTCTTCTCACTTTTTGAATCATTATTTCCTGTCATTTTCACTTTCAAGCCAAACTAAGGGTTGATTCATGAAGTAGATAGCATAATTAAGGATCAATTAAATTACTAAGAAAAATGATATTATTATCAGAATTCAAACATATTTATTTATTGATAGATCATTAAAACACACACCTTGAGTGCCAAATTACCGCGCTCCAACTTTTGATCTAGGATTTGAAGCTTTTTGCCAGTAAGATTATGCCCACCTTGACCAGTGTACACAACATCATCTGAATTGTCCAGATCATCCTCGTACATGCCCGAAATAACAATGGCCACAGCAATAGGGTATTCATAGCTTCTGTTCTGTGACAACCAAGAGAAGAAAAGAAAAAGATATGTTTAAATGGAACATTTAAATCGAACATCTATTATATGATGATCATATGTATTGTTTATGATCTTTTGGCATACCAAATTAGAGTATTAAGTAAAAACATGGTATGAAAAACTGTATTACCACTTTGGAATAGGACTGGCCCATATAATCAATGCCATTTAACCAGTGGCTATGAAAACCAACTGCAACCATTTCAACACGAGAATAGAACTGATATCCAACTTCAATACCTTCAATTAAGAGAAAAAATCAAGACCATTAAATAAGAACAAATGGTACAATAAATGTTGGCCATCTATAAAACAAGCTACTTATAAGAAATACAATCTGTCAGAGTTGAGGGGCAACCAGTAAATTAGACCATAAAACATCAACAATAAAAGCAACACAAAATGAAGCTACCAACCTGGAATGTTGCCAACTGTTTTCTCACCGTACAGTATCTCTTTGTTATTCATCATCTGTCATAGCTCCAATTTGAAGAGTGTTAAAAGACAACAAGATACAATTAAATTAGCTTATTGTGACAAAATAACCACCTTTTTACCAACTTCTTGGATGAGCTTTAAACAAACTAATTTCACCAAAGTGCCAAACAGGAACCGAAACAAACGAATGGTAATATAAAACTAAATAGTTAAATTTAAAATTACATATATTATCAATAAACCAACTTCACTTTGAATTGCTATCAGATATCACATTACAGAAGCAATCCATTAAATGCTTCCAAAGAGATGGCTCATAACCAACCAAAAGAACAAAGAATTGACAATATTCAGCATCAATCAATAGAAAGAGAAAAATTGATAATCAGAAGATGAATAAGGTAAATTCATTGCAGAGCTCCTGGCAACTATCAGGAATGCAAAATCCCACACTAGATCATCACATAGAAAAATAACATGACACTCGTAGTCAGGATTCTACAACGATAAAATAAAATCACTTTTTAGTTTTTACTTGCCTCAGTTACTGCCTTCAGATCAGGTCGCTTCGCACATTTTTCGATCTTCTCTTCTCTCTCTCCGGCGCAATCATCTCTATCTCCGGCGACGTCATCCCCTAGCAAAAAATGGTGAGATGAATAAACCACAGTCAAAAAATGGTGAGATGAATAAAATCAATAAACCCTAATTACAAAACTCAAGAATAAATTACCCACACACATGGGGGCGGTCGAATTCAATTTCCCTCCCATCCAGTTTACCAACATCTGAAGTGAGGCTTTTGGTTGATCCACAGGTACCATGTGTCCTGCCTTATTCACCTGTTGTTGCATTACATCACATAAATAATGTTACAAAAACTTGAATATAAACAACAACAATCTCAAATCAGAAAACTGTTTTTAAATGTGTAACCTTAAAAATATATGACTCACTAGGTAAATCAGTGTTGTATATCGTGGAGTTTTTAAGAAAATGGAGAAGCAAAAACCTCACTACAACCTCACCACAACCTCACCAATACTCATGACCCGAATGAAACCTTAAAAAAGAAAAATGGGATCTAAACATACCTCCGGCCACCACGTTTGGTGGTCGTAGACCGTGTCGCTACCACGTTGTCCTCCCAAAACCACTGTAAGCCCTATCGGTGTCACCGTCACGAAGAGCCTCGCGCCGTTCTCCTCGCCGTCACCATCGTTCTCCCTAAACGGTCGCCGTCGCAAAGACCAAACCCGTCGCCATTATGATCCGTGGAAACCACCACCATCGTCGTCGCTGGAGACGGCGCGAATCTTCGTCTTCCAACCGTCGCAAACACTCTCTTTCCACTGTTGCGCGTCTAGCTCCAACGGCAACCTCACTGTCACGTCGTACATCGTCTTCTCACCTTTCTTCTCGATCTTCTCTTCTCTCTCTCCGGCGCAATCATCTCTATCTTCGGCAACGTCATCCCCTTTCTCTCTTCGCATCCGAACCCCTCTCTCTCCCATGGTTTCGTTCTTCTCCTCTCACTGTAACTTCTTTCTCTCTTTGATTTTCGAAAATCTTGCATCATTTTGAGAAGGGGAAGAAGACGAGAAATAGGAGAAACAGAAGAAGAAAGAGAGGAAGAAATGGAGGTTGGGAAAGTGAGAAAGTGAGAGAGAAAGAGAGAAAACGAGAAATTAGAAAAACTGACACTGGCTCAGAACGGCTCAGAAGTTGCATCAGAAGTTTGCACTAAAATTACCCAAATATCCTTTGCAACTTTGGCGCCAAAATTGGCCCAAGATGTTGCTCGCTTAAAAGGTAAGATGTGTTGGTCTTTCAACCTAGAAAAAATTAGTTTTGGAAAGTTTTGATAATCGAAACTTTAGATAAACTTTAACAATCTTTGAGAAAGGATCTAACTTCGAAGTTTTCAAAGTTTAAGGTTGTAAAGTTTTGAAGAAGATATTTTATAAAAAGTATTAGTGAAGAAGCCTAAAGTTGTTTAGGAAGAAGTGTAAGGGAAAACTAGTGGCATAAAAACCTTAGTTGTCATCTTGTTACTTCTTGAATACGCGAGTAGAGAAAGGGGGGGGAGCCCCTGTGTATTTTATTAATTGTGAACGAAAAACAAATTACACGGGAGAGAATATACTTTCCTAATGTTGGCCAATTTATTAGGAAGTCGGAGTAAGTCGTGATCTAACAAACAGAAAGTATGCCAAAAGATCCTAAGTCGTGATCTAAACCTCCTATTTATAATACATAGGAAGTCGGAGTAAGGAAATACTAAAATCTAACCTAAGAAACTAACTAAACAGAATTACTCTAACTGAATAACAGACTCTGTTATTCAGACTCTCCTAATGTTATTACGTTCTATTCTTTTACAAGGATAACTGGGCTTGAGTAAGGGCCGGTTTTTGGCCTAACAATTCTAGCTTGGAGCATCTCCTCAACTTGTTTCTCAAACTCATTTTTTTGCAAGTGAGGCTACCTATATGGTCTCACGTTAATTGGGTTTACCCCTGTTTGATAGGGATATGTGGTCTATGTCTGTTTTAGGAGGTAGTCCCTTAGGTTCCTCAAATACATTAGCAAACTCCTCAATTAGGTGTTTCACATCTCCTTGTCTATCCTCGTTTTCTATGCTTCCAAGAGTGCAAGCATTAGTCTCATACATGCATGGTGAGTTCCAAACCGCAATAAAAGCTTCTACTTCTACCATTATCAACATTAGTAAACATTTGTAGCATCAGTAGTTACAAGAAGAGGTTCATCACATGGGAGGATTCAAGGATGTTGAGTCATCCAAGTGATGATCCTCTTTTTGTGATTGCTGAAGCTCATTGACCTGACTAATGTTGATAAGTGTCTTCCCCTTCTTGTTTATGTATCTCGAGAAAAATGCCCGAGATAAGATCACAACAAAAAGGCAACTTCCAAGAATGTCTTAATTCGAGCCTCAATTGTAATTTCTAATGCTCCATTTATACTCAATCTTCATTGTGATCACTATATCTATAATTCAAAGAAATAATGATCATAATCAAGATTGAGTATAAATGCACCATTAGACATTACAGTTTAGGCTCCAACCAACGCATTCATTGCACATACCTTTTTGTTGTGATCGTATCCCAAACGCTTTTCTCGAGAAACATAAACAAGAAAGGAAAGACAGTTGTCAAGATTAGTAAAGTCAATGAGCTTCGTCGCGTCAGTAGGTACAAGAAGAGGTTTATCACTTCGGAGGAATCAAGGATGTCGAGTCATTCGAGTGATGAACCTCTTCTTGTGATTGATGACGCTATAAAGCTCATTGACCTGACTAATGTTGATAAGTGTCTTCCCCTACTTGTTTATGTATCTCGAGAAAAACGTCCAAGATACGATCACAACAAAAAGGCAAGTTCCATGAATGTCTTAGTTCGAGCCTCAGTTGTAATTTCTAATGCTCCATTTATACTCAATCTTAATTGTGATCACTATAACTATCATTCAAAGATATAATGATCAAAGTTAAGACTAAGTATAAATGGACCATTAGACATTACGATTTAGGCTCCAACCGACGCATTCATTGCACATACATTTTTGTTGTGATCGTATCCCAGATGCTTTTCTCGAGAAACATAAACAAGAAAGGAAAGACAGTTGTCAAGATTAGTTAAGTCAATGAACTTCGTAGCGTCAGTAGTTACAAGAAGAGGTTCATCACTTCGGAGGAATCAAGGATGTTGAGTCATCCAAGTGATGATCCTCTTCTTGTGATTGCTGACGCCAAGAAGCTCAATGACCTGACTATTGTTGATAAGTGTCTTCTCCTTTTTGTTTATGTATCTCTAGAAAAACGTCTGGTATACGATCACAACAAAAATGCAAGTTCCATGAATGTCTTGGTTCGAGCCTCATTTGTAATTTCTAATGGTCATTGTCAAGATTGAGTATATATGGACCATTAGGCATTACAGTTGATGTTCGAACCAACGCATTAATGGCACCTACCTTTTTGTTGTGCTCGTATCCCAGACGCTTTTCTCGAGAAACATAAACAAGAAAGAGAAGATCGATATCAACATTAGTAAGGTCAACTAGTTTCTAAAAGTTCAACTTCCTTGTACAGTCTCTTAGATTTCATGTCTTTGATTGATAGGCATCTGACCTGAGATAGATGTAGTCAGGAAGACTATTGATCCTAACCTTGAACTCGTCATACTCACACTTCACCCTACGATCGTTGATAGAATCTGACTGCACTTTGTTTTTGTAAGGGTCTATTTTTAAGTTGAAGTATGATTCAAGGTTCCTGGGCACTAGTCCCGCCAATTAACTAAAACTGCTCATTTCTCTACCATTCTTCTAGCTCAATATAAGACCACTTAATCTCAAGCACTGCAAACATGAATGAAGTGATTGTTATGCCTAATAGATAAGAGAGGAATGTGACAATGAGTGTTTGCACAATGAATTGGCTAGAGAAGAGGGATAGTGAAAGAAAGAAGCAGTAGATAATTATGGATATGGATGTGAATGGACAAATTCAAACATTAAGGTATGCAATTCTATGAAGAAGTTTCATTCTTGGGGTAGTAAGAAGGGCATTGTTAAGCGAGAAGAATATTTCAACTAAACCAATAGTCCATTTGAGAACCAATTAAGCGAGAAGGAATATTTCAACTAAACCCGTAGCCCATTTCCAAAGGAAGGGAAGAAGGGAAGTCTGATCTTCCAGGCATATATATCTTTGTCTCCACCGTCGATTTTGAGAAACAACCACCTCTTGTAGCTGCAAACACTATCTTGTCTATTTTAGCTACTGATTACCCCATTGAGAAGCTCTCTTGATATATTTCTAACGATGGAGGGGTAGTTCTAACTTTTGACGTAATGGCTGAAGCTGCTAACTATTCTTAGGTATGGGTTCCTTTTTGTTGTAAACATGATATATAGAGCCTAGGAATCATGAATCATACTTCAACGAAAAAATTGACCCTTAAAAAATAAAGTGCGGTCAGATTTTGTCAACGATCATAGACGAGCGAAGCGGGAGCAGGATGAGTTCAAAGTTAGGATAAGATGCAGGTCAGATGCATATCAATCAAAAGTGAAAATCAAGGACATGAAAGCTAGAAGATAGAACAAGGAAGATGAAACTTTAGAAACTAAAAAGGTAAAAAAAAAAGCAACATATATGCCTGACGGTGCTCATTGGATAGGAACTTGGCTGAATCCAACAACTGAGCACTCAAAAAGTGACCAGCATAATTCAGGTGATGTTGAGTCATCCGAGTGATGTAGCTCTTCTAGTGATTGCGGACGCGAAGAAGCTCATTGACCTGACTAAAGATGATAAGTGTCTTCCCCTTTTTGTTTACGTATCGCGAGAAAAACGTATGGATAGATCACAACAAAAAAGCAACTTCCATGAATGTCTTGGTTCGAGCCTTAGTTGTAATGTCTAATGGTCCATCTATACCCAATCTTCATTGTGATCACTATATCTATTATTCAAAGATATAATGATCATAATTAAGATCGAGTATAAATGCACCATTAGACATTACGGTTTAGGCTCCAACCAACGCATTTATTGCACATACCTTTTTGTTGTGATCGTATCCCAGACGCTTTTCTCGAGAAACATAAACAAGAAAGGAAAGAAAATTGTCACGATTAGTAAAATCAATGAGCTTCGTAGCGTCAGTAGTTACAAGAAGTTCATCATTTCGGAGGATTCAAGGATGTTGAGTCATCCGAGTGATGATCCTCTTCTTGTGATTGCTGACGCTAAGAAGCTCATTGACCTGACTAATGTTGATAAGTTCCTTCCCCTTCTTTTTTAAGTATCTCGAGAAAAACGTTTGAGATACGATCACAACAAAAATGCAAGTTCCATGAATGTCTTGGTTCGAGCCTCAGTTGTAATTTCTAATGGTCCACTTATACTCAATCTTCTTGTGCTCACTATATCTATAATTCAAAGATAAAATGATCATAGTCAAGACGAAGTATAAATGGACCATTAGGCATTATAGTTGAGGCTCGAACCAACGCATTAATGCCACCTGCCTTTTTGTTTTGATCGTATCCCAAACGCTTTTCTCGAGAAACATAAACCAGAAAGACAAGATAGATATCAACATTAGTAAGGTCAACTAGATTCTAAAGGTTCAACATCCTTGTACAGTCTCTTAAATTTCATGTCTTTGATTGATAGGCATCTGACCTGAGACAGATGGAGTCAGGAAGTCTATTGATCCTAACCTTGAACTCGTCATACTCACACTTCAATCTACAATCGTTGATCGTTGACAGAATCTGACTGCACTTTGTTTTTGTAAGGGTCTATTTTTAAGTTGAAGTATGATTCAAGGTTCCTCGGCACTAGTCCCATCAATTAACTAAAACTGCTCATTTCTCCACCATTCTTCTAGCTCGACCACTTAATCCCAAGCACTGCAAACATGAATGAAATGATTGTTATGCCTAATAGATAAGAGAGGAATGTAACATTGAGTGTTTGCACAATGAATTGGCCAGAGAAGACGGATAGTGAAAGAAGGAAGCAGTAGATAATTATGGATATGGATGTGAATGGACAAATTCAAACATTAAGGTATGCAATTCTATGAAGAAGTTTCATTCTTGGGGTAGTAAGAAGGGCATTGTTAAGCGAGAAGAATATTTCAACTAAACCAATAGTCCATTTGAGAACCAATTAAGTGAGAAGGAATATTTCAACTAAACCCGTAGCCCATTTCCAAAGGAAGGGAAGAAGGGAAGTCTGATCTTCCAGGCATATATATCTTTGTCTCCACCGTCGATTTTGAGAAACAACCACCTCTTGTAGCTGCAAACACTATCTTGTCTATTTTAGCTACTGATTACCCCATTGAGAAGCTCTCTTGATATATTTCTAACGATGGAGGGGTAGTTCTAACTTTTGACGTAATGACTGAAGCTGCTAACTATTCTTAGGTATGGGTTTCTTTCTGTTGTAAACATGATATATAGAGCCTAGGAACTTTTTAGACAGATGGCACTTTACGGTTTTGATACACCCAGTCTAAATAGCACCACTGAGGTTGTTGTTCTTGTTGCTATGGCCGACAAAAAAAGCAAGCAGTAGTGGCTAGCACCCGTGCGATGACCATGGGTGATTCTGATGATGAAATGAATCTATTTTTGTTCCCTAAGGAATTTGGAAACTCGAAATTCCTAATTGATCTTATGGAAAAGCAAGAAACAAACTGTTGTTGCAAGGTCAAGCACTGAAGTTGAGTATCGTGCTATAGCTAATGCAACTTGTGAAATTGTATGGTTAAGGAATTTGCTTCAAGAGTTGAAGTTTTGTGAGATTTGTCCTATGGAACTTGCTTGGGAGAACCAATCAGCTTTGCATCTCTCATCAAATCCACTATTTCATGAGAGAACTAAACACATGGAGGTTGACTGTCACTTCATTAGAGAGGAGAGTCTCTCGGGCATCATCAAGACTTCCTTTGTCAGCTCTAATGATCAACTCATAGACATGCTAACTAAGTCGTTACGAGGCCCTAGAATAACGTATATATGTAACAAGTTGGATGCCTCTAACATATATGCTCCAGCTTGAGGGGGAGTGCTGATTGATTATGTAATTATTTAGATTGATTGGTTTCCTTAGTTAGTTAATTTTGTACTTATAAGGTTGATTACATCTCTCGTGTATCTATAAAGTATAAATCCTATTGAATAATATAACAAATATTCAGTTTCAAGTTTAACAAAAGCCCTACCAAGGAATGTATACAAGAATATCAGATCCAATCTGGGTACGATAGATATCAACCATCTAGATTGAGGGGAGTGATGAAGATCAGCAAAGATTCTATGAATTTGAATTAGCAATGATATGGAGATCAATTCCCCTTATTTATAGGCTAGATTATTGCTCTCATTTCTATCCAATGTATTCTATATATATCTCTCATGTATCATTCAAACGATTCAAGGAAAATAAATATATAAATATATTTCCGCACAAGTAAGAACCAAATTTGTAAATGTCTTACCTATTCTAACTGTAACTACATATTTATGTCATATTCAAGATGATACCTGTCTATTACCATTAAATTTTGATGATAACAAACACTGTTTTTTATTGACAGAATTATGATGACAAACACTTAGAAACAATTACTCTAATGATTTAGATTAAGAGTGCAAAGCAACATGGAAGGGGGCAGAGAAGGCATCATAAATCAGAACAATGAAATAGCACAGAAATGACAACAGAGAAGCAGCAATAACATAAAAAAACTAGAAGTAACACATAGAGGGCAAAGCAACTAGGAGCAACAAATAACCTGAGAAACTTTATCAACAAAAATCTAGCTTAATTTTCTCCAGATTCTGTTATCTCATGCTTGTATGATTCCAATTCTTTAGTGTTTGCAACTCTTCCTGCAAATACAAATAAAATAAAACAAACAAATTAAAATGGTTGGCCAATAACCCGTGACCAGTTAAAATTGAATTGAAATTGAAATTGAAGACATCCATAAATAGAATGATAAAGATAAGACAAATAGAGTATTCTAAGTTGGAGCAACTAAAGATATTGGTGGCAGAATTACCCATTCTGAGTGTTCCAGAAAAGGGTAATGGGGGAAAAGTACTTCAAATGGACTTCTTAAACTCATGGGGCTAGACTTTGAAAATATCTAAAACTTTCTTCGGTCTAGTTTGAAGAGTTGAACTCTTGGGAGACAGAAATACACAAAGATCCTAAGTTACAAAGTATGATACAACAGTTAATACAAGAGATCCTAATGCTCGTCCAGGCTATACATTTCGGAGTAAGTCTATAAGGGGAGGTTGGTGCTACTAGGGGCAGCAATAGGCCCGGTCATGCTTCGTAAGGCCTGACCCATCACCTGTCGTAGGCACACTTTTAAGGCCTTGTGTGGCCTTTTTAAAGGCTTGATGAAGCCTATTTAAAATCCTTTTAAGCATTAAGGCCGAAGTAAACAAATAATCCTACTACTAAATAGGCCAAATCTTATGAAGGCCTAAGCACAACAGTAATTATTTCTCTCATAGTAATTTAACTTGTCCTTTTCTAGTTCATATAAGTTACTGTTGTGTCTTTTACCTGTTTACCAATTACTGGATGGATCACCGGAAAATGAAAACTCAAAAAAAAAAATAGGAAGCATAAAAAATAACATTATACTACACAATTAATGAATAGTGTCTTTATACTATTGCAGTTTTTTAGCACGCACTTGGAATAAACTAATCAAAAATTGAACATTTTTCATACAAATAAACAAAGTTTCATATGAAAATGGCAAAATCGACCAATATCAGAAGACCCTAACAATTTCACAAAGGCTATTACCACAATCCAAAAGTATCTTTCCCTCATATACTATATTTTGTCTTTATTATTCTAGTTAGAACCTAATTAACATCCACAATTACTAATTGGCTGAAGATATGAAACAAGTTTTCGAATATCCATCAAAAAAGGAAATAGTTATCTAACAAATCCCGTACCTGTCAATTTGTACCGCCAAGTTACAAGGAGCAGCTGAATCGTACTATGCACCATATCTCTCATTCAGTCTTGTGAGTTTTATACAAGGAGCAGCAGTTACTACCCAATAAAAGCAGAGAAGTTGTTTCTCATCTGAAACTGAATATGTATATTGATTCTGATTGATTCTCTAAAACAAAGATCAAGTATTTATACAAGAGCAGTGAAACAGAATTAGTTTACATTAGGGGCAAAAGGAAGATAACCTGTGCTTTCCGGCGATTTCTCCTTCCACCGTTAACGATATTCGCGCGTTCTGTTCAGAGCCTTGCGAGTGTGCCCAATGTTCTGAATTGCGGCATAACACTATTTCTAATATGAGACGTAGTAAAAAACGCCCAAACCTTAGTGCAAAAGTGTTATAAATAGTGTATAGTTAACCCTTGTAATTATTTATCCGGCCCATTTTTCAAGCCCGTTAGATTTAATTTTAGAATAGCATATTTAAATAGATTATCTCTTGTTGTCCAAAAAAAAATAGATTAGCTCTTGTACTCTAATTACGAACCTAATAATGTTTAGAAATATTATTCCACATGGTATTCGAGTTCTCGATCTTTAGAGATTTGCTTCCACATAACCGCCAAGTTCCGGCATATAGCCTCCACGTGCTACCCTACAGTGATCTTTTCGCGATCGTTTTCTGCCAAATTTTAGATTAGGCTATTCTGCTTCTATTTTGGGGGTCCTTTTCACGTTTTGAGCATTTTGATTTTTGGGTAACCTTAGAGCCACTTGTTTGTGTTGTTGCTCTATTTTTGGGTTAATGTTTCTGCTCAGTTATGCTCTCACAGCACCTGTTTAAGTTTCTGGACGTTGTAAGTGTAATACCCCAATATCTCTTACATAGAAGAAATACTAGGATACACCTTAAAGCATATTTCAGAGTAAAATTCCTGTTTATGGATATTGAACAAAACTAAAACTGTGATGAAGACTCATCAAATAGTCACTCATATCTCAAAACTTCAAAATAGAAGTACGTAATAAATTAAGTTCCATGTTTTACAACCTTTCATCATCCTAATGTTCAACATCCAAAGACAGAAATAAAGGAAGCGATATACAACTTTTAAACGAGTTCACGTCATAATATCGAAATACACAAACAAAGGGAACTACATAAGCAATATAACTAAGTCTTCAAACTCTCCATAAGATGTACCATCTAGCCATGCTTCTTGGCTTTTGCTTTTCCCCGTGTCTCTGTAAAACCACAACATATAAAGGGTGAGATAAACATCTCAGTGAGTTCTATCGAGGCCCCTTACTACACACTCGCGGTTCATTATGCATCATTTTAATCGTAGTCCGAGTCTGGATAGCTACGTGTAAAATTAACATACGCACAACCCCGACAATTCAATTTATGATTCTCGGTGAACCCCAATCCACTAATCCTTTCATTAGTGGGGAAACTTGGAAGAGGGGGCCTAGGTTATGGGCTCATGACTTCCCTCCCCTAGTATGCTACTCGTAGAGGTCGTCACCCCAATCACTATCATTATTATTATTAAATGATTATCATACCTTGATGAGACATCAAGTCATTTCATTGCATTAGGTGGTTACCAAAACCTTAACGAACAATAAGTCCATTACATTATCATAATTAAGCTTGTGTATTCTCACTCATAGACCCTAAATGGTTACAATTCATTTTGCATAACATAGAGAATTCACAATTCATTAATCATACATACGCATTTTCCACGAATTACGGTTATTTCATCAATATATGTGGTCGGGAAAGGGATTAGGGTAGGTTTGGAATCAATTAGAACGGATTCGGATAGGTTTTGAAAACGGTGGCAGAGGGGTACCCACGACCCGTGCCAGAACACGCATGGTTCGTGCGCAAAAATGACATTTCGCAAGAGGTACCAGACCCAGACGCACGACCCGTGCGTGTGGGGCGCACGAATCGGGTCTGTGTACCAGACCTGAAAAATGCTATTTTCGCATACGTTCTGTTGCCGTTCGAGTCCCAAACCTCATTCCGATCGATTCTTAACATATCCCTACATATTATCAATACCACAACCAGTCCAAATAACATTCATAACGATCAAACAAACACACAACAATCAATTAAACTTTCGTTCCAAAAATACAATTTTTGCAATTTTGCAAATAACGGTTTTAACTCAAATATTGAAACGAACGCTGAACGACACAAAACCAGAGCATGAAATCATCAGTTCAAAAACGAAAACCTAAGCGGGTAGAACTCACCTATTGTGATGAAAATCACAAACAACCACAAGACGAAGTTCAAGCTACACTCAATCAACCCGAACTACCCAAATCGCTCTCCAATTCGAGCTCAACTACCCGAAATGCTCTAATAGCTACCCAAACGAACTGAAACTACAATGTGGCTTGTGAAGGTGTTCTAGCAACTGATTATTAAGCCTCAGCTACCACATGCAAGTGAAAAACTCCATTTTGTCAATTTGAGCTTCCAAGGATGGAAAATGGTGAAATGAGATTGGTGGAGAAGTGGATGATGATATTGGTGTCACTAGCTAGAGGATGTTGAGCTGATTTCAATGGTGTAGAAAAGAGGAACATGCATGGGGAATGGAGTGAGCTCTCTCCTTTTCTTCTTCTTCTCCCTCTCGCCTACTCTCTCTCTTTCTCTCAAGCTTTTCTTTCTTTTCTTGTTTTCTGAATTTCAGTGTTGTGGTGTGAGTGTGTTGATGTTTTGTGTGAAAGTGAGTGAGAGAGATATATGTCTTCAGCTGATAGTTTAAATTAATGAGAAAAGACTGTTTCTCCCTTGTTCCTAATTCCCTAATTAAACCCAAATTCCAATCAAACAATCAATCAATAATTCATCTATTTCACACAACTTAGCAATTAATTCAGCTACTCAATATCCAAATAAGTTCAATTACTCAAATTAGCCTTTAACTTAATAAAAATATTTGCTAATTTCAATTATTGACATTAGCCAAATTGGGGATGTTACAATAAGCTTTCCGATTCAGGCAATTTTTTGTGGGTTATTCCAAACTCACACCTTCGGTCACAGTTAGAGGGTCTTTCTATAACTTTGTCGTGTTTGTTGTTGTTATTGCTTGTTTTTCTTTGATTGTTGTCACATATAGCTGACATAATCGCTATTGATTACTCTTTATAGGATAATGTGTATCTTTTAAAGGCCCTACTTGACTCTCTCAGTAAGTCTTTTGGAAGTTGTTCTCTTCCAATGACAGGTATGAGTGTATGCTCCTGATCCTTTAGCGCTTGTGGAAAAGTCCCTAAGAATGCTTGGATTTTGGACTCTGGTGCCATTGACCACATGACATTCATTTCCAGCTTATTTTCCTCTTATATCTCCTCTAAGAAGAATTGTTATGTTACCGTTGCTAATGGTTCTCATGCTCGTATTGATGGCTCTCAGAGTGTTAACTTGCAACCTTCATTTCAATTACATGATGTGCTACATGTTCCCACACTCTCACAATCAAATATATGTACATAAACTCATTCATGATCAAAACTCTATAGTAACATTTTTCACTTCTCATTTGTTTTTCAGGATCATGAATTTACATGTGTCGACACCCCCCACAACGACATCGTGTCGTAGAGAAAAAGAATCATCATTTACTTGAAGTTTCCCGAGCCATGCTCTTCCAAATGCATGAACCCAACTCATACTGGGGAGTAGGGGTGTCAAAAAAACCCGGACCTGCGGGTACCCGCGGGTAAAACCCGTCACGGGTCCGGGGCGGGTAGTTAAACGGGGACCCGCGGGCCAAATAAACGGGTATTTTGGCTACCCGTCAATAAATGGGGCGGGTCCGGGTAGCGGGGTACCCGGACCCGCGGGTACCCGTACCCGGACCCGCGGGTACCCGTACCCGTTGAAAATTATGTTGTTTCTTCCTTTTTTTTATCATCTATTGTTGTTGTTGTTTAAGTGGATGTTTATTCACATTTTGTTGTATCTTTTATCCTAATATTTTGGATAATGTTTAGTTGTTATTTTTTAAGTTTTTATTTTCATAATTTTAGTTTTTTTATCTCAATTCATTAACAATTATATATTAATAAATAGTTGATACGATAAATGTATATCAAAATGCGTAATTTTTTTATATAAATGAATCAAAAAAATAGTGTTAAAAAAACTAATTTTCTATGGTATTTCAAATTTTATTTTTAAAAGTTTTTTATTTATTAATTTACAAATACCCGCGGGTACCCGTTTAAAAAAGTATCCGTTTAAAACCCGTTAAACGGGTACCCGTCACGGGTCCGGGACGGGTCCGGGGCCTATTTACAATAAACGGGTCGGGTCCGGGTAGTGAGATACCCGTGCCCGCCCCGCCCCGTTGACATTCCTACTGGGGAGAAGTAGTACTGACGGCTACTTACTTGATTAATCGGGTCCCATCTCGCATGTTTGGTAATGTCAGCCTTATTCATCTTGTGACTTCAAAGTTTCCTTTTTTTCCTATTTTGCAGAGTCTCGAGTTTTGATTGTTTACTTGTGTTGCCTTTCATCATGTTCATAAACAACATCGAAGTAAGTTGGACCTTCTTGCAGTCAGATGCATCTTTCTAGGTTATGCACTTAATAAGAGATGATATAAATGCTAGTATCCTCCTAGTCGTAAGTACTTTGTCTCTAAAGATGTCACGTTTCATGAGAATGTGTCCTACTTCATTCATCCTCAGCTTTAAGGGGGTGAACATCACTAGTGGAAAAAATGCTTTTTATAACTGTTATTTATATCGGTTAAAAACGGCCTGATATTAAAAGTGACGCGGTGGCAGTTTTGTAATTAAAATTACAATTTTTATATCGGTTGCCACGGGAACCGATATAGAAAGTGCAAAAACCATCTTTCATATCGGTTCCCTTGCATAACCGTTATAGAAAGTGAAAAAAAATTAGGCTTCCATAACGGCTAAAGAACCACCCGTTATAGAAAGTAAAAATTAGGCTTTCTCATTCCCTTTCTCATTCACGCTACGCGAGCCCTCCATTCTCTCTCTCGCAGAACCCTAATCAACCAAAATGCCCTCCATTCTCTCTCTCGCAGAGCCCTCCGTTCTCTCTCTCGCAGGGCCCTCCTTGTCTTCTTCTTCGTCCTCTCTCCCTTACTCTCTCTCGCAGAACCATCCTCTTCCTGCGGCGACGATCCTCTTCCTGCGGCGACCCATCCTCTTCCTGCGCCGACGAACCATCCTCTTCGCGTTGCTACTCGTCCGCTCTGTTACTCGCATCATCGACTGAGGTTTGTGCGTCTTCATTCTCACGCCCTAGATCTGTTTTTTCTCACATTTTCGTCTTCATTCTCACGCCCTAGATCTCCCTTTTCGTCTTCAGAGGCAAGATCAGGTGTTCCTTTACCTGATGTTAAGGAAGATCAGGTGCTCATTGTTGTGCGAAAAGGTGATGTGCAAGTATACACAATCGCAACAAGTAATATAATGATAAATAAAGTTCGTTCCCACAGGGATTGGAATTAATCTAAGAAGTTTAAGTGATTAGAAGCTTAGTGAAAAGAATTAAGTAACAAGTAAAGGTAAAGAGTTGTAAACATTATAAGTTGTGATAAAATAGTATTAAGTTTGAAGTAATTAAAGGTGAGTTGGATAGCTCAATAGTTATGTAAATTCCCAAGAGTAATGTTCAGATAATATTAGACGCTGTAGCGTTAGGCGCTGTAGCGCTTCAGAATCCGCAGACGCTGTAGCGCCTTGGTGGCGTGCCTTTCAGTCACTTTCGTCAGGGTTATGTTACAAGACTCCTATGTCTAGGCTCTAAATAAGTTTTACCCCTGTATATTAAGCTCTTACAACATTTGCCTTATGAACTACTACTCCCCTATGTCTAGAGTTAAGTAGTGCTTCCTTTAAATGTCTTTAAAGGGTTTTCATTCATATCATTCATTGAGTTCTCTTTGTGAACCATGTCTGTACCCACAAAGTTACCTTGTTTTAGTTGATAATTCCCAAACCAAGATTGAAAGTATTATGGCACAAGGAATAAAACACAAACATCATAATATTATACAAAAGTTACTTAAGGTTCATTACATACCAAGAACAATCCAACTACAACAAAGTTAGCTCATCACAAGTTCCATCAACATAATACAACTAAAGAGTATGTATTACCGTATGAAGACAAGAGAAGAGTGGTTGCAAAAGATACACTCCAATGATCCCAAGTAGCATACAAGAGATGAAGTTGAGGCGTGAGCAAAACTTTGAATGAAGACTAGAAAAACTATGCTAAAAATAAAAGCTTAAAGGTAGTGTATCAATGGAGAAAAGCTACTATGTCATGTGTAGTTCTCCTTCCAAGTTACAACTACTTGTCTACGTATGTTACCTCCTAGAGAAGCAATCTTGATTAATCTAATTAATAACTAAGTCTTAATAGAATAGTAATATTACATGATGATCATAAGACTTAGATATTATCCTTAAAGTACTTTACAAAAAGTGCTAGTGATGGAATACAACAACTATCACATGGGTTCCATTTAGGAGGCGCCAAGTGTAATTTAGCATCCACTTGAAAGTCAAAATATCCAGCTGAGAAGAAGAGATAAGGGTGGTGACTCATCATGTGCTCAAGTGGCCACACAAATATCTCAATGGTCAGCCGTCATATAACGCTGTAGCGTCTCCTTGATAGCATACCGCTGCAGTGCTAAAGCAAAACATCAAACATATTCACAAAGACATTTGATTATGCCCACGGTTTAAGGAATTGACTCATAACCTATATTTATTCTAATATTCATATATTCACATATTTAAGCACTAGAATTACTTGAGAAGTAAGCTTGACTTAAGTATTAGGAGCATAAATAACCTATATAAAATAGGGTTATCACACCCCCAAACTTAAACTATTGCTTGTCCCCAAGTAATGACACTTGAACAAGACAAAATGCTTATATAACAAGCTGCAGCTTTTAAATTAAACAGAATTTATGCATAAGCTAATTCTTATCATTTTCACACATCATTATGGTCCACAATTCAAATAGAATCATTACTGCTCAGTTGTGAGTGTGTGACATCAAAGCTTAACTTAGTTCCTAGCTAATTTCAGAATTTCTCTAAGGTTTGGGAAGAATGGATTTCTTTTGGGTTAGACAAAGAATTTTTTCAAAAAGAAGAGTGGGATCACAATTTAACACAAGATCTGAGGGGCTTCAAAGCACAGCAAAGGGCTTTAATTAGGCATTTTTCAGAATATTGGTCAGTGCATAAACTTTTGGTCTGGTGATCAAACGCTGTAGCGCTTCAAAGTCCGTAGACGCTGTAGCGCCAGATTTTTAATGATCAAAACTAGATGCTATCTTCATTACTGAGCTCCTTATTTGCTTTTTCTTTTCATGCTTTTTGGAACAGCTCAGCAATTTATTTTAGATATTTTGCACTTTTTACAAGACCACATTTATTTTTATTTCCTTTTGCAAAGACCAATTTTTCATCTTTTGTTCCTAGCCTTTAACATAACCGATGCTCCTCCAAACTTAGCTTTTTAAAACCACTCTCAATTTTTTAATGAAAACTTGACTAACCCTTGGTTATCCACAACTTAACTTTATCCTTAGATTACTCCTGGCTAACTAGGTTCTTCACTAAGCTTGGATTTTGTGTAAAAGCAGCAATAAAATCATTTCATTGTTTTACACAATGCTGCCTTACTCAAAAATTCTTATTTGTATTTGGCTATATGAATCAGCTTTTGCTTACTAAGAAATTTAAAACATGCAGCTAATCATACTTCCTATTCAAGCATACAAAATATTCAAAAACATGTAACACATGCAAAACATGGCATAATTATACTTAATTATACTAAAAAAAAAACATCATTGTACTTAATTTAAAACATTATTAACCATAAGGTCCTCCCCCAGAAATTAAATTTGGCAGTGTCCTCACTGCTTGCTTGACAAGAAAAGGGAGAGGCCTTTAGAACAACAAAAAAAACAAAGTTCAAAGTACATAAACGGCATAAGAAGCCAACAAATCTTGCCTTATTAGGCCTTCTTGAGCCTCTTACTGGCTCTTGAAGGGGCTGGGGCTCCTTTTGTTGCCTTTTTCTTCTTTGGCTGAGGTGGAGTAGTCTTTTCAGCCGCTACAGCGGTTGGTGGCGCTGTAGCGCATGGTTCCTGTACTGCTGCCGCTGCAGCGTCTGATTCCTGCACTTCTTCTTCCTCTTCTGTTTGCTCTTGCTCCCGTTCTTGCTCTTCTTCTTCCAGCACTGGCTCTGTTTCATCCTGCAAATTCACTAGCTCCTCAGCAGCCTCCTTCTCAGTTTCCTCCTCTGTCAGAATTACCTCAGGTATTGTGTCACTAGGTACTGCAGACATAGTTGCTGCAGCACCTACTGGCTGAACACCTTCTTCTGGGTGCTCAGGCAGTTTGACACCTGGGTTTCTTCTAGCCTTTGTGTATGACTGATAAATTTTCTTGAGCTGCTCAGTGGGTTTTTCTTTGGTGATTGGATGTTTTGGCTCAGGCTTCTTTGGTGTAGCTTGCTTGGCAGGTGTTTTCTTGGGTGTTAATTTGGTTGGTTCGGGGATGGAGGTGGGGGTTGATGGTGGATTGGCTGTTTTGGCAGGGGGGTTTTTGGTTTCTTTGGGCTTGGGGTTGGGTCACACTGTATTTCTTCTGCTTGCTCATCTTCTTCAGTCTCAGATTCTTCTTCAGTATCACTCTCCTCTCCTGATGATTCTTCATCATCCTGCTTTTCCATCTCTTTCATAACTGCAATTGTTTCTTCTTCATCTTCCTCACTTATGTTTTCAATGTCATCAGAATCCAAACTTTCCTCCTCTTTCATAAGAGCTTGCGTATTTGTTTCTGGGTGTTTTGGGAAATGTTGGTGTGTGTTGGGACGAAGGAAGAAGAAGGAATGGAGGTGATGAGTGGTTAGTGGTAACGGTTGAGAGGAGTTTCAGAGAGCAATGAAAGAGAAAGAAAGAGAAAATGGTAGCGTGGGGAGTTGTGGATATTAAAGTTACGGTTTGTGAGTGAAGTGGGAGAGAGAAAAAGAAACTGTTGATTTGACCAGTGCAGGTGAGTAGGTGCACGTGCTGGTCAGGCTAGGGATGAGGGCACAGTGCCAGCTCACCCTGAGCAAGATCTTTTTATTTTTATTTTGTTTGACCACACCCAGCCCTGATTTAACACAGCCGCTACAGCACTTTTGATACAAATAACCGCTACAGCATTTATCCAACTTTCCTGCATAGAAAATAAACATAAAATTTTTTTTAGAATCCTTGGGGTGCCTCCCAAGAGCGCTTGCTTTAAAGTCTGCAGCCAGACTTTCTCTTTCAAATTAGAGATCTTTAAGTTCAATTGTGGTTTTATCTCTCACCACATTTTCACCAAAATATTGTTTAACCCTTTGGCCATTCACTTTGAATGTGGTATTGGTTGCTATATCATAGAGGTCCACAGCCCCATGGTTGTATATTTTTATCAATTGAAAAGGGCCTGACCACCTAGATTTTAACTTTCCAGGAAACAATCTTAACCTGGAGTTGTAAAGCAGTATCTGTCCTCCTTCAGTGAGATCTCTTTTTATCAATTTTTGATCATGCCAAATTTTGGTTCTTTCTTTATAAATTGCTGCATTCTCATAGGCAAAATGCCTAAGTTCTTCCAATTCATTTAGTTGCAGCAATCTAGCATCTCCTGCTTTCTTGTAGTCAAAATTGAGTTTTTTTAGAGCCCAATGGGCCTTGTGCTGAAGTTCAATTGGTAGGTGACAGGACTTCCCATAAACCAACCTATAGGGAGACATCCCCAAAGGTGTTTTATAAGCTGTTCTGTAGGCCCATAAAGCATCATCTAGATGTATTGACCATTCTTTCCTTGAAGGCCCTACCATTTTTTCCAACATTCTTTTTATTTCTCTGTTTGACAATTCAGTTTGACCACTAGTTTGTGGATGATAAGCAGTTGCTATTTTATGTTTGACTCCATATTTAGCCAATAGGGTCTCAATCAACTTATTACAAAAATGAGATCCCTCATCACTTATGATGGCTCTAGGAGTTCCAAAACGAGTGAAAATGTTTTTCAATAAAAATTTGCTCACAGACCTTGCATCATTGTTGGGTAAAGCAACAGCTTCCACCCATTTTGAAACATAGTCTACAGCTACTAAAATGTATAGGTTTCCATGAGAAGGAGGAAAATGTCCCATGAAATCCATTCCCCAAACATCAAAGAGTTCAACCTCTAGAATGTTTGTTAAAGGCATTTCATGTTTGTTTGAAATATTCCCTGTTCTTTGGCACCTATCACATTTTTTTACAAAGTCTTGAGCATCTTTGAAAAGTGAAGGCCAAAAGTAGCCAGATTGCAATACCTTTGCAGCAGTTCTAACACCACCAAAATGCCCACCACATGATGCAGAATGGCAGTGCTGTAGCACTTGAATTTGTTCTTCCTCTGCTAGGCATCTCCTCATTAACTGGTCTTGACACTTCTTGTATAGAAAAGGTTCATCCCAATAATATTGTTTCATTTTATGGAAGAACCTTCTCCTTTGCTGATAAGTCGTCTCAGCAGGTACCACCTTGCTAACCAGAAAGTTCACTATGTCAGCATACCAAGGTGTTGCAGGTTCAGCCGCTACAGCGTCAAGTGATGTTACACTGGCTGCTACAGCGGTTGATGATTCAGGAGTCATTGTCAACAGCTGCTCATCTGGAAAGTATTCCTTGATCTCCCCACCTGCTGTACCTGCAATGTCTCTTTCCAATCTAGAAAGATGATCAGCAACTTGGTTCTCCACTACCTTTTTATCCCTTATTTCTAAATCAAATTCTTGGAGTAGGAGAACCCACCTAATTAGCCTAGGCTTTGCATCTTTTTTTGTTATCAAATATTTAATGGCTGAATGGTCTGTGAAGACAATTACCTTGGTGCCAACCAAATATGATCTAAATTTATCAAATGCAAAGACTACAGCTAATAGTTCTTTTTCAGTGACTGTGTAATTCAATTGAGCTTCTACAAGTGTTTTGCTAGCATAATATATAGAGTGAAAAATTTTATCATACCTTTGCCCAAGAACAGCTCCAATGGCAAAGTCACTAGCATCACACATAAGCTCAAAAGGCTTACTCCAGTCAGGAGCTATAATAACTGGTGCTGTTATTAAAGCTTTCTTTAATTTATCAAAGGCTAATATGCATGGTTCATCAAATATAAAGGGGTTATCATGCTGTAACAGTTGGCACAAAGGTTTGGAGATTTTTGAAAAATCTTTTATGAATCTCCTATAGAATCCAGCATGCCCCAAAAAGCTTCTTATACCTTTGATGTTGGTTGGAGGTGATAGCTTCTCAATGACCTCTATTTTAGTTTTGTCCACTTCCAATCCTTTTTTGGATATCTTATGCCCCAAAACTATACCTTCTTGCACCCTAAAATGGCATTTCTCCCAATTCAGCACAAGGTTAGTTTCTTCACATCTAATCAAGATTTCTTCCAAGTTGGATAGGCAAAGATGGAATGTTTCTCCAAACACAGAGAAATCATCCATGAAGACTTCCATGGATCTTTCAATGTAATCAGAGAAAATTGCCATCATACATCTTTGAAAAGTGGCAGGTGCATTACACAGGCCAAATGGCATCCTTCTAAAAGCAAAGGTGCCATATGGACAAGTGAATGTAGTCTTTTGCTGATCTTCAGGCAATATTGCAATCTGGTTATAACCTGAATAACCATCAAGAAAGCAATAAAATTCTTTACCTGCTAGCCTGTCCAGCATTTGGTCAATGAAAGGCAATGGGAAATGGTCCTTTCTTGTTGCCTTATTCAACCTCCTGTAATCCATGCATATTCTTCAGCCTGTTATTTTTCTGGTTGGAAGCAGCTCATTCATCTCATTTGTTATTACTGTTACCCCTCCCTTCTTTGACACACACTGCACAGGACTAACCCATGCACTGTCAGAAATGGGGTATACAATACCTGCATCCAACCACTTGATGATTTCCTTCTTCACCACCTCTTTCATAATTGGGTTCAACCTCCTCTGCCCTTCAATGCAATTTTTAGAATCTTCTTCTAACACTATTCTGTGCATACAAATGGTTGGGCTGATACCTTTTATATCTGACATTTGCCAACCAATTGCCTTTTTATGCCGCTGTAGCGTCTGAATCAGATCCTGTTCCTGCTTTTCAGAAAGGTCAGAAGCAATTATAACAGGCAAAGTACTATTGTTACCTAGATAAGCATATTTGAGGTGTGAAGGCAACTCTTTAAGTTCCAGAGTTGGTGCTTGTTCAGTGGAGGGGAGATCCTTCCTCATGTCTGAATTCTCCTGCTCCAAAGATTCATATTTCTTAGCCCAAATTTCTTTGACTGTCTATTCCTCCTCTTCTGTAGCTTCTGTATCAGACCCTGTATCTTCACTGCTGTCCAGTAATTGCCTCAGATGATCTGTGCTTTTCTGGAAGTGATCCTGAACTACCTTGTCAATAGCAGACACAAAGGAGCACTCTTCAATATTGGGACCTGGAAATTTTATAGCATTGAGGATGTTGAACTTGACTTCTTGGTCATTGACCCTCATGATCAATTCTTCTCTCTGCACATCTATCAAAGTTCTTCCAGTGGCCAGGAATGGTCTTCCCAATATGATGGGTACTTCTTTATCTGCATCAAAGTCCAAGATTACAAAATCAACAGGAAATACAAATTTGTCTATCTTTATTAGAACATCTTCTAAGATTCCTTCTGGATATGCAAGAGTTCTATCAGCTAGCTACAGTGTAAGTGAGGTAGGTCTGGCAGTTCCCACTCCTAGCTGAGTGTATATGGACTTAGGCATAAGATTTATGCTGGCTCCCAAATCACATAGAGCACGACCAGAGTAAAAATTTCCAATTGAGCATGGTATAGTAAAACTGCCAGGATCCTTTGATTTGGGTGGGAGCTTGTTTTGCATCAACATGCTGCACTCCCTAGTCATTGCTACTGTTTCAAACTCCCCTAGTCTCCTCCTCTTAGTAAGTACATCCTTCATAAACTTTGCATAGTTAGGCATTTGTTGGAGAGCCTCCCCCAAAGGAACATTAATGTGTAACTGTTTAAGGACTTCTAGGAATTTGTTAAATTGCTTGTCTTCATGAGCCTTTCGAAGTCTTTGAGGATATGGAGGGTCTGGGTATGTTGGGATAATTTTGGGTGGTGGTGGTGTTTTCTCAACAACAGGCGCTGCAACGGTAGGTTCAGGCGCTGTAGCACTTGTTGTAGGTTCTTTTTGTTTTTCAGAATTTTTGTTTTTTTCATCATCTGAAACAGTTGATGATCCTATCAAATCTCTCCCACTTCTTAAAGTTATAGCTTTTACATGCTCCTTCCCTGTAGTACTTGAAGTTGAAGCTTCTGTAGTGGATGGTAATGATCCACTAATTCTTTGGGAAAGGACATTAGCCATCTGCCCCATCTGTACTTCTAGATTTTTAATGGAAGCTTCATGAGTTTTCAGGGTTGTCTTACAATCACTCATAAAGCCTTTCATCAATCCTTCTAATGAATTATCTATGACAGGGGCATTCTGTCTTTGGTAGTTCTGAGCAGGGAATCCTGGTGGATTTGCTGGAGCACTATAATTAGGTGTTGTTGCATTGTTGGCTCCCCATTTGAAATTTGGGTGGTTCTTCCAACCAGGATTATATGTATTTGAATAGGGATTATTGTTTTTATTGAAACCCACAAAGTTCACAGAGACAGGATTACCAGGACATTCTTCATACAAATGCTCTCCTCCACAATATACACAGCTTACTGACCCTGGAGAGGCTTGCTCAATAACAGCTATTGTAGGTTCATGTACCGCTGCAGCGGTAACCGCTACAGCGTTTGATGTGCTCATAGATTTTATCATGTTAGTAAGAGAGGCAACCTGTGCAGATAGAGCAGAAACTTCACTTACTTCATGCACACCAGCTACCTTCTTCTGCTGAGCTAACCTTTCTGTAGGCCATTGATAGCTATTTGTGGCAATATCATCAATCAGCTCACATGCCTCATTATAGGAGGTTTTCAACAACACACCCCCTGAAGAAGCATCTAACATTTGTCTGGTTGTTGGATCTAGTCCATTGTAGAAGGTTTCAATTTGGATAATCACAGGTATACCATGATGAGGGCACTTTCTTAACAGCTCCTTCCATCTCTCCCATGCCTCAAACAGTGTTTCAGCATCTCTTTGTCTGAATGCAGTAACCTCATTCCTCATTCTTGCATTCTTACTTGGAGGAAAATATTTTGCTAAGAATTTCTCAGCCATTTCATTCCAAGTATGGATAGAGTTAGGCTCTAGAGAAGTTAACCAGGCCTTTGCTCTATCCTTCAAGGAATAAGGAAAAAGTTTTAATCTGAATGCATCATCACTTACCCCTGGAATGATGAAGTTACTGCAGACTTCCAAAAATTGCTTTAAGTGTAAATATGGGTCCTCTTGAGGAGCACCACCAAACTGTCCCACTGTTTGCAACATTTGGAACATCATAGGTTTGAATTCAAACTGAGCTGTGTTGAGAGTAGGTCTTGCTATGCTTGTTTCCATGGTTTGTGGATCAAACACAGCATAGTCCCTCATTGGTCTATCTCTGTCATTTACCATTTGAGCAGGTCCTTCATTTATGAATTGATGTCTGTACCAGTCCTCTTGGTCATGTAAGGTTGGAGTGGGTGGCTGCTGATGTCTACCTCTACCCCTTCCACCTGGTTCAGTCCCTCCTCTACCAGAGCTAGATCTGCCATGTAGAGTGGTAGCTCTACCAGAATTGGTCCTATGACTATGTTCTGACATGGTGGGTCTGAGCCTGTGAAGATGTCTTAGTTTCCTGAACCTTCTCTCTGGTTCTGAGTATGGTTCAAATTCTGGTGGTTGAGACCTGGGCATACGCTGTAGCGCTTACTGCTGTAGCAACAAGAAACAACACACCAGTATAAAATAGGCACTAAGTTTACTGAAAACTTAAACAATGAAAATTAAATGCAATCCCCGGCAACGGCGCCAAAAACTTGTTGTGCGAAAAGGTGATGTGCAAGTATACACAATCGCAACAAGTAATATAATGATAAATAAAGTTCGTTCCCACAGGGATTGGAATTAATCTAAGAAGTTTAAGTGATTAGAAGCTTAGTGAAAAGAATTAAGTAACAAGTAAAGGTAAAGAGTTGTAAACATTATAAGTTGTGATAAAACAGTATTAAGTTTGAAGTAATTAAAGGTGAGTTGGATAGCTCAATAGTTATGTAAATTCCTAAGAGTAATGTTCAGATAATATTAGACGCTGTAGCGTTAGGCGCTGTAGCGCTTCAGAATTCGCAGATGCTGTAGCGCCTTGGTGGCGTGCCTTTCAGTCACTTTCGTCAGGGTTATGTTACAAGACTCCTATGTCTAGGCTCTAAATAAGTTTTACGCCTGTATATTAAGCTCTTACAACATTTGCCTTATGAACTACTACTCCCCTATGTCTAGAGTTAAGTAGTGCTTCCTTTAAATATCTTTAAAGGGTTTTCATTCATATCATTCCTTGAGTCCTCTTTGTGAACCATGTCTGTACCCACAAAATTACCTTGTTTTAGTTGATCATTCCCAAACCAAGATTGAAAGTATTATGGCACAAGAAATAAAACACAAACATCATAATATTATACAAAAGTTACTTAAGGTTCATTACATACCAAGAACAATCCAACTACAACAAAGTTAGCTCATCACAAGTTCCATCAACATAATACAACTAAAGAGTATGTATTACCGTATGAAGACAAGAGAAGAGTGGTTGCAAAAGATACACTCCAATGATCCCAAGTAGCATACAAGAGATGAAGTTGAGGCGTGAGCAAAACCTTGAATGAAGACTAGAAAAACTATGCTAAAAATAAAAGCTTAAAGGTAGTGTATCAATGGAGAAAAGCTACTATGTCATGTGTAGTTCTCCTTCCAAGTTGCAACTACTTGTCTACGTATGTTACCTCCTAGAGAAACAATCTTGATTAATCTAATTAATAACTAAGTCTTAATAGAATAATAATATTACATGATGATCATAAGACTTAGATATTATCCTTAAAGTACTTTACAAAAAGTGCTAATGATGGAATACAACAACTATCACATGGGTTCCATTTAGGAGGCGCCAAGTGTAATTTAGCATCCACTTGAAAGTCAAAATATCCAGCTGAGAAGAAGAGATAAGGGTGGTGACTCATCATGTCCTCAAGTGGCCACACAAATATCTCAATGGTCAGCCGTCATATAACGCTGTAGCGTCTCCTTGATAGCATCCCACTGCAGCGCTAAAGCAAAACATCAAACATATTCACAAAGGCATTTGATTATGCCCACGGTTTAAGGAATTGACTCATAACCTATATTTATTCTAATATTCATATATTCACATATTTAAGCACTAGAATTACTTGAGAAGTAAGCTTGACTTAAGTATTAGGAGCATAAATAACCTATATAAAATAGGGTTATCACTCATCAAGGTCGCTGCTGCATCCCTTAATCCCATTGATTATAAGAGAATGGAAGGGGCTTTCAAGGCCACGGATTACCCTTTACCTGTAAGTAACTATCCTTTAATCCCATTGATTATTATTATTATTATTATTAGATAGTAAAATATTTGTTTGTAATTTTGTGGTTGTGGTTGAATTGAATTAGACTGCTCCGGGGTATGATGTTTCTGGAGTTGTGGTTAAGGTGGGGAGTGAAGTGAAGAAATTTAAGGTTGGGGACTCTGTTTATGGTGATATCAATGAGAAAGCTTTGGAATATCCAAAGGTGATTGGTTCAAATTATATTCAGGTTCAAATTATTAATCTTCCATATGTAATATGTAATATATATATATATATATATATATATATATATATATATATATATATATTTATTCATTTTGTTTCATTCATGCTATATGTATTTATGTAGCTTGCCAAACATGTTTTTGGCGCATCCAAGGTTGCAGCTACATCTAGCACTGGGAAATTGGAATTGTTGAGCAACTTGGGAGCTGATTTGCCTATTGATTATACAAAGGAGAATTTTGAAGACCATCTGGAAAAATTTGATGTGGTGTATGATACAGTAGGTCAGTTAGATTTGAATCTAGCTATATAATGTGTAACATACTAACATGCATATGCTATGTTATATTATAGATTATACTAAAATTTGTTATTAAAAAACAGGAGAAACTGAGAGGGAATTCAAGGCTTTGAAAGAAGGTGGGAAGGTAGTGACAATTGTACCACCAGGATTACCACCAGCAATCTTCTTCATACTCCCTTCTGATGGAGATATCTTGGAGAAACTCAAACCTTATTTGGAGAGTGGTAAGGTGAAGCCAGTACTTGACCCTAAGAGCCCTTTTCCATTTTCTCAATCTGTTGAAGCATTTTCCTATCTCCAAACTGGTAGAGCTACTGGCAAAATAGATATCCATCCCATACCATGAAGGCATGAACACAACACAACTATTTTAGTTCCAAAACAACCTTTGCACTGTTTAATATTAGACAAGTTAAGAGAAAAATTTCCCCTGACGAAGATAATGGTTTGGAGGTACCTTTTTTCTTTTTTGAGAGTATAGATGTGCTTATTTATGAGGTAGATTCACAAATTATTTATGTTTTTAAAAACAAAGAAATATTTTGTATTGGTTTAATTTTTGTTGATCATACCGAAGAGTTTCTTTATAATTTTTACCCTTGCAGTTGCATGTAGGTTTCGTTTTGTATTGCTGAGTTTTGTTAAAGCATTCTAATTATTTTTTTAAATATCTGCCACTTGTCTATTTGCAAACAGTCAGAAGAAGAAAGACTGAAAGATCAAAGAGAGAAGGAGGAATTAGTGCAACATATGAGAGAACGAGATGCGGCAGGAACACGGAAGGTACTCTTTGATATTCGAATTGATTTAGTCAAGTGTGCTTGAAGATTTTTATTTTATCAGTCTGCTTTTCTTTCTTTTCCTTTTTTGGTTGATACTACTGTGCTTAAGTTGGCATCTTAAGTAGTAGCTAGTAGCTACATTAATACTTCCTTTTGGATAAAAGAAGAAAAATTGTTAGAAAGAATATTTGCAGAAGTGTTCCAATATGAAATGCCAAAGGGTAAGGATCTTTAACCTATAACATTGTTTCACACTACTCTTCGACGTTTTGCCACATTTTAGTAAGTATCTATTTTATGTATATGATGATTATCTATCTTGTCTTGGCTGCACGTGATAATGTAAAATGTCAACTATTTAGGAGTTAAGTGGGATGATGATTGCAAATACTGTATTTTATTTCATGGATGGAAATAATTCAACACCCTAACCCCAATGTTTCAATGACCGAGTATTCCAATTTTCACATGTTTGGGTATGCAATAGAAAATTCGTTTTGGTAGAACATTAATATGCTAGTTTAGGCAAAAGATTATGATCATTGCTATATTACATGATAATTTCATTCAATTAGTTAGAGCTGAATGTTGGAAGGAAAACATGTCTAATTAGAGATTGTTGAGGAATGTGAGGTATAAATAATTTAGATTACTCGCTATATTGTCGGATCCATATTAGTGAAATCTATTAGTGCAATTTTTTTAAAAAGTAAATTAGGAGTTCGGAAGCAAGTCATCATCATAACAACAATTACTAGTAGTACTACTACCACCACGCCTTTTCCACTAGGTGGGATTGGCTACGTGGATCAGTCGACGCTGTAAGACCTTGAGGCTTTTCTTCATCTGCAGAATTCCTAGATCCTCACAAGCTTTTATTTTGACAGATGCATTTTAAAGCTGTTTGTTTTCATTTTGGCTTCTTGTACCATTTATTTAAACTGTAAGTATTAATATAGTATTGCTTAAAGCATGTCATTAATGATAGCTCTCTTTTAAATTTGCCAAGGTTCAGGTGGAGGGGTCATTCGTTGCTTCCCTTCAAGATGAAGTAATGGAAGTTGAGCATTTGCGTGCAGAACCCAGAAATGATCACGTTTCAGTGAATGGTATATTGTATTTTTAATGAGAATATAGGAAATGCTATGTTGCTGAAATGCTACGGTGATTCTCAAATGACTTAAATATGTTCTTTTGGTACCTATCACTCATTTATCGGCCGGGAAATGGAGTTGTGAGAATTTTTTTCATTTGTCCTGTATCTTGTTACTGAAAGCTGGAATAAATGAAGTATAATGATAAGGTGAAAAATGAAACGAGAAGTAATCCGTTTGACAGCCTGAGTATTGTGGATGGAGATTGCCTAGGAGTTCAGAACAAATGTTGTATCTTGAAAGAAATCAAAACTTCTTGTTTTATATTGGAAATTGGAAATATCATGATTGATTAGATAACTTCTTAATTCTAATGGTTGATAAAGCTGTGTTGGCATTTTCTTATTTTCCAAGATGATATTTGGTTTCAAATTTTGGGGGTAATTTTCCTGGTTACTTGTGATGTTTTATCTCATACTAGTGTGCTTACATTCATCAGGTAGTTTGGCTTCTCATACAACTTTGAATGGCAAGGATGATTTGGGACTGGAGGTACTTGTCTATACCTAGTTATTATTGGGGGTGATGTTGAAACTTGCAGTTCATATATTTTCTATATTTAAACTGCTTTGTATTAATTAATTCTTACTCGAGTCTACACTTTCGCCTCATCTAAGGTCAATCGCATGACATATCCCTGTTAGTATGTTACTGTTAAAATTGTGTGTCCTTATTTTGTGGGTCTGAAAATTATCTTTGATAAAATATACTTTTAGGTCCTTGATGGATTCTTGGATGATGTTGAAATCGATGAGCTTGAAGGAACTGATAGATTCTTGGATGATGTTGAAATTGATGATCTTGAAGGAACTGATGGTTTCTCTGATGCGTATGGAGAGTATTTCTTGGGTAAATTATCAACTATCACATTCACGGTGTTATCTTTTTCTATGGTGCTTTGATAGGAAGAAAATAATTAGTTTCTGTTTCCTCTTTTTAATTTTACTCCTTTCTGTTTTACTTAATGTAATTTACTTTCCGGACTACAGATTTTGAATTTGCCAACAAAGCTGAGGTACTAGGCTCCAATGCTTGTGAAGGTTCACTTTTGCAAAACTCAAATTCAGAAAGTCCTTCGTCAGGATTTAGTGGAAGTTGCATTGTTGATGGGATATCGGAATCAACAAAAGTACCCATTGCACAATCTACATGCAAAAATGAATCTCTAGACGAGACAGTTACCTACGATTCACATGGGGTCCCCAGGAACAATCCAAGTCAACCATCAAATGTGGATTGCATGTACGACATTTCGCTTGATATACAGCATCTGTACGAGTTGAATAATGTTTATCCTTTAGCTGGTGGTGTATTGTCTTGTGAGAAGGAAAATGTTTCTGTTGAAAAATGGCAATCTGCTCCACCTAAAGAGAAGAGACTCCGAAAGCCTACTAAGAGGTATATTGAAGAATCTTCAAATTTGAGGTCAAAAAAAAAGTACCAACTACTGGCACAGAAAATAAATGTTGGACTGTGTCACCATGTGATGAACTTCATACAAGAATAAAAGGATTAAAAAAGATTCCAGGAGAGAAGTCTAGTAATGGAAATAGCGATGTGAAACTTTCTGAGTTGTGCCGCAGGGGACGTCCAAAGAAAGAGGTACTGCTTTCTTTTGGGGCATTTTAGTCCTATCTATCTTTAGAAAAATTGTTAGAAAAATTGCTAGTAGCTACATTAATACTTGCATTCAGGCTACTAATAAACTAATTTATTTGTATTTTCAGGCCTTCTGTCTGTTGGTTCTCATGGCTGATATGCTGGTTTATGCCCTGTATATGTCTCCAGTGGCTTCTGGTTATCTACCTTTCAGAATTGCACCTTAATGTTTGTCAAAAGTAAAACATTCACAAACTTCTTTGTCTAAATAGAAAGTTCCAGCTTATGGAAATTAGGACAAAATTGTGGTTCATGTCTGATGCAGCTTATACATAATCATTTTCTGTAACTGTCTGCATCTGTTGAAGTTCATATTATTATTGTATAACTGTGTTGTGGGACAAACTTGCTGTTGGATGGACCTCCTGTTGAAGTTCATATACATATTGTATAACTATGTATTGTATAACTATGTATTACAGAAGGATCTAGAGTTATGAAAGACAACCTCACTTTTTTTTTTTTAAAAAAAAGAGACTTTTCATATCGGTTCCCATAGGAAACCGATGTTAAAATTCATTTTTTTTTAAAAAAAGAGACTTTTCATATCGGTTTTCTATGGGAACCGATATGAAAAGTCTCTTTTTTTTTTAAAAAGAGACTTTTCATATCGGTTCTAGGGGCAACCGATATAAATTGTGATTTGTGTTGTTTTGATCTTGTTTGTTGCATTTTGTGAAATAAAATGATGATTTGAAGCTTGTTGCATTTCGCATATTAGGAAAAATTAGGGTTCATGTGATTTTTGTGCATTCCTTTGCTTAATCATGTGAATCTTTGTCAAAAAGATTAATCTATGTTGTTTCTCTTGCATTATTTTGTTGTTTTCATGAATAAAATGAAATTTAGAGTCTATGTTCATTTCGCATTTTTCAAATAAATTAGGGTTTAGAGATTTGTGATGAGTTTGGTTGTGTAATCTTGTATTTACTTGAAATTAGGCTTTAATCTTGATGGTTGTTTGCTTGAAACTTGTTATTCTCATGAACTTTTTTATAAATCACGCACCATGTTGATGATTGGCAAGAGGACTCTCACTTGTGTCTTGTGCACTTTACTCTAAGTGATGAGGATTGCTTAAGATGATTCAACCTCTTTTGAGCTTATGAGTTTGTTTGTTCTTATAAATTGGTTTGTAAATTATCTTGTGTTGATGATTGGTAAAATGATTCTCACTTGTGCCTTGTGCACTTTACTCTAAGTGATGAGGATTACCTAAAATGATTCAACTTCTTTTTGCAATTCTTAATGAACAAAAATGCAAGTTTTAAGTTTCTTTTCTTGTTAATTAATCTTGGTCATAAAAATAACTTGTAAGTGCTTTCATTTGGTCATTTGTAGTCTTGCAAATGTGATATTCATTCTAGGTCTATAATTTGTTTTAGTGTTGATGATTTGGTAAAAGGACTAGACACTTATGCACTTGTGCATTGTTCCAAGTGTCAAGGATTACCAAAAGGGATTCAACCCCGTGCTTTATCATGTGTTGATACCTAGATTGATTTGAATTTTTGCATCATCACTTTGTGTACTCTTTCTTGCAAGTTATGTGGTTAATGTTGATCTTACATATGCATGCCATTAAATGTTGGAGACTAATTGTCATCCTTGTGCGCAAATGTTATAATTGGTAATGTGTATGCCTATGCTTGCATTGATGATTGCTTTGCTAAAAGCAACCAACCTCACAACAAATCTTTTCCTCAAATAATTTAAATCATTTTCAATAAGTAGGGGGCACGTCGTCTGTACAGGCGGGAATGTCTATGTTTTAGGGCGAGTGAGCTGTACAGTTCAAGCCCGAGAACCCCTGCAATAAAAAACACCAACACACCAAAGTTTCTCGACAGAGGAGAACTACGTAAGCTTTGAATTCTCCATCGCACCGGGAGATACGTAGGAGCGGGTCACATCCCGTCAAGCATAACAAATAAAAATCATTTTCACAATAAGTTTTCAAACAATTATTTTCAAAAAGAACCGAGAACTACGTAGCTTTGATTTCCTCATTGCATTTGAGGATACGTAGGAGCGGGTTCGCCCCGTCAAGCACACTTTCAAAATATACCAAAAAGATTCTTCTTTCCCCCGTTTTCAAAAGCGCTTTCTCAAAAAAAAAAGTAGAACGATCGTTTCAAATCAACTCCGTCCAAAACCACACATCAAGTTAAAGGTTCCCTTTCGGTAGAAAGGAGGTGCGGGGTGCTAATACCTTCCCCGCACCTAATCGACCCCCGAACCTACATCTCTAGTTTTCAAAAGACCATCCGCCTTGAAAAGACATTTTTTTCAATGTTTTAGTCTTTAAATAAAAATATTGATGGCGGCTTCATACTTTTTCCACGTTGTACAATGAGAAGTCCAAACCGGATTTTTCGGGGTGCAACATGCTTCTTCCAACCTTATCTCGTCTCCCAATTTTTGCCACTTTTTATGATATGAAGAGCTATTTTAGAATTCATATTTAACTTCATTTGTTACTCTATCTCTCCTTCCCTCGCTTCATTTCCTTTATCTCCCATTGACCATTAAAACAAAGAAAGAAACAAGATCTCTCTCTTTCCCAAATAAATCATCACAGCTAACCTCATTTTTGGCATTCCTCTGGCCACCATGCGAACATATCAAAAAATGAGCATTGTTTTCACACTCCTCTCGACGAGATTATTCTATGGGTCCGGTTATTTTCAAGAAAGGAGCAATCTCCTTAGTTAAATGGCAAAAACACGTGTCTGAAAAGGCCATCCACTTTGATCGAAGGGTCATCCGATTCTCAAGATATCTTTGACTTTATTTAGTCGCGTTTCTCTACCATAGAGATGGATATAAATCTCTCTTTGCTAATCACAATGGATGGTCATCAATTGGGATTCATGCCTACCAAGTAATGTGCACTTGGAATTCTAATGTATCACTATAAAGTATATTTTCAGCATAAAGGTATCAATTTTAATTTGGTCAAAAAAAAAAAAGAAATCTAATTGTACACTTGGGTATAATTTAATAACATAAAAGTAGAGTAAGGATTCGTAAACTATCATTATCGATTTGTATAACACAACACATTAATATATAATTGGGTAAAATATATTTTTGGTCCCTACAAAATTGGGTTCTTCTAAGTTTAGTCAATACATTAACGAAATAGCCGTTTTGGTCCCCATATTATTTTGTCATTTTCATTATTAGTCACCAGGGTTAAATCATGCTGATTGGGCTAACGGAATCATGACATGGCAGGCCACATGGACATTTTAATTGATATGACATCCACGTGGCATGCTGACTCACATTTATTATTATTTATATTTATTTCAGCTTAAAATAAAATAGTTTAAAATTTAAAATTACAAAAAATAAAAATAAAAAGGCTTAAAGCCCCTGCGAATATAACGTGTTTTGGTTTAGCTCCCTCTAATTTTTTTTTTTAAAGCTCCTAGCAAAATATAGATTTTTGATTTAGCCTTTCTGTTAACCCAACGTTATAAAAAACGCTGAGTTTACTAACAGAAGTCTGAGTTGTCATTTATTTATTTTTTTTCTAATTTACTTTTAATGCTGATTGTGACTGCCATGTCATTACTTTTTATTTTAATTAATTTTTAACTATTTACAAAGTCAAAATAGGGTTTTTATTACCATCTCAACCCTTTTTCTTCCCATTTCCAGAATTTATTTTCTTTTCGACTCTTTCTGCCATAACAACAAGAGAACTTCTTGAACCATCCCCTTCAACCTCACTCGTTCTTCTCCACCAACAACACAACTCCTCACTCTTTTTCTTCTCACCACTATATATGGTGGACATATTCAATACTATCTTATCTAAAATCCAACAAAACATCACTTTGATTTACTGGTCGAAGATCACTTTCATTTTATACCAAACGCAAACACTCAACAAACTCCATATAATCATCATCTCTCCATTTAGTCTCTCTCAATCATCACTTTCATTCACAGATCAAAGATGGGGTTCAACAACAACAACATTTTGATCTTCTTCCAACAACAACCCAGAAACCATTTTCTTCTTCTTCTTCCAACAAGAACCCAGAAACAACAACAACAATAAACCCAGAAACCCAACCCATTCTTGTTTGAAACCTAACCAGAAATCAAAAGAGGGGTTTTTGAGAAAGAAGGGGGAAAATGGTGCGATTGAGAAAGAATAGTGAAAATGGTGTGATTTCATCATTGATTACCAGAAACCTAACCAGAAATCAAAAAAGGGGTTTTTGCAGGGAGTTTTTCTAAAAAAAAAGTTCCACGGACTTAAACCAAAAGAGGGGTTTAAAGATTATTTTATTCTAAACTGAAATAAATATAATAAATAAAAAATATGAGTTACCATGCCATGGGGGCGCCACTTCAATTAAAATGGCCACGTGGCATGTATAGTCAAGATTTCGTTATCCCGATCAGCAAGATTTAACGCCGAAGACTAATAATGAAAACAGTAAAATAAGATGGCGACTAAAACACCTATTTGATTAATGTAGGGACTAAACTTAGAAAGACCCAGTTTTATAGGGAACAAAAACATATTTTAACCAATATAATTTTTGCATATGTTCATATTAAAATTCGTAGAAACGTCGATGTTGGACAAAATAATATGCACCACCAATCATACACACATGTCCATAAATATATACGTGATTTTGTAGATTAGGGCCATATTTGTTCAAATTCATAAGTTGCAGATTTTTTTAAAAGAGTTTAATTTATATACACATATTGTGTATATAAATTAAATCTTTTTACAAAAATTTCACAGGAATAATTAAGATATATATGTCCATTAACTTTTAGTATCATGGTGTATAAATAAGAAAAAGCATACCCCCAATATCCACCACGACCATTTCAACCTGTCAATGGAGTTTTGTATTCTTGACGTCATTTCCTTAAAACCCGAACCATGATGGTCCAGTTTTCATGAGTTGGGCCAAGAACAGACAAAAGGTCGACTTTCTTGGGGATGGCAATAGAGGTTTTGTTAATGGGAGTGTTAGGGAATTATATTAGATTATATTAAGTGTTCGAATTAAATTAGTTAGACTTTTATTTTAGTGCTACTTTAAGTGGGCTTTAGATCTTTGGGCCTTTTGTTCTATGATCCATTATAAGTTACTATATGTAATCTCATGGAGACATTTTAGAGAACCAATCAAATGAAAAGTTATTTTATTTTTTATTAACTAGTTTTGTCTTTTAAGCAAGGTAATCAAAACCGGACCGGACATTGAACCGGAAGAGGTGGCGGTTCAGGGGTTCTTGGGTTCAACCGGAATTAATTAAATATATTATTTAATATTTTTATTACAATATATAAAGGATAAAAAACCATAATACCCAAAATTTCACACCACAAACAATTAAATTATGCTTAACTTAAGCTCAACAATATAATATCCAAGTCATTAGTTAAAGTTACACATAAAATTGGTAGGTATAAAAAAACTCAAAGTTTGACATGTTTAAAATATATATATTTTAATGCATTATTTAGAAAGAATCTAATGTCGCTTTATTTAGAAAAGATCACATCATGTAAGAAAATTGCAAACAATGAAGCTAATGTTGTTGAAAGGTGAATATCTAGTCCCACATCGGATGGCAAATAAGAAGAATGAGCTGTGTTTCTCTATAAATAGAGCTAGAGTGTGCACAGCAAAATATAAGTGAGATTCTTGGCTTTCATAATATATAAAATATATAAATAGAGCCCTGACACTCATTTTGTTTTACAAAAAATAGTTTAAATTTTTTTATTTCAGTTAAAAAAAATAAAAAAAAATAAAAAAAAATAAAAAAAAATAAAAAAAAATAAAAAAAAATAAAAAAAAGTCATTTCTCAGAACCGGTTTCTGGCCGGTTTTGCCGGTTCTTGACCGGTTTTCCGGTTTTTCACCCGGTTCTTTAGCCATCCGGTTCTGGGATCTAACTGGACCGGACAGGGGTCCGGTTCCCGGTTCAACCGGTCGAACCGGCCGGTCCGGTCCGGTTTTGATTACCTTGCTTTTAAGCTTTCTTCTTTTTTTGTTAGGTTAATTTTCTTAGTTTTGTTAGGCTAGACTCTAACTTCCTAACAACTGGTGCTTTCATTCTTGCACTCAACCCCACCCATGGCATATCAAAACTTCACTGATCCACTTTATTCCTCGCCTACTGCACCATTTCACTCCACCAACACCACTTATACACCCTCATTTCCAGATTATCCCTCCTACAAGATTCCTCCATCCTACTTAACCATTCCATCTCCATCACCAAATCTGTGCTTCACTCATGGCTACATACCACCTCAACCTATCCCATACCCATCTTCTGGTGTTTATTCTACCTCATATGTTTATCAGCAACAACACCACCCTTATTATCATCATGTTCCAGAACAGGATTCATATACCTCTGCAACTTGTCTTCCTTCTTTTCCTTATCAACAACAACCACTGCCTGCACCTCCCATGGCTTATACCAAGTTCACTGCTGAAATTTCTTCTTCCTTTGTTCCACCAACCTTCTCATCAAAAGAATATCAAGAGGATTTGAGAGCTCAAGATGTGAAGCTCCAAACATCTCGTCTTAGTAGAGACGCCAAATATCAAGAGCTGAGGAAATCACTTGCACTTTTGTTTCGAATAATTCGTGAAGCAAATAAGCATCTACAAGAGGAGTTGGTTGAAGAAAAAATAGAGGAACAAAGAGATGAAGAAGAAGAACAAAATGTAGAAATTTCAGATTATGCTTCTACATGTCTAGATGAGTTTCTCGCAACTGAAAAATCTTCTCCCATTTCCAAATCCATGGTAAAATCCCCTTCTCTTCATCTCTTTCAGTTATCACAGAATACTCTGTTTAAAACTTTTTCTTAAACATTCAAAACCAGAATTTTAAATGCATCCACCATGAGAACCATGATGCCAAAAGCTTCAAATACATATGAACATTTTTTTTGGATGAGCTCTTTCTTCCATTACCCTCTTTTAATGTTGTCTTAAGTGGTCTTGAAATTTTTTGTGGTGAACCCCCCCCCCCCCCACCACCAAAACCACCAGACAAAGGCTCGATTCAATGCTCCCCTTTTGCATTTCTTGGGAGCTCAATCAGGCAAGGACATAATCGTTCTCCACCATTCAATCTACAATGTTATTCTGAGATGCAATCGCAGCTGTTCACCACAACCTCAGCCTGTGTGCGTCCATCAAGCCTCACTACGGCTCAACACGTGGCACCGTGTAATTCGCCGGTTTCAACTCTCTCAACAAATTTTATGGAGCATTAACTCCTTCGGCCCAGTTGAAGGAGGGGTTAATAGCCATTTTGGTTCCTGGAAGTGTAACTCGCTGTCAATTTGGTTCATCATTAGAGCGAAAATGCAAAAAGGTCTCTCAATGTGTAATCCGGCTGTCACGTTAGTCCCTCCCGTTAATGTGCTTCGTTAACTTCGTCAATGTGGCACGTTTGTCTCATTTTAGTCCCTGAAAGATATCACTTACTGTCATTTTAGTCCCTGATACATTTTTCCACACTATTATGACTGGAAAAAGGTCAGCTAGACATAAGGTTAACACGTCAATTAAGACATGTCAATTTGTCTTTTTTTAATCAATTACATGGACATCTACATGGCATAGTGAACATGTGGCGTGTATGTTTTCACGAATGTTTATAGTATTGATTGATTAATATTGATTGATTGCATATCTGCAATGCATTATCAGAACAATTCATTCTTTTCTAAGTGACTCCATCATATCAACTGATACGCGATATTAGAGCAAAAAGATATATTGGATGTTTCAGAACTTGAATAGATTTTCATAATAAAAGTGCTGTATCATAGCATACATACATACATATATATATATATATATATATATATATATATATATATATATATATATATATATATATCAATCAGATTGTAATGATAGATTGTATTAAATATATAGCGATTAGGTATCTATAGTGATTATATAGACACATTGTATTAAATATATAGCAGTTTGTTTATGATACCTTTAATAAATGCATGAGTCCTACCAGGTCGATATTATTAGTTTGATAGGTTAAACAATTGTTTATCAATTATTATTTTTCTCCCCCTTTTGTCATCAAACAAAAAGTGAAAAATAGTTCACAGCCAAAATAAAATACCAAATAGAATCAAAGTTGAGATATCATTTACAAAATTAACTTTAAGAAAATTGTGTCAAAAGAAAATTATAGAGGTAAACAAAAACTAGGTTGTCCTAATGCTTCTTAAGGGTCTATAATAGCTCCATCATAATTGCTTGAATATTTGCATGTGAAGATGTGATATGATCAGCTTCAATTCTTTGACCAAAAGATTCTAGATGAGCCTCAAGCTATTATTCTATGGCCACAAATTGAGTAGAGGATGCACTAGCAATAGCATTCAGAGCTTCAATAGAAGTATGTTCTTCTGCTGGTGGAACATATAGTGTTAGAATTAGCTTGGAAAGGCTTTCCATTTCAGCTTGTTCCCTAAAGTATTGCTTGTTCTTTTTGTTCTGCCAGCTAAGCTTCTTCCAAAGGTTGACAGTTCTTGTTTTAAAGAACGATGGTTCGAAAGTAACGAGATGAAGTTCAAGAAGTTTGCTTTCTATCTTCGAGGATACTTCTTCGAAGACACCTGCAATGTATGGTCTCGAGATGGTGAGGTAACCATCATCAGTAGGCAAATGATTATTAGGAAAAAACTGGCTTAGTCCAAACTGGCATGTATTGAGATATGCCTAGTAATTCTATTGCTTGTAATTATAGTAGGTGTAGTTAGAAACCTAGTCGAAATGAGCCAGTCGAATTGGCTAGTCGAAATCATGGGCCTGGGCCTGTTTCATTGTATATATATATATACTGATGTCAGTAGCATGTAATTGTGACCTACTTTTATGAAATTCAGTGCAGCTTTTACCTAATATTATATTGCCCTACTTATTCCTGCTGTACCTTGCGCCGCCACTTCCCTTTTCTTGTCCCTTTCACGTTTTATCCCCAACAAACTGGTATCAAGAGCTTGTTAGATCGTTACAAAATCTATCAAGATTCATGGCAGCGCGAGACAACTCTGGTGGAGGTATTCCGGGGAACCTCCCAATCTTCGACGGAAAGGATTATGAACGTTGGTGTGCGCAGATGAAGGTGCTGTTTCGATATCAAGATGTTCTTGATGTCGTGAATGATGGTGTTCCACCCTTGGCAGCAAACGCCACTGAAGCGGTGAGGAACAACCACCATTCGCTGAGGAAGAAAGATGGAAAATGGCTGTTTTTGATTCACCAATGCGTTGATTCCAACATCCTGAACCTGATCATCGACTGTGATTCATCAAAGGCAGCTTGGGACATCCTAAAGAACTCGTATGGAGGAGCAGATAGGCTGAAGAAGATACGTCTACAGTCGCTCAGGAAGCAGTACGAGGGCTTGAAGATGACAGATGGAGAATCGATTGGAGATTTCATTACGAGGTTAGTAGCATTAACTAACCAAATGAAAGGTAATGGTGAAACTGTGACTGAAGTAAAGAAAGTCGAAAAGGTGCTCAGATCATTAACCCTGGAATTCGACTACGTTGTTACTGCTATTGAAGAATCCAAGGACCTAGATACATTGAAGTTAGATGAACTTCAGGGTTCCTTAGAGGCGCATGAATTGAGAATAAGGCAGAGAAGTTCAGAGAAAGAAACTGAACAAGCCTTGCTTTCATACTCCTCTAAGAGAAATTGGAAGGCAGGAAACAAGGAGAAGGGTAGAGAAAAGGGATCAAGCAGTAAGAAGAAAGAACAAGGATCTTTCGACAAGAAAAAGGGAGACCTGTCGAAAATTCAGTGTTATAACTGTCAGCAATTTGGGCATTATAGGAACAAGTGTAGAAACAAGAAAGTTCCTAGGGATAAAGATGCAGAAGCCAAGTTTGCTAATGATGGTGACTCAGACTCTGACTCAGAGGAGTTAATGTTGATGGCTGTCGAAGATGAGATTCGACTCGATGAAGGAATTGCTGAAAGTAGCGAGCAAAATAGTGGGAACACTTGTATAAGTGGATTCACTTGTGATGCTCAAAATACTTGTGCGATGTGTGTGTGGCAGGGCAGTGGAAACACTGATGATGCCTCCAACATTGCCAGCAATGATGATGACGAATTGTCATTCATGACAGCTACTGACCCAGAATTACTGTTGTTGAAGGCTGATACAAATTCGACTGAAGAGAAGTCTGTCGAATGGTATCTCGACACAGGATGTTCAAATCACATGTGTTGTCACAAGGAGTGGTTTGTCGAACTGGAGCAGATAAGCAAGAAGATAAGGTTTGCAGATAACAGTAAAGTTACTGCTGAAGGAGTAGGTACCATAAAGTTCCTGTCGAAAGATGGTAAGTGGTGCTACATCCAAGGGGTATTTTATGTACCTGATATGAGGAGCAATCTGCTAAGTATTGGGCAGATGATTGAGAAAAACTTCACCGTCGAAATGGGTGATAACAGTCTCAGCTTGTTTGATTCGACCAAGAAGTTGATCCTGAAGGTGTTAATGCAGAGTAACAGAACCTTCAAGATCAAATTGCAAGTAGTCGAAGAACATTGTCTCCAGACCACTGTCGAAGAGGAGCACTTGAAGTGGCACAGAAGATTTGGCCACCTCAACTTCAAAAGCTTGAGTCAACTACATGAAAAGAAGATGGTTCATGGGTTGCCTGCAGTAAAAGTACCTGTCGAAGTTTGCGAGAGTTGTTGCAAGTCGAAGCAACCAAGAAACTCGTTTAAATCAGAAGTACCTAGCAGAGCAGAGAAGAAGCTAGAGGTGATATTTTCTGATGTCTGAGGTCCTTTCGAAGTATGTTCCTTAGGAGGGAATAAGTACTTTGTCACCTTCATTGACGAATACACTAGAATGTCCTGGGTGTATTTGATCAAAAGGAAGAGTGAAGTACTAGAAATATTCAACAAGTTTAAGGTAATGATTGAAAAGCAGAGTGAATGTGCAATCAAAATCTTTAGAAGTGATGGAGGTGGTGAGTACAATTCTCATGGATTTGTCGAATTCTGTGAGAAAGAAGGAATTGTGCATGAAGTCACTGCACCTTACACGCCTCAGCATAATGGTACTGCTGAGAGAAAAAACAGGACCATCCTCAACATGGTAAGAAGTATGTTGAAGGAGAAGAAGCTACCTCATAGTTTATGGGGAGAACTTGTAGCCACAGCAGTGTATATTCAGAACAAATGCCCCACAAAGAGATTGACTGGGAAGACACCTGAAGAAGCTTGGCTAGGAAGAAAGCCAAGTGTCAAGCATTTCAGAATAATTGGCTCAGTATGCTATAGACATGTCCCTGAGCAACTAAGAAGCAAGCTGGATGATAGAGCACAACAAATGATTCTTGTTGGCTATCATTCGACAGGAGCATACAAACTGTATGATCCTGTGCAGAATAAAATAGTGAAAAGCAGAGATGTCGTAGTAGATGAGTCGAAACATTGGAACTGGGAAGAAGGCTGTGAGAAAACTACAATGATGGACTTCGACGAAGTCTCTGATCGAGATGATCAGAATGAAGAGGTCGAAACTGAAGAGCCAGAAGAACCCATTGCTGTCGAACCTTTAAGAAGGTCGCAAAGGGAAAGGCAGAGATCAGTAAGACTAGAAGGATTCGACACTTACCCAGATTCTGCTATTACAGCAGAGGGAGACCTGGCACACTTTGCACTAATGGCAGAAGCAGAACCAGTGAGCCTGGAACAAGCCCTTAGTCACAAGCAGTGGAAGGAAGCGATGATTGACGAGTTGAAATCAATCGAGAAGAATGATACTTGGAAGCTAGTCGAACTTCCAAAATAAAAGAAAGCCATAGGGGTGAAGTGGGTCTTCAAGACCAAAGTCAAGCCAAATGGAGAAGTGGCCAAGTACAAGGCCAGGCTAGTAGCCAAAGGGTTCCTGCAGAAACCTGGTTTGGAATTCAATGAGGTCTTTGCCCCAGTAGCCAGGATCGAAACCATAAGATTGGTAGTAGCATTGGCAAGTCATAGAGGCTGGCCCCTGCATCAACTGGATGTAAAGTCAGCATTTCTGAATGGACCTCTGGAGGAGGAAGTCTATGTTTGTCAACCACCTGGTTTTGAGTCGAAGGGTAAAGAAGACAAAGTCTACAAGCTGGAGAAGGCCCTGTATGGGCTCAAGCAAGCTCCAAGAGCATGGAACAAGAGAATTGATGGATTTCTCTTGGCTCAGAAGTTTATTAGATGCACTAATGAACATGGAGTGTATGTGAAGAAGAATGGAACTTCGACTCAGTTGTTGTTGTGCCTGTACGTAGATGATCTACTTGTAATTGGCAGCAATGAAGTCGAAGTCGAAGCCTTCAAGAAAGTGATGATGTCAGAATTTGAAATGAGTGATCTGGGACATCTATCATATTTCTTGGGGATGGAGTTTACCAAGACAAGTAAGGGTATACTCCTGCACCAGTCGAAGTATGCAGCTGATATCCTGAAAAGATTCGACATGAGCAACTGCAAGGAAGTTTCGACACCATCGGACATTAGTAGCAAGCTGTCGAAAGACGACGAAGGGATTGAAGTAGATGCCACCTTATTCAAACAGATTGTGGGCTCCCTGAGGTACTTGTGCAACACTCGACCTGACATTATGTTTAGTGTCGGAATGATCAGCAGATTCATGGAGAAGCCGAAAAGCTCTCATATGGTAGCAGCAAAAAGAGTACTAAGGTATGTAAAGGGAACACAAAGTTATGGTATTCTGTTCCCTAGCAAGAGTGTGTCGAAGAATGGTAATGAAGTGTTTGGCTACACTGACTCCGACTGGAGTGGAGACAGGAGTGATCGAAAAAGCACAAGTGGGTATGTCTTTATGTATGGCTCGACACCCATCTCTTGGTGCTCGAAGAAGCAAAGTATTGTTGCGTTGTCCTCCTGTGAAGCAGAGTATGTAGCTGCTTCCTTTGCAGCATGTCAAGCATCATGGCTGAGCATGCTACTGGTCGAAATTGGAGTGCACAGGGTCGAAGCAATGAAATTGTTGATCGACAACAAGTCTGCGATAGATCTCGCAAGGAACCCTGTCGCACATGGAAGGTCGAAGCATATAGAGACCAGATATCACTTCCTGCGTGATCAAGTAAACAATGAGAAGCTGAATCTGGAATATTGCTGTTCGGAACTTCAAGTAGCTGATGCAATGACCAAGCCATTGCAAAAGGGAAGATTCGAAGAACTGAGAACAATGCTTGGAATGATATCGCTCAGCAATGTGAATTAGGAGGGAATATTGAGATATGCCTAGTAATTCTATTGCTTGTAATTATAGTAGGTGTAGTTAGAAACCTAGTCGAAATGGGCCAGTCGAATTGGCTAGTCGAAATCATGGGACTGGGCCTGTTTCATTGTATATATATATATATATACTGATGTCAGTAGCATGTAATTGTGACCTACTTTTATGAAATTCAGTGCAGCTTTTACCTAATATTATATTGCCCTACTTATTCCTGCTGTACCTTGCGCCGCCACTTCCCTTTTCTTGTCCCTTTCACGTTTTATCCCCAACAGCATGAAAAGAACCGAGGATGAATTACAAAGACTTTGATGTCATGATTCTTTAAATAGTAACAACACAGTGAGGTTCAAAAAATTTCTGCTATATATAGGGCAATGGTAGAGGTTTCGATAGAAATAGAGAAGGGAATTCGAAACCAATCCGGACACGTCAACGAATCCTTAAGGGAGAATTTGAAGGTTGGCATAGGGTAAGAGAATTCTAGGGGTGCATTTCATAACATTAAGTAACTCATACATGCCTAACATTTTTTCTGATTTTTACTCCATTATTAAGACTTCATCTCATTTTTTCTGATTTTTACTCCATTTTTAAGACTTCGAGAAGGTACATGTTTTTTTTTACACAAGCTTTTTAAACAACTTGAAATATAACTTTTTTCATCAAGTTCCACCTCTTTCTTTTACTAAATTTTGCAATTTTCAAAGTAATTATGGGGTTCATATAACAAAACTTTGGTATAAAAGTATCTTAAATATAACCCACTAATGTTACTCACACACTTTTTATGAGTCATGAGAGAGTCATTATTCTATTTTGATTGGCTTTTATTTCTATGTTCTCTTTGTAGAATTTTATTACGTGATTGTAAAAAAAAAAGAGTTCTAAGTATGTAAAGTGGGAGACATTCAAAACCAGAAGAAGAAAAGGGAAGTTCCAAAAATAATGCTAAAAATACTTCAGCAAGATTAAATTAAATAAACCAAATAATCATTACGATTTTGGTGAAATATTTGATATATATTATTTAACAATTTGACCCTCTCAGAAATATTATTTAACAATTTAACTGGACACTCTGATTATTTGCTTATCGGCTCTTAACTACCCAACATTCAGAGCTGTCAAATTTTCTTTTGTGTAAGGCTGCATAGATAAAGAGAAAGTATTTATTGATGTTAAACCCAAAGTACAACATAGATAATCCATGGGCCAAGATTGTAACATGTAGTGCACATGGAACACATACAAAAAATTAATTAAGGCAGATTATGCGCAAATTTGGAAAGTAAGAAATATCGCATAGCGACGTCAACACCAAAACCCAAAACTGGTAGGAGAAATTACCAAACGTCTGTCATTCCCTCATGCTTGCCGCCAATGATTCTAAGCTAGAAAAAAAAGAAGACTATGCCTACACCAATATTAACTAAAAAAGGCACTTCAAGTTCGATATGCACTGGATGACTACTATTGTAAAGACTAGAAAATAGCATATAAATTCCAGGTCGTATCATAAATACTAAAAAATTTATAAAAAAAAATACATGAAATTAAAGTGGTGATCATACACTCTAATAATCATAATTCAATGTTTTTCAATTGTTACTAACATTCAAAATCCACTATTACGATTATAAGGCATAAAATGACAAACTTCAATTTCTCAAAGACTCTCACAAATATCCTATTTTTATATTACTATTTTCTTTAGTTACTTTAAGCTATAATTACATTTTCAATTACTTTAAGCAATAATTACATTAATCCCACCCTTTCTCCCCTTTTTTCAAGTTTTCAAGTTAAAACTTGCCTACATTAGTGAGATCGGCAGCTTCTGAACCTTTGCGTGTGAAAGACTTCTTGAACACGGGAGGAGATTTCAATTTTGTAGTGAGACCAACCACATACACTACTTACTTATATTCTTCTTTCGTTCAAATTTCACTTTTCAGTAACTAGCTGAGTTACCATCTGTTACATGCACTTTGTCACACCACTGCTCGGTCTTTGATGGGCTTGCTTACTGTTCTAGAATAAAAATGATCAACTCGGTGGTTACAGGAATGGAGGAAAATTGAGCTAGTCACTTGAATGTCTGTCCCTTCTTCTCTGGCCTAGAGTCCTATATATCCAGTTCTCCAAGGCTTCTCGACGGTTATCTTCAGAGGTCGGTTCACAGCGGTTAGTCCGGTCCCAGCCAAATGAGTTCCCACGTCTTCCCTCTCTGCGACACCTGTCCTTGGTAACTTCTCCTCTGTGGGCCATGGCGAGGTCGTGTGTACTTGAGGTCGGTTGATCTTGTATTGGGCCGAACTCTAATTCTCTGGCCCAGTCCACAGCCCCCCAAGCTCGAGCTGAGTGAGCTCGGCGAAGAGGTTTGAGCTTACATGGATTGTTTTGACGATTGAGGTGACCGTTGACTTGGGAAAGCGTGCCATGGCTTGGGAAAACGTTCCTGCTGACTGAGGTGACGTTCCAGTGGAAACGTTTTACCTACCTCACGCTTGAATGAGCGCGTGTGTTGTAGGTAGGCTTTCGGTATGGTTTAAAAAGTGCGCAGAGGCTGTGAGAACTTCGTTAGTTTCTCTTGCTCTTTTGATTTCTGCTTGCTCTTCTGCTGAGGTTTGCTTGCTGTGAAGTTTCGTCTTCCTTCAGCGTTTCGCTTGCTTGTGTTGAGGTATACTTTTCTATCCTTCTTCTTCCTTTTTCTCTTGTATCTTAGTTAAAATGGTGGAAATTTGGGAAGTTGATGAGAGTGGAAATGAGGTGAGTGAGGTACCTTCAGCATATCGAGTGATTTTGGATGAATCTCGGCCTCGTTGGGAAAGAATAAAGGAGAAGTGGAGGCGCCTCGAATCATCCATTTCCGAGACCCTATCAAGCCTCCCTGATTTTAGCTCTTCAGATTCTGATTCTTCAGATGGTGAGGGTGTTGACTTTGCTTCTCCTCTTTTCCCAGGGACCACGATTCATTTCGAAAACACTGTGGCCCTTTCAGATTTTAGACGCGAAGAGGTGGGGCCCTTGGCTCTTCCTTCTATTCCTGCGCGTGAAGTCAAGGTGTTGATGGCCTCGAAGCAGAACGTTGAGTCCGTTCCTAACTTTGAAGCGTGGGATTTATTCACCATGTTTACAAAGCCAGAAGATTTAATAGCTTTTCGACAAAAGAACGCTGTGTCCTCCACTGGAAATGAAGAAGATGTGATTCTGGAGTGTTGCAAGCATAATGAGCCTGTATGTATGATGCGACCTAAGGGAGTGGTGGAAGAGAGTACTTATATGTACGCTTGTCTTTTTGAAGACTTGAAGGTGAAAATGCCCTTCACCCGCTTTGAAAACCACGTGATGCAGCTCCTCAACGTTGCTCCAACGCAGCTTCACCCGAATAGCTGGGGATTTATACGTGCCTATGAGATAATCTGTGGAGCTTTGGGTATGACTCCAAATGTAGGGGTGTTCTTCCAGTTTTTTCGGACTAAGGGTGAAGGTTTGGGAAAATGGATATCTTTCCATAGCCATTCCCCTCGCCCCCTTTTTAGTCTATTCACCACTTCATACAAGAATTTTAAGGCGAAGTTCTTCCGAGTTCGAGCTCCTCCTTCTTTTCCCGAGCTCCTCATAAACAAGACAGGAGCGCCCCACTTCCCTTTGTATTGGCAGAGTGAGGTTTTTGGTGTGACTGGAGTCATCTCGGATGACTTAAGTCCTGAGCTTCTTGAGGACGCAGCAATGCTGCAAAGGTTGTATACCATGACTTGTAAGGAGGTGATTAGTCTGGAGGGGGATGACAAAGGTCTTCAAAATTTATTGAGTAAGTTTTTCTTCCCGCCTTCATTTTGATATTTTGTAACCGCTTCTAATGTTTCCTTTTATCTCGCCGTGCAGTTAGGATGGGTTTGAAGGAGAAGGACATCAAAAATTACATCAAGAAGGCTCAAGAGAGGTTAGCGAAGGAGAAACTGAATGCCCAAAATCAAGGTGGGACCTCTGCAACGGAGGGCTCGGACAAAGGCTTGGTGAAGATTGCCAAGAATACTGGGCGAACTACTATTGTTGGAATGAATCTTGGCTCTACTCCCCTCGCGGCCGTTCCTTTGAAAGCCATTCCCAGAGATTCTTCTGAGGTGTTGCAGGAGGATAAAGGGGGTGTCGTTGTGAAAGAGGTGGAAGAAACTGCTGCTGCGATTCCGACTCCTGCCAAGCGACCTGTTATGCAGGAAGGTTCTTCCTCTAAGAAGAAGTTCAAGAGTTCCGAGGGCGAGGTTTCTTGGATGGAATTTCTGCAAGATTTTGAGGGTCAAGGGGAGATCGCGTCCTTGTGGGACAAGCGTTTCCCTTTGAAACACTTTGTGAGGGAACACATTACTACTGCTGATGATGGTGATCGCATCCGAAGTTTGGGGGTGGATCAAGCTTTCCTGGCAATGCAGTCTTATGCGTTGAAATCTGCTGCCCTTGGTCATGTGGTTTGTGACGAATTCGGCAGACTTAGGAGTCGAGAACGTCAAGGGCGGAAAGATGTTGAAGCTGCCGAGAAGGCCATTGCTGCTAATGCCGAGTTAGTGAAGGAAAATGAAGCGTTGAAATCCAAGTTAGCTGAGCAGGTAAAGCTGTTCGAGGAGAAGGAAAAGTTCGTGCGTAAGCAACTTGAAGAAACGGAGGCTCAGTGGGAGGCCAAGATAAAGGAAGTCCGGACTACTCTGAAGGAGCAAGAAGGCAAGGTTTCCTCCCATGAATCTACCATTGCTGGGTTGAGGGTTGAAAACACCGAACTTACGGCGTCTTTGGCTGAGGTGAAATCTCAACTATCGGATTTGCGTGTTGCCAAGGAGGCCGAGATTGAGGAATTGCACATCGAGAATGTTGTAGCTCTCTTGAAGGGTTTTGAGAAGGCTAAAAGCCAAGCTTTGGTGCTTTGCCCTACTTTAGACGTGAGTGGGCTTGATCCGCTGAAGGAGGTTGTGGACGGCAAATTGGTGATGTTGCCATCGCCTGAGGAAGAGGATGCCGAGATGAAGGAATTCGATGAAGTTTTTTGATCTACTTTTCTCCTTTCGGTTTTCCTTGTTGTTTTGTTGTATGTTATCCTTGTACCATCAGATTATGAATGAAACTTATCTTTCTGCAATTTCCTTCAGTTCTATTTTAATTTCGCAAAATCGTTTGGGTGTATGAAGACTTTGGTGTATTTACAAAGTTTATAGAGACTTCGCCGAATTTCTGAATATGCCAGTAGGTAGTAGCTTGAGTGAGTGGTTTTAGTTTATAAGGACTTCCATGGGTGGACCTCGAGTTTACGAGGACTACGAGGAGTAACTATGGAGTAGAACTTGATCCGCTTGTTCATTCCAGTAGTTGCTTTTTTCTTACCTTATTTCGGCAAGAGGGAGTATCTCACTACAAGAATTTCGGTGATTTCCGAGGGAAAATTCCCTCGGAAAAGCAGGAAAATCGGTCGCTAATTCACGTTTCCGACGGACCAAATTCCGTGGGATAAATGGTCCTCGCAAACGATTTCCGACGGAAATTTCCCTCGGAAATGTTTCCGTCGCAAATCCCTCGCAAATCCCTCGGAAATATCCCTCGCAAAACCCTCGGAAATATCCCTCGCAAATCCCTCAGAAACGTCCCTCGCAAATCCCTGGGAAATATCCCTCGTAAATTTCCAAGAAAATTCCGTCGGTACGAAGTGAAAAATAATTTTCCAAAATCCTTCCATTACATTCAGACAGCTCCATTCTATTTTGCTTTCCTGCCCATTCATACTCAGCTAACTAGCCTATAATTAATTCAAAGATCTATGAAATCGAAAGAGGTATCATCCTAAACTTAAGAAAATTTCAATAAACCATTTGAACATTTCAAATGTCAAATACCTCGAAAAGTTCAACCGGCCCCAAATTGAGCACTTAAGATAATCCAATGGGTACAATAAGTAATTGCATAGAACCCACATATAAGACTAGATCCAAACAAATTAGCATAATCAATTAGATTAGATTCAACAATGTCAGTAAATTTGCTTGGCATAATACTAGTTAATTTGCTTGAGAGCCAATAAACAGTGTCCACTGTAAAGAACAATACATAATTAACTAAGATATAATTAAAGGAGTCTGTCTACAAATAATTAAAAGAGTTGGCCTATTCATTAATTTCATCTTCCTAAGTACCATAAGACTCCAGTTGGTTCCCATTCTCAAGTGAAACACTGTTGTTTTCTTTCTGGTTTTCTCCTCCAAAAAGCGTAGCTAATCTTTGCTGCTGCAGCTTCCAGTGCAAGTCCTGATTCATAGAACTCAAAGACTCAATAGAAGAAGCAAGGTTGTTATGACTATGAATATTCATATTCATTGCATTTGCACCTCCATTATATCCTAGTACTCATTTTCAGCAAACACAAGACAAAAAATTTAATGTTTACAGCAACCTGTTTACATTTTGCAAACACAACAGTTTATAATTCCAATTCACTGCAACCTGTTTATAATTTTCAGCAACCATTTTCAGCAACCTGTTTACTTCCCTGCCAATTTACTCCAATTCACAGTTTATAATTCACAATTTATAATTCACTCCAATTCACAGTTTATAATTTTCAGCAACCATTTTCAGCAACCTGTTTACTTCCCTGCCAATTTAATTCAGAATTCAAACTCAGCCTACCAATTCACTAGAAATTCAATCCAAACCAAATAATTTCAACTAGCTTATAATTCCAAACCAATATAACTAAATATCACATATACTATCTTATATTTCCAAACCAATGTAACTAAAAATCACATAAACTAAGTCCAAAAGCGAGACCATTTAAAACTAATTCAACAAGTGCCAAACAACGACAAATTACCTAGATGCCATCAATAACCCTTCTCATAAGCATGGTCTATGTCATCACCACCTCCATCATCCAGGTCCTGGTCCTGGTCCTGTTGGGCAGGCTGGCCATGCTGGGCGGGGGGGTGGTCCTGCTCGGGCGGTTGCGACTCATGTGGAGGTACTGGAATCCCGACATGATTATATACATGGTCAAGTAGCTGCTGCTGTCGTGCAAGCTGCTGCTCCTGTCGTGCAGCATGCTCCTGATATTGTGCAACCTGCGTTGTCAATGCCCGGATGATCCTAAGGTGCTCGGAGGAAAGGCCCGCGCTCGTCGAAGCTCCAGAGTCTAACAAATTGGTATACATGTCTCCTGTCCCGTACAGGCGACTCTTATAGGGGCCTCCAACAGTATCTTTCCACAACACCTCTTTCAACTTCTCTAGCTCAGCGGGATCGACTGGTATACTTAACTGAGACAATCGTCGGTGGAACTCCTCCTATTAAATACACAAGTTAAAATTAGTCATTGGTAAAATAATATTTTCAAATTGAAATTATCTTAAAAAGAGATATATACCTGAGTAATGCGAGTACGCTCGTCTACAAAGTCGCCCGTGCCTCTCCTAATATGAGTGTGGCAGTGTAGCTCATCCACATGTGGCATTCGGCCCCACTTCTTGGCCTATAATCGATAACATAAGTTTCTAATTGATAAATTATAATTAATTATAATGACATGAAAAGATAAGTTGAAGTATATACCAATCTCTCTGCATGCTGCAAGATAGAGATAGAACCTCCAGTGTGCACGCTTCCTCCTTTCTCTGATGCCCTATTCTTCTTATTCTGCGCACACTTAGCCAAGTATTTTGGATCATTCCAGTGGTCTTGTAGGTGACGGTAGACTAGATCTCCCATCCAACCAGCACTAATGGAAAAAAAGGCTTTTTATATCGGTTAAAATTGACATTTCATATCGGTTCCCGAACCGATGCCGAAAAAGGAGATATAAAAAATAGGGACATTTCATATCGGTTCCTGAACCGTTATGAAAAGTTGTTTTTATATCGGTTGCCCTTAGAACCGATATGAAAAGTCTCTTTTTTTAAAAAAAAGAAACTTTTCATATCGGTTCCCATAGAAAACCGATATGAAAAGTCTCTTTTTTTTTAAAAAAAAAGGACTTTTCATATCGGTTCCCATAGAAAACCGATATGAAAACTCTCTTTTTTAAAAAAAAATGGACTTTTCATATCGGTTCCCATAGAAGACCGATATGAAAAGTCTATTTTTTTTAAAAAAAAAATGAATTTTAACAAATAGTAACCTCATCATTAGTATCTATATATCTAGCATAATCCCAAATACTCAGAAGATGCAATCACAATCTCAAATACATAGTACCAAATCTATATATCTAGCATAATCCCAAATACTCAAAACAAGATCATATAATTGCGATATATTCCAAAAACTTGATAACAACAAAATACAACTTAGTAGTTTTCCATAATACATCCATTGCTTGATACTGCCCTAATAAGGAAGAACCAAAGGTAGCAGCATCTTTCCTTATAATGATAAATCACTCCCTATACGCCTCCCTCCTCCATTGCTGCTGCTGCTGTTAGTTATTTATGTTTACATTGGAAAAATCCAAACCATAGTTTAAGGACAAACTTATCTATTTTAATTTCAAGCTTTATGAAGAATCTTAATGTGAATAGAGTTGTAAAAAATTTATACAACTTACGCGGCCCATTGCATTCTGTTGTCAGCAAACGCAGATGAAATAGGGGTGTCAGGATTAAATTTGTGTTAATGGACAGATAATCCAAATATAGAAAACCATGAACATCCTAGCTGTTGTTAATGGACAGATATAGGGACAAAGATGAAAGAGAAGAAAATTTGTGTTTGTGAAGAAAGTAAAGTGGAAGACAATGAATTGACCCATCAGAGTCATGGACCTCAATCTTGCCTAGACAATTAACACAGCTGCCAATTGCCAGTTTGTTATCATCAGTTCACAAACTCACTTAGCAAAATCAGTGTTTTGGTGAGAAAGAAATAACAAACAAGGCATTTTCGTCATGGAAGCGGTGCGCCGGTTGACGTGGCGATTTTGTGGGGCGGCTCCGGTATTGTTGTTGGCATCCGGTGGTGTCAAAACACAAACACCTTCTGAATCTGATAGTGGCAGCAGCAAAATTCCAGTAACAAAGAATTGCACAACGGAGTCACCTTCTTCTCAAGAACCTCAGCAAGACTTGTTTTGGATGCGCAAACCAAACATTGTGAAAGCGGGAGATCCAGTATTGCACGAGCGCGCTTGTGAGGTTGATCTCAGAGACATAAAATCAGAGAGAGTGCAAAAGATCATCGATTACATGATTCAGATCATGAGAGACGCCTCTGCTATTAGTCTTTCCGCACCACAAATTGGAATCCCCTCAAGAGTATGTTTATTAATTGTTATCAACCAAGCCAGCATGGTGGGATCAAAATCACTGCAACATCAAACCAATAATCTTTAGCATATAAAAATAATGCAAGCAAAAAGGTTTATATTTAAAAAATAAAAACCTCTCTCTCAAACCTCTCATGTAGCTTCTCTGCTCCATCTTCGCTCCCTCTAAACTCTCGCATCTCTCTCCCCTTTCAATCACATCTCTCTCTCAAAGTTTGCTTTCTCGCCCCTTTCTTTCTGCATCGATCTACACTATTCAACCCACATATTACAATCTATGCAAGTATTTATCCGTTTTACAGTATTTAAGCACAAATTTCTGATTTAGGGTTAGGTTTTATGATTCATTTTTTAATCTCATTCGAATTGAATCAGATTAGAGAAATAGAGTATGAAAATAAAGAAATCGATATTTACATTTTTTAACATAGCGATTGAAGCACATACCTGTACAGAGAGAGAGATTGCGATTTGGATTTTGAGCAATTTCAGAGATTGCGATTTCTATGCCTCCAAGTTCCATCTGCTAGTTGAAGAGAGAGAGAGAGAGAGAGATATCCTTTACGACGGCGTAATTGTTGGAGGTGAGCACGACGGCGAACGTGAAGCGGAGGTGAGCACGACGGCGAACGTGAGGCGGAGTGGACGGCGGAGGTGAGGGCGGTGTTGGTTGAGAGAAAGGCGTAGGTGATTGAGTGTGAGGACAGTGTGGGAGTGATACTGAGGAAAGAAGACACGCGAATGAGGAAAGAAGACACGCGAGAGTGAGATGCGTAAAAGCCTAATTTTTTTGGTTTCTATAACGGGTGGTTTTGTGACCCGTTATGGAAGTCAAATTTTTTTGGACTTTCTATAACGGTTATGCAAGAGAACCGATATGAAAGATGGTTTTTGCACATTTTATATCGGTTCCAGTGTCAACCGATATAAAAATTGTAATTTTAATTACAAAACTGCCACCGCGTCACTTTTAATATCAGGCCGTTTTTAACCGATATAAATGACAGTTATAAAAGGCATTTTTTCCACTAGTGCAGGCTGACTCCTCTGCCTACGGACATCATTGAGCATATCGGCGAGTCGTTCAGCAGCTTTCTTATGAAAAAGCTTCTCAACGACGGCCTCCTGAGACTTACGCCATCCAACTTTCTTCTGCATAAAAAACAAAAAACACTCAAAAACAAACACGTTTTCATAATTAATCATAAAAGTGCACTGCTGATGTTTTTAAGTGCACTGCTGCTGATGTTCGTAAAAGTATTCAGAATTAATCATAAATGCATGATAAAGGAGGGGAACAGTATTCAGTATTCCTGCAGAATTAATCAGAATTAATCATAAATTCAGAATTATTCAGTATTCAGTATTCCTGCTGCTGATGTTTTTAAGAAGTGCACTGCTGCTGGTAAACTGAAAATGCATGATAAAACAGTATTCAGTTTGCTAAAACAGTATTCAGTTTGCAAAACAGTATTCAGTTTGCTAAAACAGTATTCAGTTTGCTAAAACGGTATTCAATTTGCAAAATAAAACAGTATTGGAAACAGTATTGGAAAGAATGCACAAAATAAAACAGTATGCACAAAATAAAATAGAACTTTTAAGAGCTCAAAAATAGAAGAATGCACAAAATTAATACACAAACATTGAAGCATAGATGAATGAAACATGCAAAATAATGAATGCAGAAGAGAAACAATGCAAGAAAGACAAATTGGAAAGAGGAATAAAGGCACAAATTAAGCTCACTGTTTCAGTTTGCTAAAATTGATCAAAAAGCCTAAATAAAAGAGGGAATGACTAAAAGTGACGGAAAAACTGATTTTTTAATGAAATTTCATCGTAGCGGCCGCTACGAGCGCTATTTGGCCGCTATAGCGGCCGCCATTTGCGGCACTACGACCGCTACTCAAAACTGCAACACAACGGCAAATTGCGTAGCACCTAGGGACCGCTACGCAACGCTATGCCGCTATAGCGGCCGCTACGACCGCTATTGACTACAGAGAAGACAATATGTTATTAAATAACTTAACAAATTATTTAAAGGCATATGTTAAAAGGTACATTTACTCTAAAAGCGTTAAAAAATGCTCTCGCTCAAGCTCATTAAGCCCACGCCAAGTAGCCCATGGATAGTGGTACAACTCCTGAATAGTCTTACGGATAGCCGTAGCGGCTACCTTTGAAGGAAGGAACCTGCAGAATTTAAAACAATTGAAGTGATTAAAAATATAAGTTATAAAAAACAATCAATTAAAAATATAAGTTATAAAAAACTTTACGTACCCTCCACGCTCAACACGGATGACAGGTCGCCCGTCTGGTAACTCCTCCATCTCATCCTCCTCACGCTGACTCCCCTCAACATCATGCATCTGATCATCATCAGGCATCTCATCATCTCCATGTGCAAATGCCTCTGTCGGTGATGGCGAATAGGTAGGACTAGGAGTAAGCACAGCTGGAGAATGGGTAGGAGTAGGCACAGCATCTGGCGAATGGGTAGGAGTAGGAATAACACGAATGCCCGGTACCGGAATCATACGATATGGAGGAGGTTGTGACGGTGGAGGAGTCACACGTGCTGAAGAAGTACGACCAGATACATCCCGAGGTGATGGAGTAGGTGAAGGAGTCACACGAGCTGAAGAAGTACGACCAGGTACATCCCGAGGAGATGGAGTAGGTGAAGGAGTCACATGTGGCGATGAACTAGAGCCAATATGTAATGACCTGACTCCAGAGGTCTGCTTCATCTGTGTCTGAGGACTCTCAAATGATCTCACTCTGGATGACTGTGGATCAGGAGTGAATGTGGGATGCAACTGTCTGACTGTACGTGCACGTACTTGGGGTGTCGACGCAGGGGTAGATGTCATAGGAATCTCTGAATAGCTATCTATGTCCTGGACACGAATCACCCTCTTCTTACGACGAGGGGGTGCAGGGACATCAATAGTCTTCCCCTTACGATCACGGGGTGGTCTAGGTGGTGATGCATCACCTCCACCTGATGTCATGCTGCAGAGGAAACAAAACATAAACATCAACATAAACATCACTTCTAAAACATCAACATTACTTTTAAAACAACTCATGAAACAATTCACACGCAATTCAAACACAAACATCAATTATAAAATATTACCAAAACACAAGTCTTAATTATATAACATTACAAAAACACAAGTCTTAATTATATAACATTACAAAAACACAAGTCTTAATTATATAACATTACAAAAACACAAGTCTTAATTATCTAATCTTCTGCCCATTCTGCTTCATCATCTTCTTCATCTTCATCTTCATCATCTTCATCAACTGTAACCTCATGTGAGTCTTCTCCTGCCAGGTTATTTGGGTCCACTTCTTCACCAGAGTTTTCAAAATCACGTAAGTTAGAAATCAACTCAACTTCATTAACTTCACTTACAGGTGACATATCATCCGTCTGATAGGGAACTTCTTCCACTGGCTCATCTGCTTCAATGCGACCCATTGGCTTTGTCTTGATTGCGACACACCAACCTCGCTTGTCCCTTCGAGTTGATGGATAAGGAACATAGTACACTTGTCTCACATTCTGTGCCATTATAAACGGATCAAACGCTGGATATCTTCTATCCATTCGTATGTCCACTCTATTATACTTTAGATCCATTTTAGTGCCTCTAGCCGACGGATCAAACCAGTTACAATAAAATAGCACTACAGTTTTAGTGTAGTCTAAAGCATTGTACTCTAGCTCATAAATGTGTTGAATCACACCGTAAAAATCATCTTCACCTCATTCATTGATCCCTTTTACATAAACTCCGCTGTTAATAGTTGCTTTGCCTTCCGTCCATGAGTGCGTATGAAACTTGTAGCCATTCACAAAAAATGTGTGATACTCTTTGACCACCGAAAGAGGACCATCAGATAAATTTCTCAAATGTCGATTGATAAGTGTTGATTCCTCACAGTAAACCTACGTATGTGACATACAAATAAGTTACTTCTTGGGGAACACATCTTTAAGGTTGAGGAACAATAAGGTAACTCAACACTTACTTGTTGTTTAAACCAGGCTGAAAAATTTTCGTATATATGAGCAGATGCTTGTTCATCTCTTACGTCTTCAGACAACAAGAATGATCTGATCAAATTAGATAATACGTATTGAATGAGCTGACAGGTATGGACAACTAATTGAATGAAAAGGTTGATATACGTACTGAATGTATGGTTTAACTTCAGCGCAATTGATCAACACATGAACATGAGCTGACTTATACTCCGCATCTGTTAACCAATGAGTCGACTCCTTCCCAGAATGACGCCCAGATTGGCCAAAGACCGATAACATCAACGGGTGTCTAACACAATCATTTTGCACTTCATTCCTTTTGTTTCGCAACGTGAAGTTGGTGAAATAATGTGAGAAAAAGTGGGTTGTTTCGCGGTGTAGGTATGATGCACAAATCGATCCTTCAACCCTCGCCTTGTTTTTCACCGATCGTTTAGAATCACCCATGAATCTATAAAACAACTTGATTAGATGGAAAATTATATTGACCTCAAATGGAAAAATGAATTAGTTCCTAAAAGGATGATTTTGTTACCTTTCAAATGGATACATCCACCTGTACTGAACCGGCCCACCAAGTCTTGCTTCATATGCAAGATGAACGGGGAGATGCTCCATAGAATCAAAGAAACCAGGTGGAAATACTCTCTCCATCTTACATAGAATGAATGAAATGTTTTGTTCCATCCTATCAAGGTCAACATCTCTTAAAGATGCAGAACACAAATCCTTAAAAAATTGACTCACTTCAGTAAGCGGATTTAGAACATGCGCTGGTAAAAAACTAAATGCAATAGGGAGTAAACATTCCATAAATACATGACAATCATGGCTTTTCATCCCCATCATTCTTCTCTTGTTCACATCAACACATCTTGCCAAATTAGAAGAATATCCATCTGGCATTTTCAGTTCTTTTATCCACTGATAAACTGAATTTGTTTGCTCAAGAGTTAATGAGTAACATGCTTTGGGTTTGAGCATCTTTCCATTAGTTTGTGGCTTCAAATTTAAGTCCTTACGATTGCAGTAAAGAGCGATGTCCATTCTCGCCTTATCATTGTCCTTGGTTTTGCCTGTTATGTTCATCACTGTGTTAAATATATTGTCAAAAAAATTCTTCTCTATGTGCATAACATCAAGATTGTGCCTCAATAAATTATCTTTCCAATATGGGAGATCCCAAAATATACTCCTCTTTGTCCAATTATGCGTTTGTCCATATCCATCAAATCGAGAAACAAGGGGGTCATCTGTGATTTTTGGCAGATCTCTAACTCTATGCCAAACCTGGTCCGGAGTCAACCTAGGAGGCGGGCCATCCTTTTCAACTACCTTCTTCCTAAATGCGTTCTTGTTCATTCTAAGTGTATGATCATGTGGTAAAAACCTACGATGCGAGTCAAACCAAGAATTCTTACCACCGTGTTTCAAGGTAAATGCCTTTGTATGCTCCATACAATGTGGACATGCTAATTTACCATGAGTTTGCCAACCAGACAACATGCCATAAGCAGGGAAGTCATTAATGGTCCACATCAAAGCGGCTCTCATCATAAAATTCTGCTTACGTGCGGAATCGTAAGTCAAGACACCATCCCACAACCTCTTCAAATCATCAATTAGTGGTTCTAAATAGATATCAATACCTGCTTTTGGATTTTCTGGGCCAGGTATCAGACAAGTCAAAAACATGTAAGGTTTAGTCATACACATCTCGGGGGGAAGATTGTACGGGGTAACAATAACGGGCCAACAAGAATATGGCGAAGCCGATGCTTGGATATATGGCGTAAAACCATCTGAGCATAAACCAAGTCGTACATTGCGTGGATCCTTGGCAAAATCAGAATGTACTCGATCAAAGTGTTTCCATGCTTCACCATCTGACGGATGGCGCAACACGCCTGAACTTCTATTCTCATAATGCCACATCATTTGCCCTGCAGTGTGCTCGGATGCAAACATTCTCTGCAACCTTGGAATTATTGACAAGTAGAACATTGATTTCACCGGAATTGGTTTACTCTTGCTACTAGTCCCCTTTTTGCGGGCATGATATCTCGGTGCATTACAAAATTTGCATTCAAGTAGCGCACCATCATTTTTCCCAAACTCATTATTATAGTACAACATGTGACCTTTGGGACAGCAATCAATCCTTTTAGATTCTAATCCCAACTTAGAAACTAACCTCTTAGCCTCATAAAAACTCTTTGGCAAATTTTCATTTATAGGTGTCACGGCTGACATCATATCACATATCAAATCCATTCCCACCTCAGAAGTACTACTCAACGATTTGAGAGATAAAAGCTTCGCACAAATCGATAACTTTGAGTTTGATGACCCTTCAAATAATGGCTTGTTTGCATCTAACAACAGATTATAAAATCTCTGTGCTTGCTCATTCGGAAGCTCATCCATGGTATCATATTGTTGCTCCTCGAATGACACATTCACCCCAAGACCGTCACAAACCATGTTCTCCATCAAGTCAATTTGTTCACCATATCCTATATCTGCAGAACTACTTGAAGCACCCCTCCAATTTTCCCCAACCACTGGGACAACATCAAACCCTTTTTCACCATTACTCGTCCAAATCCAATAATTAGGCCTGAACCCAACATTCTTCAAGTCATCAATGACCTCCGTTGGACTCTTAATCCTTCTACATTCGCATTTGACGCACGGACATCGAATCCCCCCTTCATCTCTAAATTGTTTTTGTCCTACTGCAAAAAGAACAAACTCCCACACGCCATCTACAAAAGATTGTTTCAAACCCGCTCTTTTTGGAAACAACCTATCATACATCCAAAGACGGTGCAAAGGAGGAAATTCCATACTGCACATTTAAAGTTTCCATCATATTAGAGAGAAGACCATGGATGTCCATAGAAAGAGAGAACGAGACTTGAACTTAAACGATGGATGTCCATCCAACGAAATAGAATGAGACATTGATACATTTCTATCACAAATTCAGTGAGAAGTCAGAGTATGATAAGTCAGAGTGATTCGATGAATCTATCTTTTATTTTTAAGTGAGAAAAGTTTCCGATCTAGCCACAACTCCAATTGCCAAAATCAAACATTATAATTAAAGACAACTGTCTTTGTAAAGAAGAACCCCTGAGCTTGTCTCCTAACTAAGAAACTTGTTTATCATTAGGAAAATAATTGCAACTTAAAAAGAGTTTTGCACATGCAAACACTTCATTAGTGGATTATTAGACAAGTTGAAGCAAAGAAGTAATCTTTCCTCTTTTCTTATTTATTTTTCTTTTCTTAACTCAATTCCTTTTTCTTTATTCTTTCCATAACACTAATCCTCATTTTGACATCTACTTACCTTTATACATTTTTTTCTACAAATATTTAACTAATATTTTTTCCTTTTTTTACGTACATAAAATAATTTAAAGTTCTTTATTTTATTTGCCACTAGTAGCATACTTATAATAAGATGGAAAAGAAATAAAAAAAAAGTGATATATATGGAAGTTGATGTGTAGTGTAGACCTATAGATTCAAACATCCCTAGCCAGCCACGTCTCTCTCTCTCTCTCTCTCTCTCTCTCTCTCTCTCTCTCTCTCTTCCAACTCTCTTTTCCTTTCCAAAACTCTACCTAAAATTGATAAATGTATCTAGGTTTAAATATATATTACCCCCCTGCAAATATACCCATTATCCAGTTACCCCCCTACAAAAAAAAAACATTTAAAACAAACCTTGCAAAATATAAAGTTATCCAGTTACCCCCCTGCCGTTAAATTTTCTGTTAAAAAATGTAAAATGTCACATATCCAGTTACCCCCCTGCCACGTGTCACCATATTATTGGGCCTCTGTGACACGTGGCACTGACTGCCACGTCAGCATCCTGGTCAACAGTGCCACGTCAGCAACCAATGGATGGCTGCCACGTGGCACTGTTGTTAATTCAAAATAAATCTTTAAAATGCCTAAAGTGAGATTTGAACCCATGACCCTTTACTCACACCCACAACTCCTAACCATTGAGCCAAATTAATACTTGTGATTACTAACTCAACTACCAATATATATTACGTAATTACTACTTAAATTAAAAAAAAAATCAACTTCAATCTTCTGGGTAACATCAAATTCCTCATCAAATTCCTCAGCAACAAATTCCTCAACAAATTCAACTTCAACTCACCGAAATACCACATCAAATTCAATCTTCTGGGTAACATCAAATTCACAGCAACAAATTCCTCATCAAATTCCTCATCATTCCTCACCTTTGTCTTCCTCTTCCTCCCCCTTCAATTTCCAAGGTTCATCAAGGTTCCCTGCTCCAAGATGGCTCCCAAAATCAACACCACTACTACCATTTTCTTCTGTTTCCTTGTCAATTCCTTTAAATATAGCATCTTCATCTTCATTATCAAGGCCCTTTTCTTCTAACCACCACTGTTCCTCTCCAACCTCCTTCTTCACCGTTCGACCCCCACTCCCTTCAGCGTCGTTCATTCCATCGAGGCTTCCACTCTCCTCTGCGAAGAAAGCATCGAACTTTTCATCGCTCCCTCCGAAATTCTTCCATACATCAGAAGAAAACGGGTCATTGCCATTTCCCTTGTTGTTGTTGTTGTTGCCGGCGGAGAAGGGTTTTGGAAAAATGGTGAAAATTAATGGGATTGATTGGTGAGTTGGGGAAATGGGATTGTTTGGAAGGAAGAGATATGAAGCGACGGAAGTGAGAGGGTCTGGGAATTAAACGAGAAAGCATGGTGTGAATTTGTTGAGGAATTTGTTGCTGAGGAATTTGATGAGGAATTTGATGTTACCCAGAAGATTGAAGTTGATTTTTTTTTAATTTAAGTAGTAATTACGTAATATATATTGGTAGTTGAGTTAGTAATCACAAGTATTAATTTGGCTCAATGGTTAGGAGTTGTGGGTGTGAGTAAAGGGTCATGGGTTCAAGTCTCACTTTAGGCATTTTAAAGATTTATTTTGAATTAACAACAGTGCCACGTGGCAGCCATCCATTGGTTGCTGACGTGGCACTGTTGACCAGGATGCTGACGTGGCAGTCAGTGCCATGTGTCACAGAGGCCCAATAATATGGTGACACGTGGCAGGGGGGTAACTGGATATGTGACATTTTACATTTTTTAACAGAAAATTTAACGGCAGGGGGGTAACTGGATAACTTTATATTTTGCAAGGTTTGTTTTAAATGTTTTTTTTTTAGGGGGGTAACTGGATAATGGGTATATTTGCAGGGGGTAATATATATTTAAACCATGTATCTATGACACTTTTTTATGCATTCAAAGTGAAGATCGTAGATTCTTATGATATCATTTAGCTAACAAGATGGCTTTCTTCTCAACAAATTTCATGTTACAAAGTCCACACAATGAAGATCATCAACCTCCTCCAACTTCACTCAACAATCTCAATTCAATTCTATTAAATATTGCACCTCAAGATTTCAATGGTATTAATATTATGCCACCATCTCACTCTAAACTCCAAAACAAAAACAAACAAAATCACACACTCAACATTAATGTTGTTAATGCAGGAAATCCATCCTTTCTAGGAAAGAGATCTATGTCATTTTCATCAGCAATTGAATTAGGAGAAGAAGCAATTAATGGTGAAGAAGATTTTTCAGATGATGGATCACAAGCTAATGAGAAAAAAAGGAGGCTTAATATTGAACAAGTGAAGACACTTGAGAAGAGTTTTGAACTTGGAAATAAACTTGAGCCTGAAAGGAAATTGCAACTTGCAAGAGCTCTTAATTTGCAACCTAGACAAATTGCTATATGGTTTCAAAATAGAAGAGCTAGATGGAAGACAAAGCAATTGGAGAAAGACTATGATGTCCTTAAAAGACAATATGATGCTATTAAGTTTGATAATGATTCTCTTCAAACTCAAAACCAAAAACTTCAAGCTGAGGTTTGTATAATTTATATTTTGTATACTTAATTTTTTTCTAATTCAAAATATATTATCAATCATATGGTAGTGTTTTAACCTTTTAGTTGTTTGCTTAGTGTTAAGTTTCACATCATTTTTGGCTTTTGAATTTTTCTTTTTCTTTAGGGAAAAAAATACATGATGGTGAGTTAGATATATGAGATTTTGTTTTGATTATGTTGAATGAACCATTTCTTGTTTTGCATAGTTTTCAGAACCTTTTCTTTCACCATTTTTCAAAGATTAACTTACTAAAAGCTGCTTTTTTCAATCACTTACATGCTACAGTCACTTCATCAAGATCCAATGATCAGTTTTCACTTTAATCAGTGCCATGTTTCTCTTGAATATACTGACTTTAATTTATACATGGTGTTTTTATCATACTATAATATCCTATACTAGTTTCTACCAACAGCAAGACTGCATATCGTATAATATCCTATACTCCCACCAACAGCAAGACTGCATATCACTTTAAAACTAACAAATTAACTACATACACATAACAAATTAACTAACAAATTAACTATATTGTTAACAAGATAAACAACTTAAAAAACCAGGGCAAACAGAAAGGGTGAGCAGTAGAGGCACCATGGAGAGAGAGAGAGATTGAAATGCTTACCGTAAAACTCAGAATGGAGCGCGAGATGGGAGAGAGATCGTTCACAGTGAGATTCGAAACCGGAGATGGGAGAACCTCGCACGAAGGGAGACGGAGAGAGAGAGGGAGAGTGGTTCAGCGCTCGCACGAAGGGAGTGGAAGTGATGAGAAGAAGGAACGGTGGTGGCCGGTGAGAGTTGTGGTCGCCGGCGACGTGAAGGGGAGAGTGGTGGCTGAGAGTGGAGAAGGTTTAGGGTTACGGTGAGTGTGGCTGCTGAGTTACGGTGAGTGGAGAGTGAGAATTCAGAGTGATTCGATGAATCTATCTTTTATTTTTAAGGGAGAAAAGTTTCCGACGGAATTTTATGCGTTTCCGAGGGAAATTTCCCTCGGAACGTAGCGAGGGATTTCAAATCCGTCGGAAAGTTAAGCGGGAAAACCCTAAAACACGTAGCGATGGAGTTTTCCGTCGGAAACGCAGGTATTAGCGACCGAAAAAAATCCCTCGGAAATATCTGGTAGGTAAATCAGCCTATTCTTGTAGTGTCTCTTTCTCTTAAGAGTTTTAACCCGACATCATCCCAGATTGGTTTGACCTTTATATTTGTTAGGTCGTGGATCTCCAACCATTGTTGTATGGGATTTTGAACAAATCACTTGTCTTGATTTTTGCCAAAGTGTTTCGAAATGACTCCGGTTAGAAGTTTTGCAGAGGTGAGTTGTAAATTGTTTCGCTTTGTTTTAACTGAGCTGTATCGATTTGCTCTCAGCAAATATTTAGCAATAAAAAAAAGCGTAAGAAATTTTGACACCACTTTTTCAACTGGCAAGTCTCGTTAAAAACTCCCGGTGGGAGAAAAGAGTACTTGCCAGGTTTTTATTCGTTGGCGTTATAATGTCTGCGCATCATTTTGAATACACACATAATCAACCATTTTCATGGGGAAGTTGTCTAATGTAAAAACAGGAGATGAAAACATGGAAGAGATAAAACAGGGGGTGCCTCAAAAAAAGAGTGCACCCTTATTGCTGCTGAAATGACTTGAAAAAGCTTAACTGAAGTAGAAGCGGAGATTTGCCGAGTTCCAACTCCTCGGTATTGGGTGTCCCGCTAGCGTTTCTAACTTGTAGGCTTCGGCGGTCAACTTCTCCAGGATCTTGTATGGACCTTCCCAGTTAGGTGAAAGCTTTCCCTTTGTATCTCGTCCCAAAACTTTCCTTAAAACGAGGTCGCCTTGCTTCATCTCACGAGGGAGGACCTTAGAATCATATTTCCGAGCTACGCGCTGCTTCACTGCGTATTCTCTTAGGTGGGCAGCTTCTCTGATTTCTTCCAGGAGGTCTAGGTTTACTACCATGTTGATTGAGTTCGTGTCCTCCCTTGCGTTCTCTCGCCTGAAGCTAGGCTCACCCAATTCTACGAGTATCATAGCATCCGCACCATATGTAAGCTTAAAAGGGGTTTCACCAGTTGAAGAATGTGGGGTTGTGTGATATGACCAAAGCACTTGACATAACTGATCTGCCCAGGCACCTTTGTGTTCGTCAAGCTTCTTTTTCAGACCAGATAATATGACTTTATTTGCTGACTCGGCTTGGCCATTCGCCTGAGGATGTTCTACCGACGTGAACTTGTTCTTGATTCCAAGTCCAGTGCAAAAATCTGTAACAAGGGAGCTGGCAAATTGTGTACCATTATCTGACACTATTTCTGCTGGCATACCAAATCTGCAGATAATATTCTTCCAATAGAATTTCTTGACCCGAGCTGCTGTGATGGTTGCTACAGGCTCTGCTTCTATCCATTTGGAGAAGTATTCGACGGCAACGAGTAAGAATTTCACCTGACCAGGTCCAACTGGGAATGGGCCCAAGATATCAGTCCCGCATTTGTAGAAAGGCCAAGGGGTTGTAATTCATTGCAGCATTGTTGCAGGAGCATGGTGAAGGTCGGCATGCCGTTGGCATTTATCACATCTCTTCACAAAGTCTACACAATCCTTGTCCAGCTGGGGCCAATAATATCCTGCTCTTATGACTTTGTTTGACAATGAACGTCCTCCGATGTGGCTGCCGCATATGCCTTCATGGATTTCTTTCATCACGTATTCGGTTTCAGCGGGTGTTAGACAGCGTAGGAGTGGTGCTGCAAAACCCCTTCTATATAGCTTGCCTGCGATGATAACATATTTCGCTGCGTCACGCCGCATCTTTTTGGCTTCAGTCTCTTCGTGAGGCAGGATGTCATGTTGAAGAAAAGCTAATATTGGAGTAGTCCAGTTGGTTGACAGTTCTACTGAGTGGATCTCTTTTGTTTCAATACTTGGCAGTGGGAGTGTCTCTTGAATCACAGTGTGATTGTTACCAGGTTTCTTTGTGCTTGCCAACTTGGATAGGATGTCAGCTCGGATGTTCTGCTCTCTGGGGACGTACATCAATTCAAAAGAAGGGAAACCAGCAGAGAGTAGCTTAACTTTCTTGAGATACTTGCCGAGTTGTGGATCCCTGGTTTGAAATTGGCCAGAAACCTGGGAAGTTACGAGTTGGGAGTCGCTCTGCACCTTGAGATGTTGGACTCCGACCTCCTTGGCAAGATTCATTCATGCGATTAGTGCTTCATATTCCGCTTGATTGTTACTAGCTTTGAAGTCGAACCTTAATGATTGTTCGATGAGGAGGCCCTCAGAACTTTCAAGTGTGATGCCTGCGCCACTTCCTTTTAAGTTTGATGCTCCATCTACCGAGAGGGTCCAGGGAGAGACGTCTGGTTCTAATGATGGTGGTGTCAATTCCACAGCGAAATCTGCTAGAACCCGAGCTTTTATGCCATCTCTTGGGTGAAAGACAACGTCGTATTCAGAAAGTTCAATTGACCAGGCAACCATTCTGCCTGCGAGGTCCGGCTTACGTAAAACCTGCTTGATCGGATGGTCTGTCTTCACAATTATTTGGTGACTTTGGAAGTAAGGTCGAAGTCGACGTGCTGAAGTGATTAAAGCCAGAGCTAACTTCTCTATTTTCTGGTATCGGACCTCGGCTCCTTTGAACACTTTGCTGCAGAAATATATCGGTCTTTGTTGCTTCCCTTCTTCAGATACTAAGACCGAACTCATAGCTCTTTCTGAAATTGCTAAGTAAAGCAACAACGGCGCTCCTACTTTTGGTTTCACCAAGATGGGAGGAGAGGATAGGAAAGTTTTAATCGCTTGAAATGCTTCTTGACATTCAGCTGTCCATTCGAAGCAGCCATTTTTCTTCAAAGAAGCAAAGAAATGGAAAGCTTTATCACCTGCACATAGTTAATTACAAAAAATGGAAACAGTATGAGGAAATTGTAGTGAGTTATGTTGCGAATTTGCGTTGTCAATGGGAATTTGGCTGAGGGAGTGAAACATTTATAAAGATGTTTTCACCTGCACAAGATAGGAAGCGTGATAAAGCTGTCAGGCGTCCCGTTAGTTGCTGAACTTCTTTAGGATTTGATGGGCTTGGCATCTCCAGTATTGCTCTGCACTTGTCAGGATTTGCTTCTATACCTCTATTTGTCAACATGAATCCCAAGAATTTTCCAGCTTGTACTCCAAAGGAGCACTTTGCTGGGTTGAGCCGCATTTCATGTTTTCTGAGGGAATTGAAGGTTTCTTCTAAGTCTGTGGCATGATTGTGGTTCTCCTCGGTCTTGACCACCATGTCGTCAACATACACCTCAAGATTTCTTCCAATTTGGCCTCGGAACACGCTGTCCATTAGACGTTGATATGTTGCACCTGCGTTTTTGAGGCCAAAAGGCATGGCAGTGTAGTGATAATTGCAGGTATCAGTCATGAATGCTTTTTTGTCTGCATCATTTGGGTCCATTTTGATCTGGTTGTAACCGGAATACGCGTCCATGAAGCTTAGGACGCGATATCCGGAGGCCCCATCTATCAGTGCATCAATGCTGGGCAGAGGGTAGGGATCTTTTGGGCAGGCAGCGTTTAAGTCCGTGAAATCCACGCACATGCGCCACTTTCCATTAGACTTTTTCACCAACACCACATTTGAAAGCCAAGTCGGGTATTGAATTTCTTTAATGAAACCGGCTTCAAGCAACTTCTGGGTTTCCTCTGCGACGGCTACCTTGCGCTCAGGCCCGAGCCTCCTCTTTCTTTGTGAGATCGGTTTTGCAGCTGGAACTAATGACAGTTTGTGACAAATGAAGGAGGGGTCAATCCCTGGCATATCTGCTGGGGTCCAAGCGAAGAGATCAATATTCTTTCTTAGTAGCTCAACTATTGCTACTTCTTCGTCCATTGGGAGGGCTCCTCCAATGTTTGTCGTCTGTTCTGGACTTGATCCGATCTGGATTTGCTTGAGATCTTCTGTTGGCTTCAATCGGTGATCACTGAAGTCTTCTCTGGGGTCTAAGTCAGCAAAGCTAATGTTGAAAGATGTGGCCTTTACCGTCGAGTCTACGGTGTTTTTCTTCTTCGTTTTCAGGCTTTCTAAGTAACATTTTCTTGCTGCCTCCTGATCTGCTTTAAGGACTCCAACTCGTCCATCGTCAAGGGGATACTTCATGGTGAGATATCGGGTTGACAAGGCGGCGCCGAGGATATTGAGTGCTGGCCTCCCCATTATAATATTATAAGACGATTCAGCGTCAATCACCAAGTATCTGACCTTGATTGTTTTGGCATTGTGACCCACGCCAAATGTGGTGCGTAGGGTAATGTATCCTTTTATCTGCACCTGTTCTCCTGAAAAACCAACTAGTGTACCATGGTAAGGCTGCAAGTGGTCATTAGATAAGTTCATACCTTTGAAAGCTTCCCAATAGATGATGTCTGCTGAGGATCCGGGGTCAATCAGTACACGTCTGCCATTGTAGTTGAGGACTTGAACTATTATAACCAGAGGGTCATCTTCATGTGGGGAGATTCCTGCGAAGTCCTTGGGAGAGAAGGTGAGATCAGGCACGTTGGGCATTATGGAACTATCGGGTGGACTGCTGATATGCATGACTTGGCGTACATATCTGCGGCGAGCAGAGCTTGTTTCTCCTCCTCCCGTGAATCCTCCGGAAATGGTGTTGAGAGTATGTTGCACTGGTGGAACTTCATCTGCATGTTCTGCCAACGTTAGCACTTGAGACTGCAACTTAGGCTTCGGTTGCTCTGGGGTTCTGGCGCGTGAGTGTCCTGGGTCGTTTTTCACATATTGTTTCAATAAGCCACGTCGGATTAGCTTCTCGATTTCATTTTTTAAGGCATAGCAGTTCTCGGTATCATGCCCTCGACCTCGGTGGTATTCGCACCAACTATCACTGTCTCTGCCTAGGACTCTTCTTGCTGGGTTTAATTCAGGGATTAACCTTGTGTGTAGGACCTCTTTCAAAATCGTCGCACGCCTCTGATTCAAAGGTGTTAAAGTTCCTCTGACAGGGCTGCTTCGCCGAGGAGGTGGTGGAGACCTTCGCCGAGGCGGTGGTGGAGGATCGCGCCGTTGGGAAACACTTCGACTATAGTCGTCATATCTGCCACGACGTTCGTACCCTTTATCAGGTTGCCTTTCGCGTTCATCTCGGTGCCGCTTCTCGGCATTACTTTCTTCTCCTTTCATATAGGCTTCTGCTCGGGCTAAGATCTCTTGCATGTTGGTTACTGGCCTGTTTGCTAGTGACTCGTTGAACTGTCCTCCACGCAACCCGTTTGTGAACGCGTCTGCGAATTGCCTCTGATCAGGGTGTTCCACGTCGACGGTGATGTCACTGAATCTTCCCAGGTATTCACGAAGAGTTTCAGTTGGGCGCTGCCGGGTGTTAAACAATGTAGCAGTGGAGGTTTTTTTGTGTCTTCTGTCTGAAAAATGTCTGAGGAACTTCTTGGTGAAGTCGGCATAAGAAACAACGGATTGCCGAGGAAGGCTCATGAACCATCGTAACGCCGCGTCTTTCATGGTGCCGGAGAAAAGTTTACACTTGAGCGTTTCATGCGCACCAATGATGGCCATCTGCGTGTCAAATACGGTTAGGTGTTCCTGAGGATCTCGGCGACCGTCATATGGTTCCAGGGGTGGCGGCTTGAAGTTTTGGGGTACTAAGTCGTTCATGATGGCGTCTGTGAATGGCTGGGGTTTTTCCAGTTGGACTCTATCAAGCGAGTTAGGATCTCTTTCTTGCTTCATGTCATCAACTTGTTGTTGCAGGGACTGGTTCTGTTTTCGTAGTTCATCGAGGACTGCGTTGACGCCAACCATGAATGGGTGTTCAGGCATCGCAGCCTGGTTTCGTTGAAGAAGTGGTTGTTGTTCTTCATTAACTGTTTGGGTGGTCGCAGCATTGGCTGGCTGAGCAACTGGTATTTGAATTGTTTCCAGAGTGGCAGGATCCGGCGTTTGTGGTCCGGCTTGCGAAGCTTGCGTTCTGCGAGGGGGGGGGGGGGGTGACGGCGGTCGACGCCGGCGTCCGCGACGGGTAGTCACCATGGCTGGTGAAAATGTAAGGTGTGGCCGGGATTGAATTTACCGGGCCCCACGGTGGGCGCCAAATGTTCTAGAATAAAAATGATCAACTCGGTGGTTACAGGAATGGAGGAAAATTGAGCTAGTCTCTTGAATGTCTGTCCCTTCTTCTCTGGCCTAGAGTCCTATATATCCAGTTCTCCAAGGCTTCTCGGCGGTTATCTTCAGAGGTCGGTTCACAGCGGTTAATCCGATCCCAGCCAAATGAGTTCCCACGTCTTCCCTCTCTGCGACACCTGTCCTTGGTGTAATACCCCAATTTTGTCCGCCTAATTGAAAAATCCCAAAAATTTTATCGCTTCGCATATTGTTCTAAATGCGGGTGTATTTGGCACTCTCGTGCAACGATTTTGTTTGGCGCTCGTTGTTTTCAAAAAAAAAAAAGAAAAAAGAATCCAAAAATAAATAATGAAATAATGAATAACGCGAGCGCGCATTTCGTCTCGAGTTGTGAGTAATTGCGTCGGTGCGCGTTTATTTTTACCGTTTTTAGAAAAGTGAGAATAGAATGAAATCGGTTTTAAAAACGTGCGCGCGTGCGTATTCAAATCGCGTACGTGTCCCTAGTCTTAAGGCGAATGCGCGTTTCGTTCCGAGTCATGTGAGTCGTCGCGTCGGTGCGTGTTGTTTTTACCGCTTTTATTATCATAAAAGAAAAATAAAATAATAATAAATATAGTCATAATAAATTAAAATCAGCTGTCTTTTTTTTATTTTTTTTTGTTACATATGCAAACAAAATTTAAAAAAAAAAGGAAAAGAAAGAGATGCAGAATAGTACAAAAAGAGAGTCAACTCTTTTTACAAAAAAAAATTTAAAAACAGTACAAAAAACTGAAACAGGGCGCAGCCTGCTGCAGAAGATGGCATTTTGAGAATGGGGCTCAAGCTCCCTTCTCCTTGTTCCTTGGCCTTTCACACTTTAGGCAAGAACATTTCAGCCCATCCATTGCTGCTGCTTGTGCTTTTCAGAAGCAGTTGTGATATTGTCCCCCAAGAAGTTTGCTCCTCTGCTCCTACACCACACCTACACCACACATATTGGACTATAAATAAACAGTGATACACAGTGAACAGGGGAGAAAAAAAATACCCTGAAAACACACAGAGCAATTCATACACAGCTAACACAACAACACACAGAGAGCAATTCACAGTCAACAATATACACACAGCAAACACAGCCATATGCACACAGAGATACAAAGTTAAAACTGTCCAACGTGAATACCAGGGAGCATTTTCAGAAGCTGGAGTAAAAGGTTGGGTTCTTAAATGAAATTTTTTAGGCATTCATATGTTGCATGATGTTTCAGTTTGGCTGGTATGAAATGTGGCTAATCCGATGCTTATGTAAAAATTGTTTGTGTATATTTTTTTTTTAATCAAAGCAGTCTGTAACTGTAAATAGATTAGGGTAAGGAATAAATTAGGTTTTTATATCAGGAACAAAAACAAACATCAAACAGCATTTTAATCCTTCAAAAATCGATCTAGGGTCTGGGAAAAAGGAAAGAGAGGATAACAGTATGTAGGGAGAGGGATAGGATGCAGCGAGGGGATACAAAAAAAAGAGAGAGAGAAGTTTTTACCTTCGGCCACCGTCTACGGTGGCCACCGCCGTGGAGCCGCCGTTGCGCCGCCGTAAACCATCACCAACAGCCTCCTCCCCTTCCTCACCACCAACGACCGAGCCACCCAAAAACCACCTACGGTCCCACCACCGTACGACCCGTACGCCACCAAACACCATCACAGCCAGCCACCGCCAAACCGCACCCCTCCTCTCTCTCCTCACCACCGAACACCATCACAGCCCTCTCCTCCACCCATAGCGCGTAACCACCACCTACGAACAGCCCCCGACCTAACCCTCTCCACCACTCCTTCGCGGCCACCGCGTCCCAAAGCCACTCCTGGAACCATCACCGAACCACCCCTAACAACCCCCCTTCAAGCTTAGATCGAACCCAACATAGCGAACCACCATCAGATCCCCTTTCCCATCGCGAATCGAACCCAGGCCGAACGCAGACGCCACCGTAGACCCGAGGGGAAGAGAGGAGAGAGTGTTTTGGGCGGTGAGGAAGAGAAAGAGAGGCGAGTTCTTGGCGAGAGGGTAGGGAGCGATGGTGAGAAGAAGAGGGGGAAGAAGTCGAGGGAGGTGGTGACAGCGCCGTGGAGGGAGAGGATTTGGGTCTGATATTTTTTTATTTTGGGAAGGGAGGCAGCGCCGCGTGAGGGGAGAGGAAACTAGGGTTTCCATTTAGGGTTTTTTTTTTCGTTTTTATAGTGCGAAAGTGCAGGGGCAATTTCGTCCTTTCACTTTTATTTTTTTTCAGATTTCTAGTCACACCCCCTCGTTTTACTTCGCGTGCTTCCCCCCCTTTGAGGCCCACGTTTCCTGCTTCGGCCCATTCCTTTTTCTGTTTTGAAAAGAAGCGCAGCCCAGCTCACAAAAACAAGCTGGGCTCGCTGTTCGCACCCCCCGTTTTAAAAATGCAGCCTCTTTCACTATTTGCACTCCCATTTTAATAATACAACCCTCCTTTTATTTGCACCCCCCATTTTACTATTTCACCCCCTATCTTTCTTTTTAAATTTTATTTCTTTTCCCCTAAATAAACTTATTTGTTTTTTTTCTTTCTTTTCACAAACCTTTTTTTCCAATGATGGATAAATGTTTCCCCGAACGAAAATCAATCCAATTGCAAATTCCTTTCATCACGACGTTCTCTCCAATTAAAATCAACGAAAACACTTTTCAAAAACAAATCTTTTCAAATGTCGAAATCAAAACTAATCATCACTAATGATCACTCGCGCCGTTGCCGTTTGATTGTGGGTGATGATTTCATTCCTGTGGGAGCTAGTGGTGTGGCCACTCTAAACCGTTGTTGTTTGGTCCTCACAAACGCTCTCCTTCAATTGCGAAAACCTTTTCAATGCTCAAAATAAAAACCGATTATCATTAATCATCACTCGCGCCGTTGCCGTTTGGTCGTTAATGATAATTCATTTTCATAAGAGTTAGTAGTGCGACCACTCTAAACCATTGTTGTTTGGTCACTGCGAACACTCAACCCCTTTGCGAAAAACTCCAAAAAGATTATAAAAACAAAAACCCTTTTCAGGACAAACAAGAACTACGTAGCTTTGAATTCTCCATCGCACCAGGAGATACGTAGGAGCGAGAGGCTAACTCTCGTCAAGCACCAAAAATAAAAATTTTCATTAAGTCTTTTCATTCTCTTTTCGAAAAAAGGGGCAAATTTAAGTATTTTCCAAATCAGCACTTAAAACCACACGTTTAATTAAAGGTTCCCTTTCGATAGAAAGGAGATGTGGGGTGCTAATACCTTCCCCATGCCTAACCGACCCCCGAACCCAAATTTTCCAGTTTCTAAAAGGTCATTCGTTTTCCAAAAAGGTTTTCTTCAATATTTTCCTTATAAAAAATATTGGTGGCGACTTCATTGATTTTTTAAAAAAGTTGTAAACGAAGAAAGATTCCCTCAGGGACTTTTTCGGGCGCAACAGCTGGCGACTCCACTGGGGACTTTTCTTTTTTTAAGTGGGTCAAGCCTAACTAATTAAATGTGTGGTTTAGTGTGCTATCGATGTGATTTGGATACTTTGTTTGCCTCTATCCCTTTTCGGTTTGCTCTTCTTATCATGTTGTATGCATGTGCATTTGATTTCTCTCCTTCCATGTTTATTTTTCCTCGTCTTTGCTTATGTGCTTAGTACCCTCATGCATTTCCCCCCATCTTGTTATGTTCCCCTCTTCTCGGCCCCCTTTCTTGAGGTAAACAAAGCACTTGATTGTTGTTGAAACCCTAGGCTAGCTTATTTGATATTGAACCCTAGTGTAGACAACATGTTATCGCTTGCTATTGTCTGGACTGTTCTGGGTTTTCCTTCGCAGGTGGGGATATATGTGGGTAGTTTTAGGCGGTATGTCCTCGCTACACACACTCACACCTTATGCTTATTGTGCTTCGAGAGGGGCCTAAAACCCAAGGTCTGACAAAACTTAGGAGAGTGGAAACGAGTAGTGACTGGCAATTGGACTGTTGTCCTTCTGACTCTCACGAAAGTTTCAGCCAGAGTACGCTCTTTCATGATGCCTCACACCAGATGGCGTTCCATCGTTGTGGGTGCTATTGTGAGAGAGAGTTAGCTCTGGTAACCTGGTGAGGAAGTGACTAGAACCCACATGGGAGGAACATTTGAGATGCCCTAGAACTTAGATCCCCGTCTTCGTAGGACACAAGGGGCATACCAAATTGTGTGCTGCATTGTAAACTAGGCACGTTTTCAAAAAGAAAAGGAGATTTTTCGAAAAAAGAAAAAATAGAGAAAGAGTTGCCGTTGTAACCTTTCTTTCGCCGGTCTATACGAAGTGACATATGAACCACTTTATTTTAAAAAAAAAAGAGGGGGGGTGAAAGAGTTACCGCTGTAGCCTTTCTCATACCGGTCCATATGAAATAACGTACGACCCGCATTTTCCAAAAAAAAACTTGAATCACTGCCAATAAGGACTGGTCTCTGAGTTACATAGACATAGAACATCGTCATCATTTACACACATCCTTTGCATAAAACATGCATTTTCAATAGTTTTCGCATGCATCTTTGCATTTCATCATGGTTTGCTTGCCGAGAATCCCAAGTAATGAGAAATTTTTGTCATAGATACGACATGGAATCTAGAAGGGAAACGGTGTATACCCCGCTGTAAACAAGGTAGATGTGACTAGTCTGAAAAAATGTGTTGACCTGATGGGACCTATTGAAAGGGGATCGTTTGACAATGCTTATGGGAACCTCCGGAAGTTGTTGTTGCTAGAGGTGCAGACTGAGGCTATTGTGGCTTTGAGTAGATTCTATGACCCAGAAATCAGGTGCTTTCTTTTCAAAAATTTTCAAATGGCACCCACATTGGAGGAATATCAGCAGATTTTGGGTTTCACTCAGACAGAAGCTGTCCCCTACCGGTATCAAGAACAGTACTACACAGATGAGGGGTTCGCTGCATTATTGCAAGTGAGTGTAGAAGATCTGAAGCTCCAAAAGCAGAAGAGAAACAATGTGATAGGTTTCCCGCAGAGCTACCTTGAAGGTTTAATGGGAGCCTATGCTAGAAGTAAAAATTGGGTTGTCTTTAAGCGAGTTTTGGCCTTAGCAATTTTTGGGGTTGTTCTCTTTCCGCAGATTGAGAGGTATGTGGATGTGACCGTTATTGGTATTTTCCTAGCTTTTCAGAATAGGAGGAGCCCCATTAATCCAATTCCCGCCATCCTTGCTGACACTTATTCTGCTTTCACTCATCATTGTGACTTGAGAAGGAAGAAAATCTCTTGCTCTTCTCACCTGTTGTATGCGTGGCTTCTCATTCATGCCTTCACCAACCCAACACGAGTGGAAAAGTTGATTGGCTACGCTGTAACTTGTGAGGTGAAAGCTATGAGTATTCAAGAGTGGATCCAGTTTCTAGGGGGTCTAGATGAGCACTCGATCCGTTGGTATCTCTCATCTTGCTGGGAAGATAGGCCTAAGGTAGTCTTCCGCTGTGGTGGTTTTCAAAATGTCCCGCCGATGGGCACTAAGGGATGCATCAACTACAACCTGTCCCTGACTCTGAGGCAATTGGGGTATCCGATGAGGAATTCGCCTACTGAAGAGATGATATTCCCGCTTTACATCTTTGAAGGTCTTGCAAGCCTGGAGTACGGTGGTTCGCATGGGAAAAGTAGAGCTTGCTCAGAGGACTAGTGGTATCACCTTCGCTCAGTGGCTCGGAAAAAGAATCCAGAATGTTCAACTGCCCTACCAAAAAGAGTTGCAAGTCGAGAGGGAAGTAGTAGACGCCAGTGTCCCTGTTGTCGAAGAATTAGGCGAGGTTAAGTTGGCTCTGATGAAGGCAGAGGAAGAGAAGAAATCTTTGCAAGCTGAGATAGAGTTGAAAGAAGAAAATGCCCTGAAGTCTGCTACCATTGAGAAGTTCAGTCAGAAACTAAAAGGGGAAGAGGAGAGCAAGTTAGAAGTTCAAAGGTATCTGCAAGGAGCCAAGGAGGAAATCAAGAGGCGAAGCTTGAAAGAGAAGAAGGCCCTGGAAGAAGCCAATCAGTGGAAAGAATTGTGGGATGAAGCAAAAATGGAAGAGAGAACTGCGAAAAGCTTGCTTGCCAAGTCAAAAAGAGAATCCCGCATGTTACAAGCTGAATGGGAGAGTAAGTTAGACAGTGTTATGCAAGAGAGAGACTCATTTGAGAACATCCTCAGAGAATATCAGCAGGCCCTAAAAACAGAGCAAGAGGATTCTGATGAGTTGAAGAAGCGCCTTTGTCACATCAGCAATGCATACCTGCAAGTGAGGGATGAAAGTCAGTATTGGGAACATCGCTATGTTGAGCTGCTCGGTAGGATTGAAGAGCAGGCAGTCATCATTGAGCTGAGGGATGAAGTTCAACACTGGAGGGATAGGTTCTCCAAGCTATCAGAGTTGGTCAACCGGGCTCTTGCGGATGTGCCCAAGAAATTAAGAAAAGCTGAAACTGAGATGTATCCCCTCAATACCCTGCTTGAGGTGTACAAATTTGTGGAGTAATGCAGAGCCCTAGTTGAGGAAGCCAAAGGAAAAGCCGGGAGTACCTCTACCAACAACAAAAGGAAAAGGAGTGGAAATGTCAAAGTTCTTTGTATTTGAGCTTCTTTATTGTAATTTTCCATTTTGTCTTATTGTACCTTTCCTTTTTCAATCATTGTATCAGAATGTCGTACTCTTGATTCAGATTTTGAAGCATTTTGTTTAAATACACCCGTTTCGCTTCCAGATTCCAATTTCAGTAGGATCCAAAGAAAGTGATATAATAAAAACAATCAAAGATTTACCTGCGTATCTATGACAAGACATAATACACTGCGATTCTTAGCAAGACAAACCAAACACGCATTCATTCGCATTGCATTCATTCATTCGTTCTTGTGTTCATAAGCGTGTTCCGTCAACAGAAAATCAGGCAAGCTGGTTAATCATCGCTATTGGACGCGTCTGCAAGCAAGAAACATGGAAAACAATCAAGCCAACCCCGATCAGGACAATCCGCAGCCACATCAGGATGACGGAATTCCAGGAGGTCTGAATCCTAATGGTCAGGGTCAGCATGGTCAGAATCAGGGGAATCAAGCTGAGATGGAAGTCCTAAAGGCTCAAATGGCGGAGGTCATAAGAGTGCTAAGTGCCTTAAGAGATGTTGGCACAACTGAAGCTGCTGTTGCTGGGATGAACAATCCTCCTCCCCTTCCTGGGTCTGGGATCTCTCAAACCCTTCAAGCTGTGCAATGGCCTCCCTATGGTCTCCCACTGGGTTATACGCCTCCTGCTGCTGATGCAAACCCTGGAAGAGATCCTTCGGGAACCACGGGGCACGCTCAGCCTAATACAATTGTGAATGAAGTTGGAACAGGGACGCATCAAGCCCAGATTCAGATCCCAATTCCTGTTATTGCTCCAGGAACTCCAGCGGGTTTCAATTCACCAATAATGGTTCATCCACACGTACAGGGCCCAGTCCCTCAGAATATTGCTCACCGACACATGACCCCGGTCGCGGCATCGATGAATAACCCTCACTATGGTGCCGGCGGTTTCCCATTGAATTACCCTGCCGAAGCTAGAAGTCAGTATCAGATGCTGGAAGAAAGGTTAAGAGCTGTTGAAGGGGCAGGTTCCCGAGCCAGGAATGCCCATGAGTTGTGCTTGGTTCCTGATCTAGTCCTGCCGCCCAAGTTCAAAGCACCAACTTTTGACAAATACAGAGGGACAACTTGCCCAGTCAGCCATGTGACAATGTACTGCCGAAAGATGACTGCCTATGCCCGTGATGATAACTTAATGATGCATTGCTTCCAAGAAAGTTTAGCTGGAGCTCCCCTTGACTGGTACATGCAGTTAGAGCCAACTAATATCCGTTGCTGGAAAGACATGGAGGATGCCTTCATGCGTCAATACCAGTATAACAATGATTTGGCTCCAGATAGAACTCAGCTACAATGCATGTCTAAGAGGGATAACGAGTCGTTCAAAGAGTATGCTCAGAGATGGCGGAACCTTGCGGCTCAAGTAAAACCCCCTCTGCTGGACAAAGAAATGGTCCACATGTTTATGGAAACCCTTCCTGTGGTGTATTATGATAGGTTGGTTGGCAGCGTAGCCTCAAACTTCTCTGAGATGGTGGTCACAGGGGAAAGAGTAGAGAATGGTATGCGGAGCGGAAGAATAGCTCAGGGCCCGACACCTCCTGCCGGTCAAAAAAAGCCATTTTTTGGGTCTCATAAGAAGAAAGAAGGTGAAACTAATGCAGTCATCGGAGCCAGTGGTCCGTCGCACAGCAATCCACCGCAAGCTATTTCGGTTCCTCCTCAGGCACCACTGGCACAGCCTTTTCCATCAAATTATCAGTACCGGAATTATAATGAAAGGAAGCCTGTTGTCTTTGATCCCATTCCCATGTCCTACACGGACTTGTTTAATTATCTCATCACCAACAAAATAATCAGTACTCGTCAAATGAAGCCATATCAGCCTCCCTATCCCAGAGGGTACAACGCAAATGCCACCTGCGCCTTTCATTCTGGGGCAGTAGGTCATGTGGTGGAGGATTGTAAAGCATTCAAATATGTGGTGCAAGAATTACTTGATACGAAAAGCATATCATTTCAACAACCCAATGTAGCCACCAATCCGTTGCCAGGGCATGGAGGATCTGCTATTAATGCCGTTGACCATCAGGGGGGTCAGTGTTTGGTTAGAAAAGTTGATTGCATTCAGATGCCTTTGAATTTTATCCATGCTGAATTATGCCGTTTTGGTGTCATCAAAGAAGGTTGTGCTAGGAAAGACGCCTGTGATAATCCTCGCTGCATCGGGGCTTGCGAAGGCTTTAAACCAATTCTCCATGATCTCTTAGACAGACACCTGGTCCAAGTGGGAATCCATGAGAAAGAAGAAAGTGTATTTACCTTGCAATCAGGCAATGGAGGCTTCAGGAGACCGATTGAAATTCCCTGCAATCTGAATTCCAGCCTAGCTGTGACGAGACCCTCGACTGTTGTTATTCCAGTACCTGCTGCTACCCCTAGTGGGGAGACTAGGATGACTCCATGGAGCTACAATGTGCAAATGCAAACCGAGGTCCCTAAAGGCACTTTGGATATAACCAACATTGCTGGAGGTAGTTGTATCACAAGGAGTGGAAGGTTGTATACTCCTGAAAACCTTAGAAGAGAGCAATCCAAGGGAAATGAAGAAAGGGCCCGTAAGGGAAAAGACAAGGAAGCTGTAGAAGTCAGGGATGTGTCGGACAAAGAAGCTCAAGAATTCCTGAGAGTAATGAGACAGAGTGAATATCGGGTGGTAGACCAGCTGAATCAAACTCCATCCAAGATCTCAATGCTCTCTTTGCTGCTTAGTTCAGAGGCACATCGTGCTGCACTGCTAAAGATCCTGAATGAAGCTCACGTCTCCCATGACATTACAGTAAACCAGCTTGATGGTATTGTTGGCAACATTGTAGCCTCTAATTACTTGACCTTCTCAGACACTGAGCTGCCTCCGGCAGGAAAGAATCATAATCAAGCTCTTCACATCTCAGTCAAGTGTGGGGACCATATACTTGCCAGGGTGCTTATTGATAACGGTTCATCCTTGAATGTGCTGCCTAAGTCTACAATGGATAAGCTGGATGTAGACTGTTCATATCTAAAACCGAGCTCCACCTTGGTCAGAGCATTTGATGGGTCAGTGAAGGAAGTTTTTGGAGAAGTAGAAATGCCGCTGCAGGTAGGCCCTGAAGTATTTTATGTCGTCTTTCAAGTGATGGACATCAATTCATCCTACAGTTGCCTGCTAGGACGTCCTTGGATACATGCGGCTGGGGCAGTGCCATCCTCGCTTCATCAGAAACTCAAGTTTGTGGCTAGGGGAAAGCTGATAGTGATCTCCGGAGAGGAAGAAACATTGATAAATCGATCACCACCTGAATATTATGTGGAAGCAGCAGAAGAGTCCTTCGAGACTGCTTTCCAAGGATTGGAGATTTCAAACGCTGTCTTCGTCGAAGGTGAGCCTCGGTGGAAGCCTAAGTGGTCCAGGGCTGACATGATGGCTGCAAAGGTGATGCTGGGACATGGGTATCAGGTTGGTAAGGGCTTAGGAAAAGCTGCTCAAGGAATTGTAATGCCTGTCCAGTTGAGGGGCAATATTGAGAGGTTCGGTGTTGGGTACATCCCAAGTCTTGCTGATCGGGAGAGGCTGACATCTGACAGGAGGGAGAAATGGCTGGCCAAACTCAGAGGAAGGGCACCCAATCAGGGGAGAATGGTCATCGCTAATCTTAAGAACAACTTCCGGAGTGCTAGTATGCTGAACCCTGACCAGGTTAATATGGTTGAAGAAGGATCAAGCTCAAGTGGCCGTGCTGTAGGTCTGGTACGCTGCTGTGCGGCTGGAGAGAAGCTGCAAAACTGGGAGATCATGGATTTCCCCGTATTTTCCAATTTAAAGTAATTATCGTTGTAATGCAGATCCCTCGGCTCTGCCCAAGGCCTTGGGATATTTCATTCGGGCACACATGTTTTCGTCAAAAATCATCAATCAATAAAGTGTTATTTTGAATTTTCAATAAAATTTCTGTCTTCATCTTTTATCTGTGTTGCTTTTTCTTTGTTTTTATTCGCCGCTCCATTCTAATGCAAATCAAAAATAAACTCTGAAAATAATAATGCCCATAACTCATACTGTGATTTTGATTACCCGGTTAATCAAGCCGAGGAAGATGTTGAGAATGATTGGGATACTCCTCCAGAAATCATGAGAATGGTAGAACAAGAAGAAAAGGTCATCGAACCCCATGAGGAGTCTACAGAAATGGTCAATTTGGGTACTAAGGAAGACAGAAAAGAGATCAAGGTTGGTACCGCAATGGAGGATAAAGAGCGCAAAAAGTTGATTCAGCTCCTGTTCGATTACGCTGACGTATTCGCATGGACATATAGGGACATGCCAGGGTTGAGCACAGATATTGTTGAACATAAATTGCCGGTGAAATCAGAGTGTCCCCCTGTGAAACAGAAGTTAAGGCGGATGAAGCCTGAAATGTCTTTGAAGATCAGGGACGAGGTCAAGAAACAGTTTGATGCAGGGTTCTTAGCTGTGGCAAAATATCCTGAGTGGGTAGCAAACATTGTTCCAGTCCCTAAGAAAGATGGAAAGGTCCGAATGTGTGTCGACTACCGTGACTTGAACAGAGCAAGCCCTAAAGATGATTTCCCTCTACCCCATATTGACGTTTTGGTGGACAGTACTGCTCAGCATTCGATGTTCTCCTTCATGGATGGATATTCAGGCTATAACCAGATCAAAATGGCTCCAGAGGATATGGAGAAAACCACCTTCGTAACCCTTTGGGGAACTTTCTGTTACAAGGTCATGCCTTTGGGGAACTTTCTGTTACAAACTCAGGTTGAACCCCGCTAAGTGCACCTTTGGGGTTAGGTCAGGGAAGTTGTTGGGTTTCATTGTTAGCCAGAAGGGAATTGAGGTAGACCCGGACAAGGTGCGAGCCATCCTGGAGATGCCAGCACCTAAAACAGAGAAAGAAGTTCGTGGTTTCCTGGGAAGACTAAATTACATCTCTCGATTCATCTTCCAGTTGACTGCAACTTGCGAACCAATTTTCAAACTGCTGTGCAAAAACCAAGAGATGAAGTGGAATGATAAATGTCAAGAAGCATTTGAGAAAATCAAGGTGTATCTTCAAAATCCACCCGTCCTAATGCCACCTGTGTCTGGCAGGCCCCTCACCCTATACCTCACGGTGCTAGACAACTCTATGGGCTGCGTGCTGGGGCAACACGATGAGTCAGGAAAGAAAGAACACGCGATCTACTACATAAGCAAGAAGTTCACAGACTGTGAGGCAAGGTATTCATCATTGGAGAAGACTTGTTGTGCTCTAGCCTGGGCTGCGCATCGACTGAGACAGTATATGCTGAGTCACACTACCTGGTTGGTGTCCAAAATGGACCCAATCAAGTACATATTTGAAAAACCTGCGCTCACAGGTAGAATTGCTCGTTGGCAAATGCTTCTGTCAGAGTATGACCTCGTGTACGTAACCCAGAAGGCGATTAAAGGTAGCACACTGGCAGACTACCTGGCACATCAACCGGTTGAGGATTACCAATCAATGCAATGTGAATTCCCAGATGAGGACATTATGGCATTATTTGACGCAGGGAAATCTCAAGATGATGAAAGGTGGAGAGTGTTGTTTGACGGTGCCTCTAACATGTGGGGGCACGGGATCGGAGCAGTGCTGATCTCCCCAGACAACCGCTTTATACCAGTCACCGCCAGACTAAGCTTCTATGTCACAAACAATATTGCAGAGTATGAAGCGTGTATCTTGGGTATCCAGGCAGCTCTCGATCGGAAAGTCAAGAGGCTCGACGTGTACGGAGATTCAGCTCTAGTTGTCCATCAAGTAAAAGGAGACTGGGAAACAAGAAATTCTGATTTTATTCCTTACCGTGACTACATTCAAGAATTAATCAAGCCCTTTGAGGAAATCACTTTCCAGCACATACCCCGCAGCGAGAATCAGTTGGCAGATGCCTTGGCAACTTTGTCTTCTATGTTCAACGTCAGCTGTGACAAAAGTCTGACGACTGTCAGAATCCAGCACAGAGGACAGCCTGCTTATCACTACTGTATGACAGTCGAAGAGGGATCAGATAGTAAGCCTTGGTACCATGACATCAAACAGTATATCACAAAGAGAGAGTATCCTCCCGGAGCTACAGCGAATGACAAGAGAACCCTCAGGAGGCTGTCAACAGGTTTCTTCTTGAGTGGAGACGTCCTTTACAAGAGAAACCATGACTTGGTACTCCTCAGGTGTGTAACAGGAGAAGAATCAGTAAAGATTATGCGAGATGTTCATGAAGGCTCATTTGGGGTTCATTCCAACGGGCACGCAATGGCTAGAAAAATCCTGAGAGCCGGATACTACTGGTTGCAGATGGAATCAGACTGTTACAGTTTTGTGAGAAGATGCCATAAATGCCAAATCTATGCAGATCACACCCATGTACCTCCAACTTTTCTGAATGTTTTGAGCGCACCATGGCCATTCTCAATGTGGGGCATGGACATCATTGGTCCCATTGAACCCAGAGCTTCCAATGGTCACCGTTTCATTCTGGTTGCTATTGACTACTTCACTAAGTGGGTGGAGGCTGCTTCTTATCCCAATGTAACGAGCTCAGTGATTGCTAAGTTCATCAAGAAAGACTTGGTTTGCCGCTACGGCCTTCCAAACAAGATTATCACAGACAACGGTAGTAATTTGAACAGCAGAATGATGAAGGATTTGTGTAAAGACTTCAAAATACAACATCACAACTCTTCTCCCTACCGCCCAAAGATGAATGGGGCAGTTGAGGCAGCCAACAAGAACATCAAGAAGATTGTGCAAAAGATGGTGGTAACCTACAAGGATTGGCATGAGATGCTCCCATTTGCCCTGCATGGTTACAGAACCTCAGTGCACACTTCAACAGGGGCAACCCCCTACTCACTGGTTTACGGGTCAGAGGCAGTCCTCCCCATTGAGGTTGAAATACCATCCCTGCGGGTGTTAATGGAGACAAAACTTGATGAAGCAGAATGGGTTCGGTCTCGTCTTGACCAGTTGAATCTCATTGATGAAAAACGGGTGGCCGCAATGTGTCATGGACAGTTGTACCAACAGAGGATGAGGAGGGCTTTTGACAAGAAAGTCCGTCCTCGTGAATTCCAAGAAGGAGATCTTGTGCTCAAACAGATCTTGCCGATTCAGACAGACTCTAGGGGCAAATGGGCTCCCAAATATGAAGGACCTTATGTGGTGAAGAAGGCATTCTCAGGAGGAGCTTTAATTCTGGCAAACATGGACGGAGATGAGATCCCAAATCCGGTGAACTCAGATGTGGTCAAGAAGTATTATGCCTAGAAAAATAGACGAAAAAAGAGAAAGATAAGCCAAGGAAAAATCAGCTCGCTAGGTTGAAAACCCGCAAAGGGCGACCTAGGCAAAATCAGAGTGGCCCAGTGGATTGAAAACCCGCAAAGGGCGATCCAGGCAAAAATTAGGGTCAGAAAACTTGGGCTTGAGAAAAGAAAGAGGCAATCAGCGTTCCAAAGGTTCGGATAAGGGGGTGATCAGTATTATGAGTATGGACGGTGGGCACCGTTACTTCAAAGATTGGAACCACGAGATCTGTTCCTTTTGCTTGTATTTTTTGTAGTTTAAAAGAAAGATTGCAATGCACTTTCGATTGGCGTGACTTTCTGCACGTCCAATTTCTATATCAATAAAAGTCCAACTTTTCTTTCATATGTGTGCTTTTCGTGTCTCTACTTTCATCTATTCAGTTTCTTTCAAAATAATAACTTTTATGATTGATGAAATCGAATTGCAAAACATGTGCACATTCAGAGCATTACAGGATCATTGCGAAATCTTTGAAAAAATACAGAAAGAAGTGATTTCCCAAGTGAATAAAATTGCGAAAAAAAACAGTCGTGACGAACCAGTATACAATCCTCGCGGGATCATCGTCCTGGAACAGCCTCCGTCCAGCAGATCGATTTAACCAGCAAAAAAGGAGTGCCAAAGAAGAAAAAAAAACAAATAAGCAGAAAAAAGAAAGCTGCTTAAAGAAAACAAACAGAACAAACAAAAAAACAAAAGAGAAAATCACAGAAGACGGAACATAAAAGAACAGAACATCTTCACATCATTCATCATATCATCCATACCATTCGTCACTCCATGACATCAAACAGTGGTGCGTTACACTTTCAAATTCGCATCTCAGAAGAGCGAAAGAATAACAAAAGAAAAAGAAGTGAATGAGGAATCAAACAGAAAAAGCATCCCACCAAAATCAATCATTGCATTCATGTGCATCCAAATACCCAAATGCATGCATTTCATGCACCATCCAGGAAGTTACTTCGGACCAGAGAGTCCCAAAAATCTCATTTTTAGAAAATCACCATGACACTGAGTTAGTAAACTCCATCAACACAGAGTTAGTGAACTCCTTCCACAGATCACAACATCGTGTACGAGCGCGCGATGGATCCATCCGACTTCGTTAAGTCCTTCGGATTAGGTGTCAGCCTAAGGCATAGCGTAAATCCATTGATCAAATCAGTTCCGGACCTGATGTTGATCGGCCGCTCGAAAAGGCCACCCCCAAAGCTCGGACTCGACCAGAGTTCGTTAGAAGGTTTTTAGGCAACCTCTGAATCCCCAATTTACCGCTTTTTCCAATTCACCGTTTTTCCCAATTTACTGCTTTCCCGTTAATGCGACAAGTGTTAACCCCCCTTTTCTCAAAAGGAAAATAACAAAAACAAAATTTGAGCTTTTCTGGAGCGGACAAAATTAGTATTATTCCTATATCTTTATTTCCATTTCACCAACAAATATGAAAAGGCCAATTCATATTTCTTGGCGAGATGTGAAATAAAGAGGGGCAGCTGTAATACCCCAATTTTGTCCGCCTAATTGAAAAATCCCAAAAATTTTATCGCTTCGCATATTGTTCTAAATGCGGGTGTATTTGGCACTCTCGTGCAACGATTTTGTTTGGCGCTCGTTGTTTTCAAAAAAAAAAAAAAAAAGAATCCAAAAATAAATAATGAAATAATGAATAACGCGAGCGCGCATTTCGTCTCGAGTCGTGAGTAATTGCGTCGGTGCGCGTTTATTTTTACCGTTTTTAGAAAAGTGAGAATAGAATGAAATCGGTTTTAAAAACGTGCGCGCGTGCGTATTCAAATCGCGTACGTGTCCCTAGTCTTAAGGCGAATGCGCGTTTCGTTCCGAGTCATGTGAGTCGTCGCGTCGGTGCGCGTTGTTTTTACCGCTTTTATTATCATAAAAGAAAAATAAAATAATAATAAATATAGTCATAATAAATTAAAATCAGATGTCTTTTTTTTATTTTTTTTGTTACATATGCAAACAAAATTTAAAAAAAAAGGAAAAGAAAGAGATGCAGAATAGTACAAAAAGAGAGTCAACTCTTTTTACAAAAAAAAATTTAAAAACAGTACAAAAAACTGAAACAGGGCGCAGCCTGCTGCAGAAGATGGCATTTTGAGAATGGGGCTCAAGCTCCCTTCTCCTTGTTCCTTGGCCTTTCACACTTTAGGCAATAACATTTCAGCCCATCCATTGCTGCTGCTTGTGCTTTTCAGAAGCAGTTGTGATATTGTCCCCCAAGAAGTTTGCTCCTCTGCTCCTACACCACACCTACACCACACATATTGGACTATAAATAAACAGTGATACACAGTGAACAGGGGAGAAAAAAAATACCCTGAAAACACACAGAGCAATTCATACACAGCTAACACAACAACACACAGAGAGCAATTCACAGTCAACAATATACACACAGCAAACACAGCCATATGCACACAGAGATACAAAGTTAAAACTGTCCAACGTGAATACCAGGGAGCATTTTCAGAAGCTGGAGTAAAAGGTTGGGTTCTTAAATGAAATTTTTTAGGCATTCATATGTTGCATGATGTTTCAGTTTGGCTGGTATGAAATGTGGCTAATCCGATGCTTATGTAAAAATTGTTTGTGTATATTTTTTTTTTAATCAAAGCAGTCTGTAACTGTAAATAGATTAGGGTAAGGAATAAATTAGGTTTTTATATCAGGAACAAAAACAAACATCAAACAACATTTTAATCCTTCAAAAATCGATCTAGGGTCTGGGAAAAAGGAAAGAGAGGATAACAGTATGTAGGGAGAGGGATAGGATGCAGCGAGGGGATACAAAAAAAAGAGAGAGAGAAGTTTTTACCTTCGGCCACCGTCTACGGTGGCCACCGCCGTGGAGCCGCCGTTGCGCCGCCGTAAACCATCACCAACAGCCTCCTCCCCTTCCTCACCACCAACGACCGAGCCACCCAAAAACCACCTACGGTCCCACCACCGTACGACCCGTACGCCACCAAACACAATCACAGCCAGCCACCGCCAAACCGCACCCCTCCTCTCTCTCCTCACCACCGAACACCATCACAGCCCTCTCCTCCACCCATAGCGCGTAACCACCACCTACGAACAGCCCCCGACCTAACCCTCTCCACCACTCCTTCGCGGCCACCGCGTCCCAAAGCCACCCCTGGAACCATCACCGAACCACCCCTAACAACCCCCCTTCAAGCTTAGATCGAACCCAACATAGCGAACCACCATCAGATCCCCTTTCCCATCGCGAATCGAACCCAGGCCGAACGCAGACGCCACCGTAGACCCGAGGGGAAGAGAGGAGAGAGTGTTTTGGGCGGTGAGGAAGAGAAAGAGAGGCGAGTTCTTGGCGAGAGGGTAGGGAGCGATGGTGAGAAGAAGAGGGGGAAGAAGTCGAGGGAGGTGGTGACAGCGCCGTGGAGGGAGAGGATTTGGGTCTGATCTTTTTTTATTTTGGGAAGGGAGGCAGCGCCGCGTGAGGGGAGAGGAAACTAGGGTTTCCATTTAGGGTTTTTTTTTCGTTTTTATAGTGCGAAAGTGCAGGGGAAATTTCGTCCTTTCACTTTTATTTTTTTTCAGATTTCTAGTCACACCCCCTCGTTTTACTTCGCGTGCTTCCCCCCTTTGAGGCCCACGTTTCCTGCTTCGGCCCATTCCTTTTTCTGTTTTGAAAAGAAGCGCAGCCCAGCTCACAAAAACAAGCTGGGCTCGCTGTTCGCACCCCCCGTTTTAAAAATGCAGCCTCTTTCACTATTTGCACTCCCATTTTAATAATACAGCCCTCCTTTTATTTGCACCCCCCATTTTACTATTTCACCCCCTATCTTTCTTTTTAAATTTTATTTCTTTTCCCCTAAATAAACTTATTTGTTTTTTTTCTTTCTTTTCACAAACCTTTTTTCCCAATGATGGATAAATGTTTCCCCGAACGAAAATCAATCCAATTGCAAATTCCTTTCATCACGACGTTCTCTCCAATTAAAATCAACGAAAACACTTTTCAAAAACAAATCTTTTCAAACGTCGAAATCAAAACTAATCATCACTAATGATCACTCGCGCCGTTGCCGTTTGATTGTGGGTGATGATTTCATTCCTGTGGGAGCTAGTGGTGTGGCCACTCTAAACCGTTGTTGTTTGGTCCTCACAAACGCTCTCCTTCAATTGCGAAAACCTTTTCAATGCTCAAAATAAAAACCGATTATCATTAATCATCACTCGCGCCGTTGTTGCCGTTTGGTCGTTAATGATAATTCATTTTCATAAGAGTTAGTAGTGCGACCACTCTAAACCATTGTTGTTTGGTCACTGCGAACGCTCAACCCCTTTGCGAAAAACTCCAAAAAGATTAAAAAAAAAAACCCTTTTCAGGACAAACAAGAACTACGTAGCTTTGAATTCTCCATCGCACCAGGAGATACGTAGGAGCGAGAGGCTAACTCTCATCAAGCACCAAAAATAAAAATTTTCATTAAGTCTTTTCATTCTCTTTTCGAAAAAAGGGGCAAATTTAAGTATTTTCCAAATCAGCACTTAAAACCACACGTTTAATTAAAGGTTCCCTTTCGATAGAAAGGAGATGTGGGGTGCTAATACCTTCCCCATGCCTAACCGACCCCCGAACCCAAATTTTCCAGTTTCTAAAAGGTCATTCGTTTTCCAAAAAGGTTTTCTTCAATATTTTCCTTATAAAAAATATTGGTGGCGACTTCATTGATTTTTTAAAAAAGTTGTAAACGAAGAAAGATTCACTCAGGGACTTTTTCGGGCGCAACACTTGGTAACTTCTCCTTTGTGGGCCATGCCGAGGTCGTGTGTACTTGAGGTCGGTTGATCTTGTATTGGGCCGAACTCTAATTCTCTGGCCCAATCCACTTACACTTCACCCTAGTTGCCCATCTGCTTACAATCTAACAAGTCAAGAAATATGTTGAAATATGAAACCACTGAGACGCCTACGCACTATGACAAGGGACGCATGTCCTATGCTGAAGTCCTTGGCGTCTAGGATACGGACGCCACATTGGCAACATGGAATTAATTGAATTCAGAATATTCTTTGATTATCTTGTTTGCAATGAATAGCCAGAAGCTTCTAGATTCTCCACTCACTCATGTGACGTGATTTGTGTGAGAGAATTCGGTTAGGATGAAATCTGCTAGCTGGCAGAATCCAATGGATATTTTTCTTGTTTTTATTTGCTGTAATGCATGACACTATGATGTACGGTGCTCCCCTCTCTTTCCTATATATTGCTGTACTGTGTATAGACCTCATCAATGAATAAAACAGTGTCAAATGCATTGATCCACTATCATTTCCTTTTCTGCTCATATGAGCTGCACTCTCTCAGTCATGTATTCTGAAAACTTTAAGATGGTATCAAAGCTACCATAGCTTTGCATACCTTGCCCTTTTTATTTTATTTTATTTCGTTCCATTTCATTCCATTGGATTCTCAAGATGCCTCCAAAGAACAATGCTGGATCCTCCACCCCGCTTCAAGATCCATCAGCAGACCAAACCAGCATTTACTTTGTGCATGCGAGTGATGGACCTGGGTCAGTGACAGTGACACCCAAGCTCAATGCAAATGGTTCTAACTACCATAGCTGGGCTCGTTCCATGAGGAGAGCTCTTGGAGGTAAGAATAAATATGATTTTGTTGATGGGACTGTTGAAGTTCCTGAATCATTTCATCCTAGTTATAAGGCATGGAATAGATGTAACATGCTTGTTCATTCATGGATAATGAATTCAGTTGCTGAATCAATTGGACAAAGTATTATTTTCCTTGAAAATGCCATTGATGTTTGGAAAGAACTTAAAGAACGTTTTTCACAAGGTGATTTAATTAGAATTTCTGAATTGCAATGTGAGATTTATGCCTTGAAACAAGAATCACAATCTGTCACTGAATTTTACTCAGAATTGAAAATACTTTGGGAAGAACTAGAGACTTATATGCCTATCCCCACTTGTGGTTGTCCTAGAAAGTGTGTTTGTAGTACTGGAATGGAACTAGCTAGAAAACACCATGAGATGAACAAAACTATCAGATTTCTAACTGGTTTGAATGAGAATTTTGCCATGATTAAGTCACAAATTCTGACAATGGATCCTGTGCCTAACATCAACAAGATCTTTTCTATGATAATCCAACATGAGAGACAATTTCCTAGTAATGAGGAGACTAAGGTGCTTGCTGCTAATGTTGACACTAGAAGAGGATTAGGAAGAGGAAGAGGAGGCTATAGCTCCACTTATGGAGGCAGAAACAGTGGCAAGGTGTGCACACACTGTGGTAGAAATGGGCATACAATCGATACATGCTATAAGAAGCATGGTTTTCCTCCAAATTGGGGACAAAGAAGTGTCTCAAATGCTGTCAATGGTGGGAGTGATAATGGTGAACAGAATGAGGATGCCAAAGTTGGCATCACACAGGAGCAGTATGATAAACTGCTCTCCCTGCTGCAGCAAAACTCTGTGACACAGCAAGCAACCAGCAGCTCTGCAAATATGGTATCCATTGATAGGCCACAATCAGGTATACTTCCTCTTGCTTGTGCTTTAAATTCAAGACATCTTGGGTCTTGGATTGTGGATTCTGGAGCCACAGATCATATCTGTTCTTCACTGGAACAGTTTAAAACATATTTTCCCATTAAACCAGTAAACATTAGATTGCCAAATGGAAGCTGTACAATTGCTAAGTACAGTGGCACAGTTGAATTTTCACCAAACTTTGTTATCACAAATGTTTTATGTGTGCCTGGCTTTTCCCTCAATCTACTATCAGTGCCTAAGTTATTAATGGCTAACATTAAGGTTGATTTTTGTGGTGAAAAATGTGAGATACAGGATTTGAAGACCCAAAGGATGATTGGTTCGGGTGTGATGTTTGAGGGGCTCATATACTTGGAGATAGACACCAAGGAAGTCAACAATGTTGCAGCAAATGAAGAAGGAAGCAATGGCAGGCTTCCAAAGCCAGCTTTATGGCATTTTAGGCTAGGACATTTGTCCACTAGCAGAATGAAATTAATGCTTTCAGATTTCCCTTTTGTGAATATAGATGAAGGTTCAATATGTGATGTATGCCACTATGCTAGGCACAAGAGACTGCCCTACAGTTCTAGTGCTAGCAAGGCTTCAAAATGTTATGAAATGATACACTTTGATATGTGGGGGCCAGTTTCTGTCACTTCAGTACATGGCCATAAGTATTTCCTCACTGCCTTAGATGACTACAGCAGGTATACGTGGCTCATTTTATTGAAAACCAAGAGTGAAGTTAGCAATCAAGTCAAAAATTTTGTTAATATGATAGAGACACAACATGACACTAAAATCAAAATTATTAGAAGTGATAATGGTCCGGAATTTTTGATTCATGATTTTTATAACTCAAAGGGCATTATTCACCAAACTAGTTGTGTGGAAACACCTCAACAAAATGGGAGAGTTGAGAGAAAACACCAGCACATTTTGAACATTGCAAGAGCCCTCCTTTTTCAGTCTAAATTACCTAAACAATACTGGTGCTATGCTGTCATTCATGCCACTTACATAATGAATAGAGTTCCCAGCCCCCTCCTACAAAACAAGTCACCTTATACCCTTCAGAAGGGAATCCTCCCTGACCTAAACAGTTTGAAGGTGTTTGGATGCCTCTCCTATGCATCAAGACTTCAATCACATAGAACAAAGCTAGACTCTAGAGCCAGGAAATGTGTTTTCCTAGGATACAAATCTGGTGTGAAGGGTTCTGTATTGCTGGACTTGAACAGCAAAGAGCTATTCATATCTAGGAATGTTACCTATCATGAAGATATCCTGCCCTATAAGGGATCACAAGCAGTTTCAAAATGGAATTATATTCCTTCAAATAGCCATGACAGTGATACAGATTTGACTGCACCAGAACCTACAGGTGCAGAGCCTGACTCTGCTACTGATGCAGAAACTGAAACAACAGAAAATGACAAAGAGCCAAGGAGATCCTCTAGAGAAAGACGATCACCAAACTATCTATCTGAGTATATGTGTGGCCTCTCAAAGACATCACTCCAAGCATCATCCTCAGGTACTCCTTATCCTATTTCTGACTTTCATTCACTTTGCAATTTATCTTCTGCACAAAGAGACTATTCTGCTGCTTTAAGTGCTGCCACAGAGCCACATTCCTACGAATCTGCTTGCACAGAAAGTTGTTGGATTGATGCTATGCAAAAGGAGTTTGAAGCTCTAGACAAGAATGGTACATGGGATGTGGTTGATATGCCTCCCAATGTAAAGCCAATTGGCAACAAATGGGTGTACAAGATCAAGCATAAAGCAGATGGGTCCATAGAGAGGTACAAGGCTAGATTAGTAGCCAAAGGTTATAATCAAATTGAGGGGCTTGATTTCTTTGACACGTTCAGTCCAGTGGCCAAACTCACAACTATGAGACTCCTCCTAGCAGTAGCTTCCATGAAGAGGTGGAACTTACACCAATTCGATGTCAACAACGCCTTCTTGCATGGGGACCTTGAAGAAGATGTATATATGGAGATCCCTAAGGGAGTTAAATGCAGCAAACAGAACCAAGTGTGCAAACTAAAGAAATCTTTGTACGGATTGAAACAAGCAAGTAGAAAATGGTATGAAAAGCTCACAAGCTTGCTGCTAACTCAAGGATACAAACAATCTGCCTCTGATTATTCCCTATTCACTTGCAATCGAGGTGAACAATTCACTGCCATCCTAGTCTATGTAGACGATATAATATTGGCAGGGAATTCAATGACTGAGTTGGACAGAATTAAGGAGATTTTAGACAATGCTTTCAAGATTAAAGACTTAGGCCCTCTTCAATACTTTCTTGGTTTGGAAGTAGCACAATCAAACACTGGTATATCTATATGTCAGAGGAAGTATTGTCTAGACTTATTACATGAATCTCGTTTCTTGGGCTCCAAACCTACTTCCACTCCATTGGACAGCAATCTGAAACTTCACCAAGATGGAGGGGAACCTTATGCAGATCCAGAATCATACAGAAGACTGATTGGCAGGCTCTTGTATCTCACCAATACAAGGCCTGACATTACATTTGTAACTCAACAACTCAGTCAACATGTTAAATCACCAACTGTTACACACTACAATGCTGCCTGTAGAGTGTTGAGGTATCTCAAAGGAAACCCTGGCAGAGGGGTAATGTTTCCAAGGGACTCTGTGATACAGCTTTCTGGATTCTCTGATGCGGATTGGGCAAACTACTTAGACACCAGAAAGTCCATAACTGGCTACTGCTTCTTTATTGGCTCTTCTCTCATATCTTGGAAAACAAAGAAGCAACAAACTGTATCTAGATCATCTTCAGAAGCAGAGTATCGTGCACTCTCAACAGCAACTTGTGAGCTGCAATGGTTGCTATTCTTGCTTAAAGATTTATGTGTGCAATGTGATAGACCTCCTGTGCTCTATTGCGACAACCAAAGTGCTATCCACATTGCTGCCAATCCTGTGTTTCACGAAAGAACCAAGCACCTAGAAATTGATTGCCACTTTGTAAGGGAAAAACTGCAAGAAGGGTTGTTGAAGTTGTTGCCTGTTTCATCAAAAGGGCAACTGGCTGATTTCTTTACCAAGGCTCTCACACCCAGTGTTTTCACATCATTTATTTCCAAGCTTGGCATGATCAATATCTACCATGGTCAAGCTTGCGAGGGGCTGTTGAAATATGAAACCACTGAGACGCCTACGCACTATGACAAGGGACGCATGTCCTATGCTGAAGTCCTTGGCGTCTAGGATACGGACGCCACATTGGCAACATGGAATTAATTGAGTTCAGAATATTCTTTGATTCTCATGTTTGCAATGAATAGCCAGAAGCTTCTAGATTCTCCACTCACTCATGTGACGTGATTTGTGTGAGAGAATTCGGTTAGGATGAAATCTGCTAGCTGGCAGAATCCAATGGATATTTTTCTTGTTTTTATTTGCTGTAATGCATGACACTATGATGTACGGTGCTCCCCTCTCTTTCCTATATATTGCTGTACTGTGTATAGACCTCATCAATGAATAAAACAGTGTCAAATGCATTGATCCACTATCATTTCCTTTTCTGCTCATATGAGCTGCACTCTCTCAGTCATGTATTCTGAAAACTTTAAGAAAATATAATAGAATTCGATGTCATTGAGCCTTTAATGAACTTGAAATTCTTCGACACCAGTACAAAAGATATGTAACGCGTTAATCCCCCTCTTCGACACTAGTACAAAAGATATTTTTCATTAAATTATAGCCTTTTCTATACAAATAATATTTAATGGTTATTCTTAAAAATTGTTGTACCCTAAAATAACGTACAAGAAGCGATTATCTCCCTGTGCGTTGCTTATACCAAAACAATTGTTGAAAGTCATGTCTTTAATCTCTCTTTTTTGAGTGTCCCGTCTTTCTTTATTGGTGTTGCTTACTTGCTTGTAACAATGTTATTCTCGTGGAGCACTAGTACTGTTTTGCTGCTGAAGTTTGGTCTAATGCCAAGGTTATTGCTTCATTTTTGGTCTGGTGGTGCACAGCTCTTTTGCTGCTTGGATTTTGCTTGTGGTACATACATGATCTCCTCTAAGATCTATTGTAGGGGGAATTTAGGTGTTGTTGGGTGGGTTTGAGTATCTGCAACTGTTTTTTGTCGTATGTTCTTGGTTCAGTATTGTACATCTTGCAGGGGTACTCTTTTTCCTGCTCGGGTGTTTTTTCCAATGTGTTTTGGTTCTTGAATGTTTTAACAATACACCTCATTTTTATATTTAAATGGGTTGGAGTACCCCGGGCTTATGCAGTTATGCTCCCTTTAATGGAAGGAGGGAAAGAGGGGGTTGAGAGTTTCCAGTTTCTCAAGAAAAAAATTTGAAATTTGAAAAGATAAGAGAAAAGTGTTGAGAAAGCTTATTTCCAATGTGTTATATTTAGAAACCAATACCGTTGGCCTAGTGACTTAATCTATCATCGGATACGTGAGGTCGACCTAGTGCTCCTGGATTTGATTCCCGCAGTGGACAAACTTGGTGTTAGCCAGTGCAAAATTTGATCCTAAGCACCAGTGGAGTTTAGTCTTTCATTGAATGCGTTGGGATACTCTGTATGTAGCCAACAATGACTTATAAATATATTTTAAATAAAATATAAAAAAGATATAGATATAGATTTAGATTACCATCAATTACTCTCAGAAACATGCATCAATTTTGGATTTATCCTAGACTTAACATTCTCTTTGCTCTAGAAAGACATAATCCAGTAAGTGACATTAGATTGTTGTGATAAACACGACTGATGATAGAAATATCATCAGCTTGGAACTCTTGCTTCCCTTCCCAATTACATCAGTCGAGCCCATCACAAGAATCAAATGTATCACAGGAAATATTCCCCAATTAGAATTTATGAAAAATTGCTTCCTCACAACTGAAAGTGCCACCTTGTGTGCGAGTGAGGCTAGAGAAAGAGGAGGTGGAAGGGGAAATGAGTAATTGAATTCATGTCACTGAGTAAGCTATTAACGAAGCATTGGTATTTATATGAAAAAGAAAAGGCATCATAAAACCAATTTTGGGTCATGTGGGAGAAATTTAGGGCTATAAGAAAGGGTAACTTTGTCGAGTTAAATGACCAAGGTCATAACTTGCACTAAATATCGTCCACTCACTTGCTTTCTATTGATAGGATTCATTGCAATTGCAATTTGCAATTTCCTTGTCATAGCCATCAAAGAAATGAGTGATTTTTTAACCTCAAATTCTACGAAAAGTGAGTGGTGCTTACCAAATTCCACTCTAAATTAAGTGGCATTATAGATTTTGAATAATCACAGGCAATTAACTAATGCATGGCCATTCTTGTTCACTATTAAAATAGATTTTAGCTTTTCAAATCAAATTTGTATGGTAAAAGACTCTCAAGTTTTTGAAATTTTACTAAAGAAATATAAGAGCATATATACACACAATTTTTGCATTACTTTTCTCACAAGTGAACTCCTTTCCTCATTTCAATTTACAGACAAATTAACAAACATGAATTGTATTTTTTTTAGTATTGCAATGCATGGATTCCTTATTTTAGTTAACAACTGCGAATTACAAAGTTAACCCAAAGTTACTTATATAAGGGTCAAGTACATAGGCTATAACACCCTCAATTTTCTGTTTACCGTTTTGTCTGTTTTCTTGAGTTCTTTCTTTACGCTAACGTGTGCGAATTTTACTTCAAATTGTATGTGTGGTTTTACCAAAAAAAAAAATTGAACCAAATATATCATATTAGGTTAGGTTTTAATTTTCAATCCTAAATTCCGTCAGAATCCGAGTGTGTTTTGGGACCCACTAAAAGACCTAATCGTGACCCGAATATGAAAATATTCGATGTCAAGGCTTTCGAAGACTTTTATGACTCTTTCTCTAAAAATCAAATTAACTAGTAACATACTCGTGCATACGCACGGGGCGATCACGTTATGTGGTCGCAATAGTACTGAATTCAAAATTTAAAATTTAGAAAGCTATGAACTAATTGAGTATGAGAAAAATGTAAAATTGATGATAAAATTTAAATTATGTGTCTTTCAAAATGAAAATCTGTTTGTATATCATATCATGCCTTAATTGTTGTTTGGTGTGGGAAAATTTCATAACTCAAATAAAATAAAACAACTTTAACATTAAAAAACTAACAGTTGGAGAATCATTAGTACAAAATTAAAGCTACCACCTGATAACATGTCCAACATGCACTAAAATAAGATTAAAAACCTAAGAACCTCTCTTCTACTTTCAGATCTTCACCTTGAAATATCAATGGTTTCTTCTGCTCCTACTACTCACAAATTTATAGCCAAAAGATGAAATTAATATGAATCGACTACTGAAAGTCAACCTGATGAGGTTACAAAAACATTCAAAATATAGCAGAACTGGAGTACAACGTGTCAAAGTGATTAGTCAAAAAAACAAAGTGTCAAAGTGACAATGTCACTGTTAATCAGATTTATAGAAGTTACTTAATTAAGAAACAAAAACTGGAACATGGTCTGATTTGAAGTGGAAGAATCCTAGGATGGTGCCTCTTCATTTCTGGCACCAACTTCAATTTCACAAAGAGGGCATGTTGCCTTTATCTTTAACAATTTGTCAACCCACTGTAAGACGTGAGAGTATGGTAACTCTTTAAGCTCACCATCATGTGTATATTTTGCCAAACAAATGCAACAAACCTGCAACAAATTAGAGGCATTCTCCCTATACATGGAAACACAAAAAAACCTTAAGCAAAGAGCATTAATAGTGAAAAAGGAAAAACATCAAGGATCATACGGATAGTAGTTAGCACTTTATAAATAGCATGCACTAAATTTTTGGATCATAAGATAAAATACCTATGAATCATAAGAATAGCATATAAATTTTTGGATCAAGGACTGATCAAGCATTCCCGTAAAGGCATGACAATCATTAGTGTGTTTGATGAGCATTAGCTCTTTTCATATAATCAGAGTTTTTGTTTAACCAGGTTAACAAAATCATATACCATTGTATTTGTAATATAAATAATATCAAATTATATGCACTACTCAAGTTTTTTTCCAGCTTTATCAACCAAAATACAGCCGTAGTGTTAAATGATCTTTTGGTTAGCAGCAATACGGGCTCTAAACCTTTCCACAATAAAACCTACAAATATAAATACCAACAATGACAAACAAAGGGAGAAAGGGAGGAATTTGAATAGCTGATATAACTAATCATGTTTATTGATAAATGTTTTTTTTTAATAACCATGTAATAATTTGTCAAGTGATTTGCAATATGTAGGACACATATAGCATCATAGTGAAAGTTAGTTGTGCAAGTTTTTTGATCTGCAATATGTGGAACACAGATAGCACCATAATAAAATAGTATATTTCAAACTTACATGCATGAACTACAACTTTGAAGTAATTAACTTTCATCAAAAATACTAAATGCACCTTAGTCATTTAAAAGATATAGTGTAACAGCATGGATTTAAACACCCGGCACCTGAAAAAATTCAACAAACCTTAAACACCAAACTTTCAAGTCATCTACTTTCACCTTTCTCCACTTGTTTGCAATCTTGAGATATCAAACAAAGAAAAGTAACTTTTTAGAGTATGAAAAAATTTGTCAAAACAATTTTGATGCTACCTATTCCACTGCCTACCAACAACCCCAAACAAATATAAAAGGGGGGGAAACAAATCCTTGTAGATGTTAGGTAATAGTGTCTTATATCTATACTAATAAAAAAAGAGTACTACCAATTTGTGAGTATATATAGATTGAGTATTAAGCAAAAGATTACTACTCATATTTGTGCGTGTACAAACTATCTTCGGGCAATATATTCTTGCAGACATATGATAATTCAATGCTGCCATCTCTCAAAGATGCTACCAAAGAGATAATGGCATATACTAATTCAACTATAACTGTCAAATTATGCTTCTAATTGTAGCTGATGTAGTCTTCTTGATATTAAAAAGAAAGGGGGAACATGAAAAGAGAGACCAAAGACAATTTTAATCATAAAAGAGTTAGCAAATCATATTGGTACAGAACTGATGATATTCAAGTGGTTAGAGTCTGCTACATTGAAAATCGACACAAAACAAAAGGAGAATTTTCATTAACTCAAAGAACTCTCTCACTATCACTCCTGCACTATAACACAAAATAATCTTTGAAGGGCATTCATTATTTGCAAAAATAATCTATGAAGGGTTGCAAAATGCATTGAGAAAATAAACCAAAGTTATCGTCAAATAAGCAGTCATTTGTGTATGCAGCAAACCATTGGTTAATGATAGAGCAATATAATGGGCCATTTGGCTCTCATATTGTGTTACATTAGTTTGTGTACATTTTATTCTCTTTGTAAAATAAAGTGAAAATAATTGGTATCAAATCAGCATTCAACATAAACTTGGTTCCAAAAAAACGCATTGAAAATCCCATGACTCCTGAAATAAAAATAATTGCTGAGTTGTACCAAACTATATATGTATCTGGGTTTACTTAATATATTTGATTTTCAAAAAGTCAAGTTACCTCATCAGCCAAAGGAATCAAGTCTTTTTGCTTGCAAAAGTCCACTGTCATGGAATGCTACCAAAAATAGTTGTCATGAAGTGCTTCCAAAAATAGCCTGTCATGGAAGGATGAAATAAAACTCATCAACACATTCCCTATATATTGTCCATTTTTTTATCAACTTTCATACCAAAGGTCTGACCAACTAATCCTTGCCATAGAATAAGACTTATAGCATTCATATGGTCAATAAGTCAAAATTAAATCCTTCCAAGATATAGTCCAGCAAAAGGAACAATATTTGAAGTATGAATCTTGTGTGTAATGGTACTTATTCCAAAGGGAAAAAGTGAGAGTTTGAAAAAGTTAAAGTTGGATTGATGATTTTATTAACTTAAACACTTCAAATCATGTTCAAACAATAACAAAAAATATCCTCTGAAACCAACATTGCTGATCACCACCAGGAAGGTGCTGCTGAATTTGAATTGCAACATTATGGATAACGGTAGAAATCTAATAACAGTATAACACAGATCTTGTTACATGCAACAGATAAAAGGGAACCGAAGATAAACAATGGGCATATCTTCACTATCCAAAGATATACACAAACCTCTAAACAGCTTGCATATATTCCACATCAGCAAATTTAATTAAACCTAAGTGAAAACTGAAATTAGGATAATATTAGCATCAATCGTATAAGCACAAATGCACAACCAATCTATCAGCAATCTTACTTATATTGTGTTTGGGTACTTGTGTGCACACTTCTCCTTTTGACATAATTGGACACATGTGCATATATTTGCATCAAGAATTATCCTCTCGAGCCCAAATTGTGGAGTTGATTTCATTGTGCTGTATGAACAGAATAAGTTACATCAAAGTAGCTTTATCATAAAAAAAAAAAGAAATAGGCTTCTTCATCAATCAAATGTTTGGTTGTTTGCAAATAAAATGTAAATTAGAAGATATTGCAAAGCAATTAGGAAGTGAAGTCTTAATATTCATCCATCTCACATCATTGCTGGTCGAATATTGCTTTCAGCAGGGATTGAATTCCTCTACTCTTGCTCCCGCTCCAGCTGGAAAAGGAAAGCACATTTGGTTAATAAAAAACAAATATATTGTACATCTATAACACTTTTTTGGTGATCTGTACATCTATAACATGACAAATCATGCAATGGTGTAAATATTTAACCCAATCAATTAGCATTCCGTATTATGACGATATGGCATTAATTGTTAGTAGTTACTTAACCAATTATTTAGCATTTCCTATAAGTCCCCTAAGTTAAACTTAGCAATTACACCAGTAGGTTTAGTAGTTGTTTAACCAATGAATTAGTATCTAGTTATCCAATCAGTTAGTTTTTAAGCACCAGTAGGTTTAGTAGTTGTTTAACCAATGAATAAGTAGTTTTAGCAATACGACATTTGAAATTAGCTAATAAGCTAATATCAACAAATGAGCCCAAATGTGGTAAACTTTTTAGTACAACTGCATAGAGAGCTTATACACTCTACTGTCATGGAGCATTTACTTATGCAGAAAAAACATGAATACAAATCAAACTAATAACACAAAGCAAATAAAGCCCATACCTATTCAGCAAGATGTCACCCAATCCTTTGCCAAAACCCCATTACTTAATAGAGATTGAAACTTAATGATGGTAATCAGTTCATATTAGAACTCCAAAGAAGCTAAATTGTTCCTACATGATTTAGCTTAGCTATGGACAAATGACTTTTGTCAAGCAAAGGTGCTGCACTCAATTCCATCAACTGCAAATTATTGACAAAGATTGGAAGGAAAATTTAGATATTGAAACCAAGATAAAATTAACTCCATAAAAGTTTTAAAAATGTAATGAGCATAGTAGTAGAACAGAAAAATAGAAATAATAAGAAACCACCTTTTTGACAATGAAAGAAAAACATTAACTTTATTAAAGAAGTGCCCAATATCTGTGTTGCCCAATATTTCAAGGCCTTTCAATAACAAATGGCAAACAACAGAAATGATGACAGAGAAATGCATGCACAGGCTAAACGGTTTCTGAAAATGAATTAGGAAGTGACCAGCAGAATATGTTAGATACCTCCAAAATGAAAATGGCGCAGAGATTAATAAGCAAAAAGGTGAAAAACTAAAAGCTTAAAAAATGGCTTAATTTCATGGTCTTATGCTCAATCATATTTTAGCAAGTTACAACACTATTTCAGCCACTGAATGTTAGAAAAAATGCAAAAATGATTACAAATAAACAAAAAGCATAGATAATGAGGATATTAGAAAATGAGGTATATTAGAAACTTCATAAAGTTATGAACACATTTGAAAAAAGTTCTAATCTTCAAATGAACATAAGTTATGAACACATTAAATGACCTTACTGAAACCAGACGCATTTGGGCGACTTCATAACTGAAACCAAACACATCATAAAGTTCTAATCTTCAAAAAGCTATGAACACATTTGAAAAAAGAAACCTAACTGAAACCAAACAGCAACCAAAAACATAATTACTGGAAATAAGTGAGAACTAAAATATATACTAACTCTAAAAACAGTTTATACCTTAGATTTTCGTTTAGGGTTTTGGTTGCTGTTCTGCAAACAATCTTTCAACCCAAATCAAAACCTATGAACAGAAAAAGAAAAACAAAATCAGATGAACATCTATTTTATTGCAAACCAGAAGAAAAAGAAAGCTTAATACCTGTTTTTTAGCGATATCCAGATCCGAAATTGAGGGGTTTAGGTTTTGGGTCCGAAAATATAGAAGAAGAAGAGGGTAGAAGAGAGAAGAGAAAGAAGGGAGATCGAGGAAAATGCGAGATGAAGAGTGGTTGCCCGTGAACTTCCCGTTCGGTGGAAATCAGTGATGAAATTTGTGAGATGGAACAAAAGCTTTGTTGAAGTTGGAAGGTTGAGGGAAGATGAAACAGAGCGAGTATTGAGAGTGAGAAAGGAATGAAAAATCTGAAGGGGAAAAGGAGCCGAAATTGAAAGAAGAAAGAGAAGTGGAAAAGTAGAGGAAAATGAAAAAAAAAAAATAGATCTAGAAGATATGGAGACCAGATGCTTGTTTTTTGGGAGAGCAGTTTTTGAAAAAGTGGGAAAGCTGGAAGTGAAATAGATTGAAGTAAAAGGACAAATATAACCCTGATGTGGGAAAACATGTGGCATTTAGTGGTTGTGTCTATTTTTGGTAAATCAAATGTGGTTGATTGGTATTAATAGATATTAGAAGAGCAAACAATATTTGTGTAATATCGGAACATTCGAGAAACAAAAGAGCGAGAAGTGGATATATATTTGATAATATCCATAGAGAGACACAAAAGAATGTTCAACGCGTCGTTTAGCGATTCGAATGACCGATTTGACATTTTCTAACAAGATGTGACATTTTGTCAGACATCACTAATTGAAAGGCAAAAAAACCATTCCATACCAAAAAATAAAAAAATTTACCTAAATACTACACTTTTTACATTATACACCAAAGTAACCCACTTTTTTTTCAATGTGGAGAACTCGCCCCCCACCACCCAACTTTCTAAACTAAAATTTCCAATTTGTTTTTATTTCTAGTTCAGAACTCGCCCCCCACCAGGGTGAGTTCTGACCTGCAATTTTTTATTTTTTGAATTTCTTATATTTAATTTGATTAATATATAAATTAATTTAATTTAATTACAATAATTAATTTAAATAATTAGAATAATTAGTAAACTTATTTATACTAAATTTAATTATTTAAAAAAAATATAAACTATAACATAAAGGTTCGAGGTTCGATTCCCGCGGAAGGAAAAAATTCTACAAGGGGGGTAGAGAAGACCGTGATGTAATAGTGCTGGGGTGGCCAATGCGTTGGACCTGGGCTGTTACAGCAGGAGTGTTTTTGAAGTGTCTCATGAAGTTCTGTGCTATGTGGCGAATACAAAAGACGTGTTTCCAGTTGGTGTTTAGACGCCTAACAGCACTTTTGATAGACTCGTGTCTATCCGATATCAAACAAAGACCCTCCTGTGGTGTCACAAACTCTCTTAAACGAGATAGGAAGAAATACCAAGCCTCTGTTGTCTCACCCTCGACAACTGCATACGCAATTGGGAAGGTGCCGTTTCTTCCGTCTTGTGCGATTGCCAAAAGAAGAACCCCTTTGTACCTACCATACAACCATGTTCCATCAACAGAGACCACTGGTTTGCAGAATTTAAAGCCTTTTATGCACGGGCCAAAACTCCAAAAGATGCGGTGGAATACACCTTTGTTGGTAACTTGTTGTCCATTTTCATAGAATGGTTTGGACTGCCAGTCGATAACTGTGCCTGGTATATAGTAATAGAAACCATTTAGGCATTTGGTTACTTCATTGTAAGAGTCTTCCCAATTACCGTAGACTTTTTCGATTGCTTTTTGTTTAGCAATCCAAGCCTTCCTGTAGGAACTCGTGTACGTGAACCGCTCCTTGATGTGTGCAATCAACACAGCCACTGATATTGTTGGGTCCTCCCTTACAAGTGGAAGGATACGAGAACATATGAAGGAGGAGGTCAGCTGGAGGTGATCTTGGGAAATAGTGGATGTTGTACATGTGTGTGGGTGAGTTAACTGTGTAATCCCCCACAACCCAGATTTTGCTCCGAGCCTCACAACACACCTCCACAAACACGTATCGTGAACACAAGAAACCTCCCAAACTGTACTACTAGATTTGTTGACTTGGTATGCAACAGAATTGTTTAGGTGATCTGTTTGGATGAATTGTATGGCTATTTTTTTTGTGGGAAATTTCATTTTGAGTTTGAGTTCGTTTGGGTCTTCATTGGATAAAACTTGGTTCCGGTCCATGGCATGGCCAAACTCTAAATCATAAGGTTCTGGGTTATCAGCGGTGACGTTTTGAAAGTGTGAGACAGACTCGCAGAATGCAACACCTTTGTTGGGGTTAGTTTGAATTGGTTCCTGAGCGTCTTCACGCTGAAGAATTTCATCTTCATCATCGCTATAATCCCCAACGTCCTCATTATGGACACCAACAAACATACTAAACGGTGGGGTATTAGTTTGAGTATGTGGAGTGTTAGTTGTATTAAGGTCAATGGGGTTTTGTGAGGATGATGGTGCAGAGTGATGGTGAGGTGTTGAAGGACTATAATGCATGTTAATTTGGGATGATGAAGGATTGAAGTGAGGATAAACAGGTTGAATGAGATCAGTGTATGGTTCAAATGTTTGTTGAGAAAAAGGGATGTTGTGTGGTGATGAAGATGGAATAGAGTGGGGGTGAGTTACCTGGGTATAGTTTGAAGCCGCATCAACCAAATCTGCGTATATTTCTGGTGTACATATACCTTGACCTCTACATTGTTGGTAATGCTCCATCATCATTTCAACATCTTCATCGGATGTAATTTCGAAGCCCGCATAAAAGTCATCGCCAGCCGTGAGTGTTTTGGGGTACCGATATGTAATACTAGAAACCATTCTGGAATCGTCAGGAGATATTTCTTTTTCAATGGCTTGTTTAACTTGAGGCAATTTGAATTTAGAGTTGAGTTTGACAAGGGTGTTATCACATCTAAACAACAAATCCTGAGTATTTTATTTTTCGACATAACCATTGTAAAACACCGTGATAAAAACTGGGGTTGGAGTTGGAGCCATTGATGAAGTTGGGAGTAGGAGGGTGTCTTTGATTTTTAGTTGGTAGTAGGAGGATTTGTAAATGTGTGGTTAGTGGTGGGAGATGTAGCGCCTATTTATTGAAATTTAGACGTTTTAGATTGCACTGAGGGGTTTTCGTTTTGAAGGCCAAGATTGCCCCGTGAGTTTTGAAGGCTACGATTGCACCGATAGTTTTAACGGTCACGATTCCACCGGCAGTTTTGAAGCATTCAAAGTGGACTGTTCAGCGTGCATTCTGCAGACTAAACTGTGCATCGTTTAGAGTGAACTGTGCAGCTCTCATCGTTCAGAGTGTAAAAAATTATTTAGTCAAAAAAAGGGTAAAAAAATGAGGTCAAAGACCATTTTCGGTTTAGGTGAAAAAATGAGTATTGTGACACTTTCTAGTAAAACAATTACTTATTGAAACCTTTTTTAAATGTGTTTTTCCCAACACTACACTTTAGTATTATACTTTGTCTACAACGTATATTATTTAAAAAATTTAAAATTATTTTAATTCGTGGGAAAAATGGACAAAAAGTTGGGTCAAAAACCATTTTAAGTTTAGTTGAAAAAATGATTTTTATCACACTTTCCAGTAAATAAATTACTTATGAAACCATTTTTAAAATTTTTTTCCCAACATAAGACATTAGTATTATACTTTGTCTACAAGGTATAATATTTAAAAAATTTAAAATTATTTTAATTCGTGGAAAAAATGGACAAAAAGTTGGGTCAAAAACCATTTTAAGTTTAGTTGAAAAAAAGATTTTTATCACATTTTCCAGTAAATAAATTACTTATTAAACCATTTTTTAAATTTGTTTCCCAACACAAGACATTAGTATTATACTTTGTCTACAACTTATATTATTTAAAAAATTTAAAATTATTTTAATTCGTGGGAAAAATGGACAAAAAGTTGGGTCAAAAACCATTTTAAGTTTAGTTGAAAAAATGATTTTTATCACACTTTCCAGTAAATAAATTACTTATTAAACCATTTTTTAAATTTTTTTCCCAACACCAGACATTAGTATTATACTTTGTCTACAAGGTATAATATTTAAAAAATTAAAAAAAAATTAAATTCGTGAGAAAAATGGTCCTAAACTTAGGTAAAAAACCGTTTTTGACATTTAGTCAAAATTAGTTTCAATCTTCAAGTCCTATCTTCTACACCTCCAATTAATGCAATAACTAATAAATCCATTTGGCCTACTTTACTTCAGGACCTCTACTATCATGTCATATAAATTTTTTAATTTTATTAAAATTTTTAACCTAATGTAAAATTCATTTAACCTAGACAATACTATGACACTTCCATAAGGACAAAGACATGTGAATACTTGTCATAAACCATGTGAAAGACATCTGAATAACCTAGAGACAAGCAACTTCAGAAAGGCATGTGAATTAGTGTCATAAAGAGTTATTAGGGTCATGTGAATAACCTAGACACAAGTATATGGAGAAAGTCATGTGAACTACTTTAATAAGGGTTGAACACAAAAATCAAAATCATCATTTACACTCCACCCATTTTGGTCGTGGCAATATAGGGTATATTTTTTAAAAAATTCAAAAAAAATTTAGGGGAAATAATTGACAAAAAATTGGGCAAAAAACCAATTTAAGTTTAGGTGAAAAAATGATTTTTAACACACTTTATAGTAAATAAATTAGTTATTAAAACATTTTTTATATTTTTTTTCCCAAGACTACACTTTAGTATTATACTTTGTCTACAAGGTATATTATTTAAAAAAATTAAAATTATTTTAATTCGTGGGAAAAATGGACAAAAAATTGGGTCAAAAAGCATTTTAAGTTTAGTTGAAGAAATGATTTTTATCACACTTTCTAGTAAATAAATTACTTATTAAACCAATTTTAAAATTTTTTTCCCAACACAAGACATTAGTATTATACTTTGTCTACCAGGTATAATATTTAAAAAATTAAAAAAAATTCAATTCCTGGGAAAAATGGTCTTAAACTTAGGTAAAAAACCGTTCTTGACACTTAGTCAATTTGTTGCTTATAAATAAATAAATATCAGTTTTAAACTTCGGTGCAATCTAGACCATTTAAACTGTCGGTGCAATCTGGGCCGTTTAAACTTCGGTGCAATCTACACCGTTTAAACTGTCGGTGCAATTTGGGCCGTTTAAACTTTGGTGCAATCTACACCGTTTAAACTGTCGGTGCAATCTGGACCATCCAAGTTACTTATAAATAGGGACACCTCCTCCATCATCTCCTCCATCATACATTCTGCAGACTAATCCGAAACCAGATACCAAAGGTTTTCCAACCCTCTTCACCTTTTATTTGCAAAAATGTCTTCCCTTAAATTAGACCAATCTAATCACATTTCCAACTCTCTCAAAAATGACCCCATGGACGTTCACCACAAATTCACACTTCCCACACCAGATGACTCTATACTACCTTTGATAGAAAGAGTTGGGTTTGGTAAAATTGCTTCAATTGGCTCGTTCAAAATCGAACCATCCTTGGTGGCAGCAATGATCGAACGCTGGAGACCAGAAACACACACGTTTCATCTTCCAGTAGGGGAGTGCACAATAACTCTCCAAGACGTCCAGTTGCAGTTGGGGCTTTGTGTTGACGAAAATTCCATTACTGGAAATTGTTCAAAAAGTTGGCACGAAGTATGCGAACGACTATTGGGGAAAGTTGTCCCACCAAATGGAAGAGAAGGCAACTGTATTAAGTTGACGTGGCTACAACGTGAATTTAACAAGGTTCCAGAGGGGGCTTCCATGACAGTACGTAAACAATACTGTAGGGCTTGGTTGATGCTGTTGATCGGGGGATACATACTCCCAGACAAAACATCAAACAGCGTGAGCATGAAATACCTACTCGTATTGAGAAATTTCGACGAAATTTCAAAATATAGTTGGGGGTCAGCATGTTTAACAAACATATACGGAATGTTGTGTACGACATCTACATTGCACGCAAAGGCTATGGGTGGATGTACTCTTTTGTTACAGACTTGGGTCTGGTACCACATGCCTTTCCTAGCACCGTCTTGCACCCGTTCTTATGATTGGCCACTAGCAAAGAGGTAAAAATTTTACACTATTTTAAAAATACTAACAATTATATTTGATCTTTATGTTAACCGTTCCTTTTTTTTACTAGATGGGTAAATACGCCACTTAACCACACAAGATGTCCAAGAGACCTTGTTTCATACAGAACAAGGATCGACCACATGACAGCTGAAGATTTTAAGTGGTTGCCTTATGATGATTTCACACTTCCACCAGACGCATATGAGGGCTCCGCCATATGGACTACAAACACAGCTATGGTCTGTTTCCATATGGTAGAATGGCACCAGGCGGATAGAGTAAAATTGCAATATCGACTTCTCCAAGACATACCAGCAGAACCATGCGATTTGACTCACATGCACTCAATCACCATGCAGGGACAGCATGATGTCGATGGGCTCGATATCACAGTAGCTGGAACGACTTATGGAATGATAGAGAAAATTGGTGTGTTGTGGGTCAACCGTGCTATGGAACACCAAAGCAGTCTGATAGATACATGTGCTGGTTTTTCAGAAATTCAAGGCCATACATTTCTGTCGACCAACAGCTAAGGGATCCACGTGCTGGTGGTGTTGTTGCTGATGTGGATGAACAAGATGAAGAACAGTTACTAGGTCCCCCAAGAACTCAAACCGAACGTCGAGAACGTAACCGTAATCGTAATCGACGTCCGGCAGAAACTGAAGACAGGAACCAAACTTTTACTCAGATAGAAGAATATGTGCCCCACCGCCACTCTATCTCCCACACACCAACATCTCAGGACTACCAGTCAGTAGAACATACGTATCGACATTCTACGGCTGACAGTGACCCTGATATGTTCTTTAATCTGTTTGGTTTCCACGCCGGTACGCCCCAATCTGCGATTTATGCTCGTAGCCTTAAAGAGAGGGCCGCCGGTGCTAGTTCTTCATCAGTTCCCCAATTTTTTCCATACCCACCTGCCCCTGAGGCCGGCGGTGCTACTTTTTCATCAATGCCCCAATCTTTTCCAGACCCACCTGCCCATCAGGCCGACGGTGCTACTTTTTCATCAGTGCCCCAATTTTTTCCAGACCCACCTCCTCCTGCCTCGACTGAGGAAGAACCGGAACAACCACAATGGCGTCAACGTCCACAGCGTCATCCCCGTCCTAGACGGTGTGGAACGGGGTCTCATCTTCTTCGTTAATATTTTACTTTAATCTATTATTAGTTTGAGAAGTTGTATTTCATAATTAAGAAGTTGTATTTTTATCACTTATTAAATTTAAGGTTTTAATGTTAAGCCACATTTAATTCAGTTGTATCAATAATTAAATATTTAATCTTTAATAATGCATTGTGCAGAGTGCTGCATTGTGCAGAGTGCTGCATTGTGCAAAGTGCTGCATTGTGCAGAGTGTGCATGCTGCATTGTGCAGAGTGTGCATAGTGCTGAGGTGTTATTTTATTTAACGGTATAGATTTTGCCGACACTATTTAACAGCCTAGATTTTGCCGACACTAAACCCTAAAATCAACGGTTATGATCATCCTAAATCAACGGCTCACACACGATCACGTCTATTATAAATACATTCTCAAATTACACTAACATTCACACCAAGAGTTTACCCTCAACCTACCCTTGCCTTCTGAGTCATCTTCTCTTCTCTGCTTCTTCCCAAAAACCATCGCCCCACCCGCTAAAATGGAATGGCAGTTGTGCCAAACCCAGCACTCAAATGACAAATTCCTAACCGCCCTTCATCACAGTGGAACTGTAACCACCGATGAACATGGTGTTGTCTTTCAGTGTCCTAATCATATCTTCTGTAGGATGAATAATGACATCACATTCCCCCAACTGAAGGAGAAGGCTGAGAGGAAGATATGGCCAGAGGGAGGGTGGCGTAAAGACGTGAGCCGTATACGTTACCGAAAGTACGAACGTGGAGAAGACGGGACTGCCTATTTTTCAGTTATGGAGATCCGCAGCGACGACGACGTTCGCACAATGATGGAATATCATGCTACACTTCCCATGGGGCGACAAATCTTAGAGCTGTATGTGGACACAATACGCACTCCAGAAGAAATCATTCATCTTCTGCAACAAAGACCACCCGCACCACAACAACCCATACCGGAAAGAGTCATTACGCACACCTGTAAAATTTACTATCAGGGCACTGTCCAGGGCAGGGAACAAGATGGTGTGTATTTTGAGGGTCCCAACACTAAACATTCCAGGCTTAAGAACAACATCACCTTCGCCGAAATGAAAGAAAAACTAACGAAAAACGCGCACGTAGAGGGTGTGGAGCAAGAAATCACTAGTATCGTTTATCGCTCCCCTACATCGGCCCACGTAATCGTATTCGGTGGTGCAACAAACCTATCAAGAAAGACAAGGACGTTCAAGAAATGTTTCAGAAACATGAGAGGTTCCAACGTTGGATTGAAACTTATCTCGAATTGTGCGTCGAAACCAGAGAGTCTGGCGAATCCATCGTCCGTAGAATTATCCCTCCAGTCATCCGATGGCCACTACCTAAGAATGTATGGTGGAAGTAGAAGTAGTTTACTTCATGTTTGCCTCTTTTTGTATTATGTTTTCCCGTCGTTTCGTTTTAAATTTCCTATCCTTGTATTTCTGCAATTTGTCATTTTTCATTTCTGTTCTTATCCTATATTAAATTCTGTTCCAATTTTTAATATCTTCATTTTTTACCGTAATTATTACCGTAATTACTTTATAAATAAGTTTACTAATTATTCTTATTATTTAAATTAATTATTGTAATTAAATTAAATTAATTTATATATTAATCAAATTAAATATAAGAAATTTTAAAAATAAAAAACGCAGGTCAGAACTCTCCCTGGTGGGGGGGCGAGTTCTGAACTAGAAATAAAAAAAATTGGAAAATTTTAGTTTAGAAAGTAGGGTGGTGGGGGTGAGTTCTCCACTTAAAAAAAAAGTGGGTTACTTTGGTATATAATGTGGAAAGTGTAGTATTTAGGTAAATTTTTTTATTTTTTGGTATGGAATGGTTTTTTTGCGTAATTTAAAATCCTTATTTCACAAACTTGGTGGCCAAGTTTGGCACAAAAATATCTCACCCTCCCCTCCTTATCCTTGTTGGTCGAACCCCTCTTCCTCCTTGTCTAAATATTAATTTCATTTCCTTCAAAGTGTTGGTGTGTTGGTGCTTCGAGCTTTTGAGTCTTGAGCAAATATTGAAGTATTTTTTGGTGACTTGGTGAAAGAATGAAGGAGATCAACATTCTTCCCTCTCTTCCTAAGCCTCCTAAGGCTTCGATCATGTGATTTCACACATAAAATAGTTTATTTGTGTTTCGCTAAAAATATGTGATTGTTAACCATGAAGAAGAGATATCCTAAATAGAATGAAATTTTGATGTTAAAAACTTGGAAGAAGCTGTGGGTTTTAAGCTTGAAAACAATGAGAAAGCAATTTGTTTCATTTTACTTAATGTGTTGGTCTTTCAACCTAGGAAAAATTAGTTTTGGAAAGTTTTGATAATCGAAACTTTAGATAAACTTTAACAATCTTTGAGAAAGGATCTAACTTCGAAGTTTTCAAAGTTTAAGGTTGTAAAGTTTTGAAGAATATATTTTAAAAAAAGTATTAGTGAAGAAGCCTAAAGTTGTTTAGGAAGAAGTGTAAGGGAAAACTAGTGGCTTAAAAACCTTAGTTGTCATCTTGTTACTTCTTGAATGCGAGAGTAGAGAAAAGTGGAGGTAGCCCCTGTGTAATTTATTAATTGTGAACGAAAAACGAATTACACAAGAGAGAACATACTTTCCTAATGTTGGCCTCACCGAACTGCTAACAAACAGAAAGTATGCCAAAAAATCCTAAGTCGTGATCTAAACCTCCTATTTATAATACATAGGAAGTCAGAGTAAGGAAATACTAAAATCTAACCTAAGAAACTAACTAAACAGAATTACTCTAACTGAATAACAGACTCTGTTATTCAGACTCTCCTAATGTTGTTGCGTTCTATTCTTTTACAAGGATAACTGGGCTTGAGTAAGGGCTGGTTCTTGGCCTAACAGTTCTATCTTGGAGCATCTCCTCAACTGGTTTCTCAATCTCATTGTTTTGCAAGTGAGGCTACCTATGGTCTCACGTTAATCGGGTCTACCCCTGCTTTGATAGGGATATGTGGTCTATGTCTCTTTTAGGAGGTAGTAGTCCCTTAGGTTCCTCAAATACATTAGAAAACTCCTCAATTAGGTGTTTCACATCTCCTTGTCTATCCGCGTTTTCTATGTTTCCAAGAGTGCAAGCATTAGTCTCATACATGCATGGTGAGTTCCAAACCACAACAAAAGCTTCTACTTCTACCATTTTCAACAAATTTTGAGGAGAAATTAGAACTTAAGTCTCCTTTGATCTCCACTGGTCCTTGGTCTATGTGAAATTGCATTGATAAAGTTTTCCAGTTTGCCTTGATATCCCCAAGGGTAGCCAAGCAGGACACTCCCAAGATCAGGTCAACTCGTCCCAACTAGAAAACTAGAGTATCCACCTTGCACTCATAGTCTCCTATTGTTACCTTCACTCCCTTGCAATTGCCTAAGGTATTCTTTCTATTGCCATCACCCAAATGAACCCTGGATGCATTATTTCCTTCCACCTTCAGCCCTAACCTCTTGACCAACTCACTTGACATGAAATTGTGACTAGCCCCACTGTCAATTAGCACCAAAACTGGTTTACCATTTATTATTGCTATCAACTTCATTGTATGTGGCCATGTTAATCCCTTTGAAGAGCATTGTGAGATTTCTAGGCAATTCAATTCCTAATTCTCTTCACCATCAGAACCTTCTTCACTCCCTAACCCTTCCTCAATCTTGTTAATTTCACCAGAGTCATTGATTTCCTCATCTTCCCCAACGACCACCACTTTAAGGCTTCCCTATGGGCACCGGTGCGTAGGTCCTTAGGTGCCTCCACACGACTAACATAGGTTTTCCTTCCATCGTCTTGCGTGTTCAGTTCCATAGAGTAAAAGTGTAACATTGTTCCGAGGTTGAACTCTATTACCTGAAACTTTGTTGTCTCTGTTTGTTGTATTTGAAGATGATGTCGCATTCGCGTTTGGCATGGAGCTACCCTGCGTTCGAACTTCCTGATGTCGCGACCCACTCGGGTCATCTCGCGACCCGTTTCGTGCTACCACCCCATTCCCTCGCTAACGTGAGCCACTTGACGTTGAATTCCCTTGGTACCTAGGTTCCCTCTGAGACTCCTCGACATGTTGCGCCGTCTCCATCGCTTTGACTAGCTTCACAGGATCTTGGAGTTGAACCATGTCGCAAACGCTCTTTCTCAGGCCGGTGAGGAAATAACCCAAGATTACCGCTTCTTGTGTGCCTTTCGCTTGCACCACCAGGAGCTCAAAATCTTGGATGTATTCCCCAATGCTTCCCCTCGGTTTAATTGAAGCGAGGCGTTTGTAAATTGTTCCCTACACGCCATCCTGAAATCTCTGCAATAGAGCATTAACCAGGTCATCCCACGCTGGGTTCGTGACCTTATCTCTCCAAAATTGAAACCAGTGTACCGCCTCTCCTTCCATACAAATGAAGGCTAAGCGTAATTTCTCCGAATTACGGACTTGTTGAATTTAAAAAAAAAAAATTCCGCCGTGGCTATCCAACCTAGAGGATCTTCACCTTCGAAAGTGGGTAACTCCACTTTCTTGACCGAGGCGCGGGTTAATTCTCCTTTCCCATCGCCTTCCTCGCTGATCACTACTGTTTCTGGCATCGTTTCCGTTTCTTGTTTATTACAGATCCGCCTTCGTTAGTTTTTTCCTTCTTCTTGCCGAGTTCTTGATTGGCTTTCAGAACTTCAGCGAATTGCATTGCCATATGTTCTGGATTGGGCCGCAGCACATAATGAATGCTGGACCAACGCGACCGACCCAGTACGTAATCAGCATCACACGACTTTTGGACCGGGTCGCAACCCGTAATGAAGTTTGGGCCTATGCGAGCGGGCCAACATCGACCAGCGCCAACTTATACCCATGATGGGAGGATCTACGGTGGAGAGGAATTCTCGCAGATCCAACGGCCGCCCTCAGCACCCAGATGCTATATAACGAGACCCTGACATCATATGAAAGGTATGTTTTTAACCTGTATTACTACACAAAATCACCCCACTGACTTGGGTGTTGGAGTGCCATCGCAGGTACACCCCGAGGGAGCTCTGCACGCGACCATCTTACGCACAGGAACGACCTCAGTATCTGACACCAAGCTCCCAAGACAGCACGAGCACAAACAGATTTATTTCAACAAAAGGACCGATCGCTCAGAGAAGAGTCCGGTTCATTGGCGACCACAGTGGGAGAGCGAACATCCCCACTCCAATAGACATGGCTCCGCGAGGCAGACCACGCGGCGCCCCGCATCCAAGAAACATGACCGCAATTCCTCAGCGACAACAAACACCGGAGGGCGACGCTGCCGATGTAGGCGATACTGCGTCCAGTGCACAAGGGGCTCCACCCGGCCATACAAGCGTCATGCTGCCAAACGAGATACTACAAGAATTACGCGACTTGTTGAGAGCTAGGAACGGAAACATCGTCGCGCCTGAACAGGAGCTCCACTCTGGAAGGGCATACACCGCGCCTGAACAGCGTCGCCGCGACGACGAATCGTCGAGACCAAGAGGCAATCCCTCCAGAAGACATAGATCTCCCCCGAGAAGGCAATTGGTACACCGATCGCCCCCAAGAAGACGAGGACTGATCCAGCAACAACCACGAACCCCCCTTTCCTCAACTGACCCGACGTACTGGCCCGAGGAAGAGTCCTACCAAGAATCTTCGTACGACTCCTCTGGGTCACTAACTCGGTCCAGAAGTAGATCACAGGAAAGATTCCCTCGTCCCTACTGGGATGCGCCTCCCCTACGGGCTCATAGGTATGAATCACCTCCCCCACGACGTGGTCATCGGGGTCGCTACCCCGAGGACCGACCATCTCGTAGGAGGACGGGCAATGACGGCCTGGGACCCTTCACCCGGGGAATCGACGAGTACCCTATCCCGCGAGCACTGGAGAAGCCACCCTCTGACCTCAGGATGTACAACGGGGTAAAGGACCCCGATGCCCACCTACGATATTTTGACTTGGTAATGAAGTATAGGCGGGCAGACGGGCCGGTTAAATGCAAAATCTTTCCACTAACCCTAGAGGGACCCGCTCTGGAATGGTTCACTGAATTAAGGCCCAACAGTGTCTCGTCCTGGGAGCAATTGGCTCGAGTTTTTAGTGCCCGCTTCACCGCCTCAAGGGTGAAGCCTAAATCACATGCCATCTTGAAAGCAATTAAGCAGGGCTCGGATGAATCCCTCCGTGAGTATGTTGAGCGCTTCAACAGGGAAGCCTCCAATGTCCGTGGGTTGGAGGACGATATGCGCCTATGGTTTCTCAGGGACGGCCTCCGAACTGGCAGTTTATTTGAGATAGAAGTTGGTGTGAACGAGCCGCCAGACCTCGAAACTTTCCTACGCCGATCGCAGAGATTTATGAACTGTGAGGAAAGAGCGATGGCAACCCAAGCCGTCGCAGGGCAAGCAAAGGATCTCCAATCGAACCGGGTCCAAGACTCCAGGAGGGATAGAGGAGACAGAGAAGGACCATCTAGGGAATTCAGGCAGAAGAAATTCTCTGACCGGACCAAACTAAATACCTCGTACTCCCAGATCTTGGCCGAGTGCGCGAACACAGAATTCAAAGATATTAAGAGGCCCGAACCACTAGTCCTCAAAGAAGGACAACGCCCGTCTCGCCGGTATTGCCGTTATCATAGAAGTAACGAACACGACACCAACAATTGCATGGCCCTGAAAGACGACATCGAAGAACTGATCAGAAAGGGAAAGCTAACCCAGTACGTGAAGAAAGGGCCTACAGAGAAACCGGAAGAGAAGGACAGAGATCGGTCCCCTCGAAAGGGTAAGGCGATCGTAAACGAAGTGGGGAAAGGCTCAAAGGAAGACGAGGATGAATACAGTGAAGAAAGAAACGACCACAGGAGGTCAAGGGGACGCGCGGTCGCGATGGTGATTACTGGAGGGTGCCCTATGGAAGGAGGAGAAACGAACAAATCATCGAAAAGACGCTGGAAAGAAATTATGAACGTCGCCTCGACTTCCACGCCCGGTCGCCCCTCAAAAAGGCCGCCTTTGGCATTCGGCGACGATGATTTGCTCGATGGGAAGCCTAATAAGTATGTCCCACTAATCGTCACCGCGGTAATGGCTAATGTCGAGGTCAGAAGAATCCTGGTCGACCAGGGAAGCTCGGCTGATATCATCTTTGAAGACCTCCTCGACATCTTGAGGATACCAAGGGGCGAGTTGACGGCCTATCGGGGATCTGACCTAATAGGTTTCAATGGATCATCCACAACACCTCTTGGGATGCTGGAACTTATGGTAACCTTCGGGGACGACAGCGGGGAGAAACCCAAATGCAGAGTTGTGAAAGTAAATTTTTTGGTATTACCATGCAAATCGGTATACCAATGTATCATCGGTCGTCCCACTTTAGGAAAGCTGGAAGCCGTGACCTCGACCGTCCATCTGAAGATGAAATTCTATTCGGACAGCAATGAGGTTGTCACCGTCCCGGCAGATCTGCAAGCCGCTCGACGATGCCACTTCATGAGCATGAAGGAACAAGGAGAGCATGAAACGAAAAAGACGAACGCCGCGAACAGGGGCGGGAGGCAAGTCAATGTGACTGATCTAGATGCCCGCTACGACCCGGATAGTGAACCTGAAGAAGGAGATGATGACCTTACCCGAGAGCTCAAGAAAAGAATTAAAAGACCTGAGCCACACGGGGAACTCGCCCGAGTACAACTGGGGAGCGACCCAGAGAAGACTGTGTCATTGGGAAGCAACCTTCCCACAGATATACGAGATCAGTTAATCCAATGCTTGAGGGAACACGCTGATGTCTTCGCATGGAGTGCCGGGGACATGCCAGGCGTCCCACCAGAGGTAGCTTGTCACCACCTGGCCGTTAATCCCACTGCAAAATGGATCGCCCAAAGAAGGAGGGTGCAGGGTGACGAGAAAGGGAAAGCCGCCAGTAAGGCAGTCGATGATTTGCTGGAAGCCGGGTTCATCAAAGAAATAAAGTACACGACCTGGCTATCTAACGTGGTTCTGGTCAAAAAGGCCAACGGGAAATGGCGCATGTGCGTCGACTACACTGACCTTAACCGGGCATGCCCTAAAGACGCGTTTCCAGTGCCAAGCGTAGACCGGTTAGTTGACAGCGCAAACGGCTTCAGGTTACTCTCGTTTTTAGACGCTTACTCGGGTTATAACCAGATCTCAATGCACCCGCCCGACCAGGAAAAGACAGCCTTCATGACAGCGAGAGGGAACTACTGTTACTTGGTCATGCCTTTTGGACTGAAAAATGCCGGTGCGACCTATCAGAGAATGATGAATAAAGTTTTCCAGTCACAGATCGGCAAAACGGTCGAAGTGTACTTAGACATGATCATAAAAAGTAAACAAGACATTGATCATGTGGCCGACCTAAGAGAGATATTTGTGGAAGCCCGCAAAAACTCGCTGAAACTGAATCCCGAGAAGTGCACGTTCGGAGTCAGAGCGGGTAAGTTTCTGGGGTTCTTCTTAACAGAACGGGGGATTGAGGCGAATCCGGATAAATTCAAAAGCTGAACGGGATGATAGCCGCGCTATCGCGATTCATTTCAAAAGCGGCCAGCAAGTCTCTCCCACTTTTCAAATTACTTAAGAAGGAGGCGAAGTTTGAATGGTCGGTCGAATGCGACCAGGCCCTAGATCAGCTGAAAAATGTTTTGTTGCAACCACCCATCCTGACCACCCCAGAGCCCGGGGAAACGTTGTACCTATACCTCTCCATCAGTGATGAAGCCCTAGCAGCCGTACTGGTGCGGGAAGACGGGGAGAAACAGAATCCCGTGTATTTTGTGAGTAAAGCACTCCAGGGACCAGAACTTACGTACCAAAGGATCGAGAAGCTAGCTCTTGCACTAATCGTGGCCGCTCGAAGACTGAGATCGTATTTCGTGGCTCATCAAATCGTCCTCAGAACAGATCAGCCCGTTCGACAGATCTTGCATCGACCCGACTTAGCAGGAAGGATGATCAAATGGGCAGTAGAGCTCTCAGAATTCGGCGTGAAATATGAGACAAGAACGACCACAAAAGCACAAATTCTGGCAGACTTTATAGCCGAGATGACCCCGATCCAGGAAGAAAGGCCTGATCCGACCTAGACGCTATACGTCGACGGCTCCTCAAACTGCAAAGGGAGCGGGGCGGGTTTGATTTTAGAAAGCCCAGAAGGAACGTCCGTAGAGGTGTCGCTGACATTTTCCTTTTCTACGTCAAATAACCAGGCAGAGTACGAAGCATGCATTGCAGGACTTATGCTCGCCAGGGAGTTCAAAGCACGACGGGTCGAGCTCCGTTCTGACTCCCTGTTAGTGGTGTCCCAGATTGGAGAAACGTATGATGCCAAAGATGAAGTTTTACGGAGGTACCTCGCTAAGGTACGAGAGCTGCTCGATCAGTTCGAAAGTGCAGAAGTCCGACACATCCCCAGGTCAGAAAATGGAAGGGCGGACGTACTTTCAAAACTGGCGAGTACAAAAACCCCGGGAAACCACAGGAGCGTAATCCAGAAGATACTCCCTCAACCCAGCGTCCAACTAGAAACAGCTCCAAGTACCGATGTCTGCATGATCGGTCAAGGGACGACCTGGATAGATCCCATCCTAAGGTACATCGTTTTGGGGGAAGAGGAAGACGACCCAAAAAGTCTGCTCTCACGCGAAGGCGGGCATCATCATATTCGGTTATTGAAGGCAAACTGTTTCGCCGGGGACTCTCAACACCGTTACTGAAGTGTCTGACACCACAAGAGGCCAATTATGTGTTGAGGGAAATCCACGAAGGGATATGTGGGAATCACCTAGGGGCACGAGCACTAGCCAAAAAAGCACTTCGAGCGGGATACTATTGGCCAACGATGGAAGGTGATGCCAACGAGCTAGTAAAAAAATGTGATAAGTGCCAGAAGCACACGGACATACATATCGCCCCCCGGTCGAATTGAACTCCATTACCGCTCCATGGCCGTTCGCATGGTGGGAAATCGACCTTCTGGGCCCGTTCTCAGCAGCCCCAGGACAGCTTAAATACTTAATAGTGGCAGTAGACTACTTCACCAAGTGGGTAGAGGCCGAGCCCTTAGCGACTATTACCTCCAAAAACTGCTTAAAGTTCTTCAAGAAAAATATACTAGTTCGATTTGGAGTCCCTCAGGTCGTAGTCTCGGACAACGGCACCCAGTTCACTGACAAAAACTTCCAGGAATACATGTCGGAACTAGGAATCAAGCAGCGCTTCACATCGGTCGAGCACCCACAGACAAACGGACAAGCGGAGGCCGCCAACCGGGTGATCCTGCGCGGGCTGAAAAGAAGGCTGGACGAATCCAAAGGCAAGTGGGCAGAAGAACTCCCCTTCGTACTATGGGCATACCGGACCACCCCACACTCCACCACAGGTGAAAGCCCATTCAAGTTGGTATACGGGGTGGAGGCACTCATCCCGGTTGAAGTTGGAGAGCTCAGTTGGAGAACTGCATATCCCAAAAACACCAATGAGAACGATCAGGGACTCAGAGAGGAACTCGACTTGGTTGAAGAACTCCGCACCAAATCGTCGTTGAAAGAAGCACTTGTGAAACAAGGGATGGCAACGAGACACAACTTAAAGGTCGTCCCTAGAGAATTCACCATCGGCCAGCTCGTCCTCAGAAGAGCGGCGATAGGACAGAAGTTCGCAGCTCAAGGTAAACTCGCTCCAAACTGGGAAGGTCCCTACCGAGTCATCTCGAAGACAGGGAAGGGCGCCTTCCAACTTCAAACCATGGGAGGCGGGGCGGTGCCAAGAACATGCAACACGGCCAACCTCAGGCGATACTTTGTTTAAACTTTTGACTAAATTCAAATTGTAACTCTGTCATTGACACTTGTTGAATGAATAAAGTAAGAACACCGGGCGGGACACTCTTTTCCCACTGGGTTTTTATTGAGGCCCGCCCGGCCATCACGACAGATGGTATATTTTTATATGTTGTCTCATCCTTTTCTGTTTTCCATATAGATTCATCAACCGCCAGGCGGGTTAAAATCAAACCGAGTTTGATAAACCACTGGGCGGGCTCAGCAGCACTTAGTCGATCTAAGTAACACGAAGCGATCTCAATCGATAGTCGCAACGCCAAGGGCGAGTTAAATCTAGGGACGAACCCTGGTAAACGACCCGAAGGCTAAAAACACGAATTAAAAGAAACGAAGCGCTCACAACCGAAAGTCGCACCCCCAAGGGCGAGTTAAGTCTAGATACGAGGTCTAGTAAACTGCCCGAAGGCTAAACGAATTAAACAGAACGATTAAAATAACGATTTCAAAGCCAAAAGCATAGTACATATTACAACAGTGGGACGACTCGAAAGCCGCGCAAAAACAAAAGACAAGTACTTGGAGCATATTACAAAAATCCTAATTGGAACGATCGAAAACAACCATTTCCTCCACTAAGACGTTTCCTTCCTCGTCCTCCTCAGCAGGTTTGATGATCCGACCGTCCACATAAGAATGGGAAAAATCGATAACACTCGGGTCCAGTACAAGGTCCGGGTAGACGCACCGCACCTGGGCCAGAGCCTCATCAAACCGCTCCTTGCAAATTGAAACAGTGGAATGAACGAGCCGATCATATTGGCCATAAGCCTCTTCCCGCTCCTTCTTCAAAGCTTCAATGGACGACCTCATTTCAGCAACTTCCAGATTCAAGCCGCTCATCTGTTCAGTCAAATCGCTAACCTTGCCCACCTCAAGCTGCAAATTCTTCTTAGCTTCAGTTAATGCGACCTGGGCGTCATCTCGCTCTTGGGTAACGATGGAGAGCGACTTCCTTGTTTCGTCGAGGCGGGCGACGGTAGGCTGAAGGGCGGCCTCTGAATCTTGCAGTTTCTTCTTGAAAGCTTCTAACTCCTCCCGAACTTCTGAGATATAAACATGAGCACGGCTAAGCTTGTCGGTTTTGTCTAAGTTATCACTCTCCAACCATAAATTTTGGGCGAGGAGAATATTACCTTTTGTCCGCTCCATTTCTCCGTGTTTCAATTTCGCGACCAGGTGAGACCCAGCCTTGACTACCTCGGCCGCAAACAGTAGGGGGTCTTCGCGGAATCCTCTGATGATGCTCTCATCGGTCATTTCTTCCAGATCGACCGCCAGGGGCGAACTCTTCTGAGGCCCTTTATGGGCCCTGGACTTTTTATGAGCATGCTCATCTTGGGTCAGATCGACAGTAGGAGGAGGACGTCCCCTCTTCGTCCCAGCAACAGGCGGGCTACTCTCGCCACCTTAAACAGCCACAGAACCCTCAGGAACAGGGGAAAGAGTAACTGCAGGGGTGGACGGGCCGACCTGGGACCTCCTCCCTTTCTTAGCTTGTTTCATCAATTCGGCAAAACCTAGACCGGCCATTTCACCTGCGAAAAAGGTAAGAACACGATTAAAAAAAATAAAAAAAAGGGGGCGGGGTACGACTACCCATACCAAGTGCGACTTTAAAACCATTATCATCGGTCGTTTTCACCAATTGGTGACATTTGATCAGACCTTCCTCCATCCAAGAGGCCAAGTTCTCAAGCAACCTCAGAGTCTCAGTATTTTCCTCGCCAAGTTGGCAACGGGTTCTGTACGTGGCGGGCATGCGGCGAAAATGAGCGTACGTCCACGCTATAGGATATTGCATGCCTGTTACTCGCCCACCGGAGTCAACCGTCCCCACCATCCGCTGAGATGCCTCGCAAACTGGGACTACCCATAGAAAAGACGACTTCCAGGGTTTGAGCGAGTCAGAAAACGGCTTGAAAATCTTGTAGTCCGACTGAGCCTTAAGACTCAGGTGCTCCCACCGATTCCGATCGCTGCCCGGCTCTGGCCGCCTGCTTGTCTCAAAAATTTTGAAGAAAGTTTGCCGATTGCACTCTCGCCCCATCACTCTCAATAACTGCTCGAACACCTTGATAAATGCCCACGAGTTAGGGTGCAGCTGCGAGGGTGCAACCCCAAGATAACGAAGTATACCGCGTTGAAAGCATGTAAATGGCGGACGAATCCGCACGTCACGAAGGACAGTGGCATACATGGTAAATTTTAAGGTGGTCGGAATCATAGCCACGTGTTCCGTTGAAGTAGGGCCTTCGACCGCCCACACCTGGTCCGGCGCGCCAACCAGCTGTTAGCCTAGAATTTCGACAAGGCTTTTGAATGGTTATTTAATAGGGTTTGACTTGTCATTAAAGAACATTCATATTGCCTTCAGAAAGAATAAGTGACATTTATATCATCTTAGCATGTTTTCGACAGAAGAGGTCTTCACCATTTCGACAGAGAAGAGTTTTCGACAGGACAGGGTATTCAAGATTTCGTCAAGCAGTTATTAGCAGACAGTTGTGTCGAATTTCAAGACTACAGTTAATTCAACGTGGGTAATATGTGGCGCCGAACGTGGCACGAAGTCCATCATGGGGTAATAAGACGTGGCCACGTGTCCATAGCAGTTTACATTTCAGTCATTATTTTCTGTATAAATAAGGGTTTCTACGTAGAAATCAGTGGTGGCAAATTATTATACCAAACACACAATTCTGAAACTCTAACTTCCAAGTCACAGCGAAAACAGAGCAAAAGAATTCTTGTACAACGTATGTGAATTTGTACACCATTCTCTTTACATTTCAATGCAATTTATTATTTTCAATACAAGTTATTTTACATTTCTGCGTTCCATTTTATCACTTCTTTTACTTTGATTCCCACTTTCATGGTGAATTGTCTCCCTTTTAAAATATATTTGTTGACAAACTGTGGTGTTTAAAGGCAATTGTTTTAGAGATTTCTGGTTTAATCTCACAAACATTTCTAATAAAACCAGTGATTGTTTGCTAAAAACACCAGCAAACAAATTGGCACGCCCAGTGGGACAGTTTGCCTTTAATACATAAATTTTCTATGTTCTTGTGTGTGTTTGTATTTGCATGCACTTAAGAAGTGGAAAAATGGTTCGTCATACTAATAATGCGTCTAGTTCCAATCCTGTGGTTTCACAAGAACAAGGAACAATAGTAGACTCTGCAAACGTAAATGCAGGGTTGGTTGTGGGAACAGTATCCCCATCATCATCAACAACTGTTCCTTCAGTATCAATGACTAACGTTGGATTAACGCAGTCAAACATGGCATCTATACCTATGCCTTTGCCGTCACATATGGGACTTCATAATCCTTATATGGCAATAGGAAGCGGTTTAAATCCACATTTTCATAATGTAAGTTTTCCTGCGTTTCCTCCTGGGTCATATGGCATGCCTACTGGAATGCCACATATTTCGACTATGTCTCCCATACATGTTTCTTCTGAAAGTGTAATAGGTCGAAATCCTACTGCATTAACCAATGAATCTTTGTTTGCCTTACGACAACAAGTTGATGAGAGCAACCATGATATGGTTAATATGTTAACCCAACAAATTGGTACAGTTTTTAATCCATTGATTCAAAATACTAACACTAGTTACCAAATGTTAGCCAATCAAATGGGTCGAATTGCAGATTTCTTTGGGACCCCAACGGTTAATAATAGGCAAATTCCCAATATAGTGGGTAATGTGCCTGGCAACCCTCAAAGAGCAGTTACGGTCGAAGCCCAGGCAGTTGTAGGCGAACAACAAGGGTTAGCAAATCATATCCCTGAAGTAGTTTTGGTAAATCGAAACCAGAACGCTGACGAGGTTGTTCGACAAGTACAACGAAATAATGCTGACGTTCATGATAATATAGCCACTTTAGTAGAAACTATAATGGCGCAGAATGGTCTTAACATAGGTTTGCATAGGCCAAATTTCATATCACCATTGTGTGAATATGTGTTGCAAACTGAGTTACCAAGGGGCTGGAAAGTTCCTAAGTATACTAAGTTTGGTGGTGACACAAAAGAGTCTACTGTCGAACATATTGCTCGTTACTTGACTGAGTCTGGGGATATAGCCCAAAATGAGAATTTGAAAATGAAATATTTCCCAAATTCTTTAACAAAAAATGCTTTTACTTGGTTTACTACATTACCCCCTGGTTCTATTTTCACATGGGGGCAATTAGAAAAAGCATTTCATGCGCAATTTTACATGGGCCAATCGAAGATTAGTCTCAAAGAACTGGCCAGTGTTCAGCGCAAAATACCTGAAACTGTTGATGACTATTTGAATAGGTTTAGGCTACTGAAGGCTCGTTGTTTCACACAAGTGCCTGAACATGAACTCGTCGAAATGGCTGCTGGTGGCCTTGATTATTCGATCAGGAAGAAATTGGACACATCTCATTTAAGGGATATGGCCCAATTAGCTGACAGAGTTCGACAGGTAGAAAGGCTTAAAGAAGAAAAGTCTACGTCAACTAGGTTTCATAAAAAAGAAAAAGTAGCTTATGTCGAAGAAGAATTCGACACCACACTTAGTGATGTCGAAAGAGAGGAGATAGACGTGGCTGAACTCAAGCCTGGTCCTCCTTATACTTGTAAATTACTAAGGCCTGCAAATGGGAAAAATCCTGTTGAGCCAAAAAATGACAGATTTGTGCCTAAGACATATACTTTTGATGTTACTAAATGTGATGAAATATTTGAGCTGTTAGTAAAAGATGGTCAGATATTGGTACCTAGTGGCTTAAAAGTGCCAACTCTTGACCAGAGAAAGAAAAAGGGTTATTGTAAGTTCCATAATTTTTTGGGACATAACACTGACCGTTGTGTGCTTTTCAGGGATCTTGTGCAAAAAGCAATCGAAGAAGGGAGACTAAAATTTGAAGATAGAAAGATGAAAACTCAAATGCAAGTTGTAGATGACCCTTTACCCAAAGCTGAAGCCATGTATACAGAACCTTTCGAAATGAATATAAACATGGTAGATGCTGAAATGAAAGATCCTCCAAAGAAACTTAAATCCTCCACCAAGAAATTGGAAGTTTTTATATATGCTGAAGGGAAGAAACAAGAGATAACCTTGAAAGAATATGATGGGAAGCTACATGCTGTGTTCCCAAAAGCTGAAGAGGAATTGATAGATTTCCTCAACAGATGTAAATGGAATAACTCTGAGGTCATGTTATGTCCTAGGTGCAGTGCTGTTTTCGACAAAGAAGCAGCCAAAGCTGTTGAAGGGTACCAGGATCAGGAACATCGAAAGAGGAAATGGCTTGACAATAGGCCATCTTTTGATTTTGGCAGCACTGAGCTCCCTGGTTACAAGGCTAATGTTACGACTAAGCCTTCATCTAGCAAGGCTAATGTTTCGACTAAGCCTTCGACAAGCCAAGAGCCAGGAAAGAAAGGATCCATAAGACTGTTTGGTAAATCCTTCGTTCCACAAATGAATTCCCCTGTTGGAAAATGGGTTCACAACAATGCACACGCTCAAGTTGTCCATCAAGGTGATTCCAGCAGGTATAATTATTGGAATAATTATAAAGGTAAGAATCCCATGACTAAAACCCAATGGCATCGTTTTCAAAGAAACCAGAAGAAAAAAGCTTCTTTAGACGTGAACAAGGTTCCTAGTCACTTTGGAATCAAAGTCCAGGTGGGTGATAAGAAGGTGGCTTCTAAGGTTGAAGCAAATACCAGTGCTGATGTTGCTAAGCCTACAAGTGGGGTAAATAAGGCAAAAGGTAAGGATGTTGTGATGGAAAAACCTAGAAGGCCTGCACTTGAAAGAATCTGTCCTCCATCTTCGACATCTAAAGGGAAAGAAGTTCAGTCTGACTTTGATGAGGACATAGGTTCTAGTTTTGATGATTCTGATGATGACTTCGATGTCGTCTGTAATGTGGTGTCAATATTGCCACTGGAATATGATGTCATAACTGTGCCTAATAGTGAGGAAGATTTTACTGAAGATATGGCTTGTCACAAACCCATGTGTTATTATGTGATGAATGATGGCTGTGTCGAAGAGCAGGTGGCTACTTTCGAGAGGCCAGATACGAGTATGCAGAACCACCTGAAGCCTTTATATATTCAAGCTAAAGTTAATGGCATTGGCATTAACAAAGTGTTGGTTGATGGAGGTGCTGCTGTAAATCTTATGCCTGAAGTGCTTATGAAGAAGATAGGCATATCCATCACCGACCTCAAGCCACACAATATTGTCTTAAGTAATTACGAAGGCAAAACTGGCTACTCTCTTGGAGCCATCGAAGTGGAATTGATTGTTGGAACTATCAAGAGGACCACTTTGTTCTTAGTAATTGCTTCCAAAGCAAACTTCAATATGTTGCTTGGGAGAGAGTGGATACATGGGGTCGGCGTTGTGCCTTCAACAGTACATCAGAGACTAGTGATGTGGAAAGAAGATGGTCTTGTCGAATACATTGAAGCAGACCAAAGTTATTTTCGTGCTGATGTGAATCACATCACCAAGGAAAATTTTGAGAAAAAATTGGCGAACATTGCGCCATGTTCATCTTCTAATGAGGCATACATTCCTGCTGATAATGTATTTGCTTCAGTTAATTTGCATCCAAACTATGGTTTTGTTTGGGAAAGGCAAATAATAGGAGATGCTACTGCCCAACCTGAAGGGTGGTATTCTGATTCTTAAAATGTTTCCTATGTCAGTTCCTAATGCATGGAACAAGATTACGGCTTACATGGCCGAGAATAAGTTAAAAGCGGCTATGGAAGCCGAATTAATTCATCAAACAATGGCTGTCGAAGCCAAAGATCCTGTAGACGAAAATGGCATTATTATGAATGAAAAACTTGATTGCATTTATGATAATGAGCCATTAGGTTTTGAAAAAGATCCTAAAGATTCAACAAAGCGAATGCAAGCTCAAGATCCTTTGGAGGAAGTAGATTTGGGAGATGGCTCAAAGAAGAGGCCAACTTTTGTTAGTGCATACCTGGATGTTGCATTGAAAACCCAAGTTATCACATTACTGAGGGAGTTCAAAGATTGCTTTGCTTGGGACTATGACGAAATGCCTGGATTGAGTCGAGACATTGTGGAATTACAATTGCCAATTCGACCAGAGAAGAAGCCCGTGAAGCAGATGCCAAGAAGGTTTGCTCCTCAAATATTAACTAAAATTAAGGAGGAGATCGAAAGGTTGTTCAAGAACAAATTCATCAGAACTGCCAGGTATGTCGAATGGTTAGCTAATATAGTTCCTGTAATTAAGAAAAATGGCACTCTTAGAGTTTGCATAGATTTTAGAGACTTGAATAATGCAACTCCCAAGGATGAATACGCAATGCCTGTGGCAGAAATGTTAATAGATTCAGCAGCAGGATTTGAATACCTCAGCATGCTTGATGGTTATTCTGGGTATAATCAAATCTTTATTGCTGAAGAAGATGTATCGAAAACTGCATTTCGTTGTCCAGGGGCATTAGGTATTTATGAATGGGTAGTAATGCCATTTGGTTTAAAAAATGCTGGTGCTACATATCAGAGGGCAATGAATTGTATGTTTCATGATTTTATTGAAAAATTTATGCAAATATATATAGATGATGTGGTAGTTAAATCTTCCTCAGAAAATGGCCATTTAGACCATCTTCGACAATCTTTTGAAAGAATGAGGAAATATGGATTGAAAATGAATCCATTAAAATGTGCCTTCTGTGTGCGTGCAGGAGATTTTTTGGGTTTTGTGGTGCACAAAAAAGGCATTGAAATCAATCAGAATAAGACTAAAGCTATAATTGAAACGAAGGCTCCTTCAACCAAAAAAGAACTTCAGTCATTGTTGGGAAAAATCAATTTCCTACGGAGATTCATATCAAATCTAAGTGGCAAAACTCAAGCATTTTCGCCATTATTGAGACTGAAGAAAGAAGAAGTTTTCAAATGGGAATCAGTTCATCAAGCAGTCTTTGAAGAAATTAAGTCTTATTTGCTGAAACCACCAATTCTAATGCCTATTATTAGAAACAAAGTGCTCAAATTGTATATAGCAGCATCTGAAAAAACAATAGGTAGCATGTTAGCTCAAGAGGATGATAATGGTGTCGAAAGGGCCATATATTACCTTAGTAGAGTCTTAATAGATGCTGAAACTAGGTACAGTTCTATAGAAAAATTGTGCCTTTGCTTGTATTTTTCTTGTACAAAGTTAAAGCAATATATAAAGCCAGCTAATGTTTGTGTTTATTCGCATTCTGATATTATTAAGCATATGCTGTCGAAACCAATAATGCATAGTAGAATTGGTAAGTGGGCTTTAGCTTTGTCTGAATATGACTTAACTTATCAACCTTTAAAATCAATTAAAGGACAAGTGGTTGCTGATTTTATAGTAGACCACTCTGTTGTCGAAGAAACATTACATTTCGTAGACACATATCCTTGGAGGTTGTATTTTGATGGTTCAAGTCATAAAAAAGGAGTTGGGATTGGTGTTTTAATTATTTCACCAAATAACATTCCAACGAAATACAAGTGTAAGATTCGAAATCCTTGCTCAAATAATGAAGCTGAGTATGAGGCTTTAATTATAGGCCTTGAAATTTTACTTGAGCTGGGGGCAAGATGTATTGAAATAAAAGGTGATTCAGAATTGGTTATCAAACAAATGACCAAAGAATATAAATGTATTAAAGAACACCTTATTAAATACTTTATTATGGCCAATTCCTTGTTAAAAAGATTTGACTCTGTTCATTTAGAACATTTACCACGAGTTGATAATCAAGTGGCGAATGATTTGGCCCAAATTGCATCAGGTTATAGGGTTTCAAAACAAAGTCTTGAAGAATTAATCGAAATAAAAGAGAAACTAGTGTGTGATGCTATTTCTTCCTCATTATTGTCAACACCAAAAACTGGGGGGGCAACAAATACAGATGAGGAATGTATTGAACAACATCACATTGTTGATGAAGTTGTTTTAGCAGAAGTTTTTGCTATTGACAATATGGCCAATGATGATTGGCGAAAGCCTATTGTAGAATACTTGCAAAATCCCACAGGAAATACCAATAAAAAAGTAAAGTACAGAGCTTTAAGCTATGTGATAATTGGAAATGAATTGTTTAAGAAAACTCCTGAAGGGATATTATTGAAATGTCTTAATGAAAATGAGGCATATTTAGCAGTTTCTGAAACACACAGTGGAGCTTGTGGTTCACACCAAGTAGGCCATAAAATGAAATGGCTATTATTTCGACAAGGAATATATTGGCCATCGATGATGAAAGATTGTATAGAGTTCGCCAAAGGATGCCAAGAGTGTCAAAAACATGCTGGAATACAACATGTGCCTGCAAATGAATTGCATGCTATAGTGAAACCTTGGCCATTCAGAGGTTGGGCTCTGGATATAATTGGAGAAATAAAACCAACATCATCAAAAGGTCATAGGTATATATTAGTAGGAATTGATTATTTTACCAAATGGGTTGAAGCAGTACCTTTAACCAATGTTGACCAAGAAGCAGTAATACGGTTTATCCAAAATCATATTATTTATAGGTATGGAATTCCAGAAACCATAACTACAGATCAAGGTTCTGTTTTCACTGGTCGAAAAATGGTGGAATTTGCTTCTGAAATAGGTTTTAAGTTATTAACTTCGACACCATATTATGCACAAGCCAATGGTCAAGTAGAAGCTGCCAATAAGATCATTATTAACTTGATTAAAAAGCATGTTGGGAAAAAACCCAGAAATTGGCATAATACTTTGGATCAAGTTTTATGGGCTTGTAGAAATTCACCCAAAGAATCTATCAATGCTACTCCATACAGGTTAACCTTTGGACACGATGCAGTATTACCTGTCGAAATCTGTTTACAATCAACAAGAATTCAAAGACAGTATGAAATTCCTTTTGATAATTATTGGAATATGATGCTTGATGAGTTAGTTGATTTAGACGAAGAAAGGTTATTAGCTTTGGAAATGCTTATTCGACAGAAGGAAAGAGTAGCTAAAGCGTATAATAAAAAGGTTAAGTTAAAAACCTTTAATTCAGGTGATTTAGTTTGGAAAGTGTTGTTACCTATGGATAAAAAAGATAGAGTCTTGGGTAAATGGTCACCCAGTTGGGAGGGCCCATTTCGCGTGTTGCAGTGTTTTTCGAATGGCGCTTATGAAGTCGAAGAACTAAGTGACGAAAATAGAATCTTCAAAATAAATGGCAAGTATTTAAAACAATATAAGCCAACGTTAAACGAAGTTAGAATCGAGCAAGGGTAAAATCATAAATTGGTTCAAAATGGTAATGTATTCGATCAAAATAATTACATAGCCATTAAAAGAAATCCTACACTATTACAAGTTATCAAAGACTTTGAAGAGAATGCTTGAGCCTGTAGAGAATTTTGGTGCCCACAGCAATAGAAGAATCCAGAAAGCTTAACTCTTTATCCAGTTGAGCAATAGTGGCTTGATGTTGTTGAGCATCTTCAAAATGTTTAAGAGCCTCTGTAGCTGCCGTTTCAATACTCGACTTAGGGGTCTCCATCCTTTGTTGCACCAAACCTTTTTGGTATTTAGCATTTGCCAGTTTTGTTTGGAGAATTCTTATCTCTTCATCATAATGTTGAATTTTTGAATTCCAGTTGGCAAGTTCTTGCTCATCCTTCGTTATTTGAACTTCTAATTCATCAATGGAGGTTTGAGAAACTTTGAAGGCATTAATTTTCTCTTGATGAAGTTCAGCTTCTTGGTTTTTCAACATAGAAGTTTCAGAGCGTTTACTGATGTGAAGTGCGAAAGTTTCAAAGACTGGCAAAAATTCAACCAAGAAAGCGAAAAGTTTCGCATTAGGCTCTGATTGCAGCAATTTTTGAGCGATGTCCTTAATTGCAAAGCTTTCTGATGGGTTTTCTTCAATCTTAGTAAAAAGATTGCCTTCCAAGACCTTAGCTTTTAATTGCTGAAGCAATTCTTCAGTAGACTCTTGAGTAACAGAGGTCAAGGAAGTTGTCGAAGCACTGGAAACCATGGCAGGAGAAGAAGAAGAAAGGCTCAGCAAGTGTTTTAGAGCAGCCAAAGGATTTGTTGCCTTCATTAGCGAAAATTCCTGGTCACTCATAGCGCTACTAGTCGATTCCTTGGTAGAAGCATGTTCGTGAGCCTCAATTTCGATCGTTTCTTTACTTGAAGCCTTAGCGCCTGCCACATGTGGTGTTTGCTCGTTGGTTTGCTCAGGTTCTATTTCGACATTCACATTAGTGGCAATGTTTGTTCCTTCAACGTCAACAACCATAGGAGAATTTTGGGTAATTGGAATTATTGTGGAAATCTCCATAGGCGTTGATGGTGCAGGTAAAATTTGTTCAGCCGAAAGAACATTTGGGGCAGTTACAGATTCGACAACAGGAATTTCGACTGTTGTGTGAAGTCTTTTAGGAGGAGGTCCCTGAGATTGTTCTTGTGGTTCTTTGATCACAATCCCTTTAGCCCTTGTTTGGGATTCGGGTTGCATTCGTTTCCTTGACCGATGGATAAGAGGCATGTTATCATCATCACTATCAGTATCCTGCGAAAGAGAAACGTGAGTTTAACACATAATCAAGTGTTAAAAGAGCCGAAGAAATTTGAAACAAAAAATGAAGATATATTTGTTACCTCAGAACTGGAAACAAGTAGGCTTTTCCCTATTGCAAGAGAACTTGTTACTCCAGGCTTCTTCTGAAAGAAGAAAAAGAAATAAAGGTGATGAAATATGGTCGAATTCTCTACTTTAAAGATCTAGTCAGTTAATAAAGATATACCTATATTTGGGGTAAGCTGGAAGTAGATTTGACCACAAGTTTCTTCTTTGTTTTGGGTGGTGTCCTTGCTGTTGGTTTGTTTTGCTTTGGTGCTGCTTTAGTAAGCTTCTTCTGTGAAATAGCAGCTGTTCATAATGCATAAAATTTTATCAGGTAAATGGTTTTAAATTTTAACTAATAAAGAAGTATGTTTCCATTTATCTGAGGATACCTGGGGGTTTGTTTTTCTCAGCAATTTGAGAAGGAAAAGCTGAATACAAAATTTTTGAAATTTCTGCATCAGTTTTTCCTTTAAGAGCTTTAATATAATATCCACCCCACCAATCTTGGAATGCCTTCGTACAAGAAAAGTTGGGTTGAAATTTAGCAGGTTCAAAGAGCAAATCTTTGAAACGAAAATTCTTGAAAACTTGTTGATAAGCTTGCTCTGTTTCTGGAGTGTTGAATTCTCTCCTATGCAAGCAGACCGGAGCCGGTCGAAGTTGGCATAGCCCAAATTGCCTGGAAAGATAGCTGGGAAAATATTTGCTAATGCCAAGATTGTTTTTATTGTTGCTTGGAGAGAGCCTGATCGAAAGAAGAGAGGGCGAAAGATAGGCTTGCCAGATTTGGTTTATTTCTTCAGCATTTTCTGTTGAGTTAGAAGGAAATTCGTTGGTGAACCAAGATGGTCCAAAAGTGCATCTGACAAAAGGCGCCATAGCATCAACGAAATTAGTGCACTTATTGAAGATGTCGAAGTACATGGAAAACGCTTCTTCATAAGACAAGTTTGTCTCCCTATTCTTCAATTGTGCTAGTCGAACTCCTTGGGTTCTTCTAGTTGGTAAAGTTGGTCGAACTTCCTTAGGAATAAACAAGTTTAACCTTGATTCAAAAGTGGCTAAGAGCCAAAGTTGCATAAGCCACATAGGACCAGCAACAAGCAATTTGTCAGTTGGTTCACCTTCTTTCAATTCGAGAGCAGCACCATCAAGATGTTGATAGAGATTCCCCAAGATCAATTTCGCCAAATTGATATTTTTGGCCTTATGGAGTTGAATGGCCAAAGGAACGAAAACTTTTGCTACTTGAAGAGAACGGGAGCAAAAGACAAAACACGACAACCACAGGGTAAGAAAAGCTATATGTTCTAGATCAGATACTTCAGCATTCTCAGTATCATGGTGATCAGCAATATAGGCACTAAAGGTAGGGTTGTTAAATGAAAAGCCATAATCGTTGGTGGCCAGTTTAGGGTCAAAGGTTTCACCCAATGGTTTCAGGCCAGTAATGGCAGCCACATCCAACAAAGTAGGAGCTAACATGCCACACTTCAGATGGAGACTATGAGTAGATATGTCCCAGAATTGCAATGCTGCTAAAAGCATAGTGCTGTCATATTTGGGTCCATATTTCGACAGCTGGATAATGTCGAAAATCCCCTGTTCTTGCCAAATGGTTTCCTTTTGTTTTTGAACTTTGTCAAGCCATGCGATGTAATCACTTTGTTCTACCTTGGGAGCAGATCTAAATACTCTGTTGGGATTTTTTAGGAATTCCAAATGAAAAGGAGTTTCCTCAAAAATTCTGGGTTGAAGTTTGCGGTGACTAGGAAAAATCGCTTTAACTTCTTCGCTTTCTAAGGGGTCAGGAAGAGGACCTAAATAAGCATGGGTGAAGGGTTTACCAGATGGAATGAGTATCTGATTAAACCAAGATGGTGAAGGTTCTGCAACGAAGCCTTCAAAGCCTTGCACAGCAACTGTTTGTTTTTGAGGTTGAGCGCTGGAAGAAGCCATTTGTTGTAAATAACGAACAAAGAGAGTTGGGTTCTTGGTAGAAATGTCGAAACGGTGAAAAAGTTTGAAGCTTTCGTGAAGAGGCAAGTTTAACTGAGAAATTTTCAGAGTTTAAAGTTCAAAGGGAGCATGAGATTGAAGAAGATGAAGTGAAATGTATTTATACGTTAGAAGGGCAGCGGTTACACAATCACGACGCTTCGCACGTTTGAGGTTCTGAAAAGACGTGGTCTACCAACCAAATGACGTGGCCCAATGAAATGGTTCGCTTTATCTGCGTAAGGTCATGATTATTTTTGCCTATCACCATTTAATGTAAAGTTGTTGGAGGCGACGTTTCGAAATCTTCAAAAATATTCTTTTTCTTCCTTAAACATTGTCGAAAAAGCTATTTTTGGGGGGCAATTTGTTAGCCTAGAATTTCGACAAGGCTTTTGAATGGTTATTTAATAGGGTTTGACTTGTCATTAAAGAACATTCATATTGCCTTCAGAAAGAATAAGTGACATTTATATCATCTTAGCATGTTTTCGACAGAAGAGGTCTTCACCATTTCGACAGAGAAGAGTTTTCGACAGGACAGGGTATTCAAGATTTCGTCAAGCAGTTATTAGCAGACAGTTGTGTCGAATTTCAAGACTACAGTTAATTCAACGTGGGTAATATGTGGCGCCGAACGTGGCACGAAGTCCATCATGGGGTAATAAGACGTGGCCACGTGTCCATAGCAGTTTACATTTCAGTCATTATTTTCTGTATAAATAAGGGTTTCTACGTAGAAATCAGTGGTGGCAAATTATTATACCAAACACACAATTCTGAAACTCTAACTTCCAAGTCACAGCGAAAACAGAGCAAAAGAATTCTTGTACAACGTATGTGAATTTGTACACCATTCTCTTTACATTTCAATGCAATTTATTATTTTCAATACAAGTTATTTTACATTTCTGCGTTCCATTTTATCACTTCTTTTACTTTGATTCCCACTTTCATGGTGAATTGTCTCCCTTTTAAAATATATTTGTTGACAAACTGTGGTGTTTAAAGGCAATTGTTTTAGAGATTTCTGGTTTAATCTCACAAACATTTCTAATAAAACCAGTGATTGTTTGCTAAAAACACCAGCAAACACCAGCCCGGCAAAATACGATAACACTTGGTCCCCAGGTTTGAATATTGACGGAATCCGGCCTAGCACGGCCGACGAGATCCAAGAGCGATCCTCCCCTAGAGAGCCTCTCCAATCGGCCTCCCCTCTCTCGGCGTTTGGCTGGATCACCCGCTCCGTAGGGGCCGAGGACGTAGAAGGTGGTGGATCATGACTTTCCCTCGCCTGGACGTATACGGGGCGATCGGGGGTCGCAACATCCGATCCATCAGCAGGAGGCGTAGAAGTAAACCCACCCTCCGAAGTCGTCCTATCTGTAGACGTTCGGGAACTGGATGATGGGTCGGTGGAGGAAACTGGCGGGCTGCCAGGTACTTGGGCGGTCAGCTTCGTCCGCGCCATAAAAAAAGAAAACCTGCAAGAAGGGAGCATGAAAGTCAGACCATCGAAGATGACCTACGGAAAGGGGCGACATGATCGACCCCGGGTCTGACACCCCCTCCTCGCCCATGTTAATGTTAACAAGAAGAAAAATGCGATTTAAATTACTTAAAGCCCAAAAGTAAAACTACATACCAGGAGCGGGATACAGTTTCGTTGCACTATGAATCACCAGAATGAGGCGATCGGAAGTTAGATCGCGCCGGAGTTTGAAGTCGCTTATCGGGAAACACCGTGCCAGAGTAGCCGGAAAATAGATCGCTCGTCGGAGAAAGGAAGTCGCCCTCAGAGCAAAAAATCCGGAAAGTGAACAAATTGGCATAAGGGTGCCCCATATTTATAGGGAGGGGAAGCCAGAACGCGAAGGGACACGTCCCTTCCCCTTCTAAATTGATGATCTTCCTCGAAAATTTAACCGTCATCATCAAGCGCCCCCCTTTTTGGAAAGCGTGAAGTATGGTGACAGTCTCATCGAAGCGTCGCGCTTGTCCTCTCAAAACGTCATATCTGTCAGAACACCACGTCGCTAGAAGGCACGAGCAGGCTCAATCGAGCGGGCACACGATCAGGTCCTCTCGACGCAGGCCAGCGCAGGCGGCCAATATGGAGGCAACCCGCCTCATCGAAAGGAATATGACTCTTAGGCCTGAACCTGTTCTACTGAACGACTTCGGCCTGGGGGGCAACTGTTCTGGATTGGGCCGCAGCCCATAATGAATGCTGGACCAACGCGACCGGACCAGTACGTAATCAGCATCACACGACTTTTGGACCGGGTCGCAACCCGTAATGAAGTTTGGGCCTATGCGAGCGGCCCAACATCGACCAGCGCCAACTTATACCCACGATGGGAGGATCTACGGTGGAGAGGAATTCTCGCAGATCCAACGGCCGCCGTCAGCACCCAGATGCTATATAACGAGACCCTGACATCATATGAAAGGTACGTTTTTAACCTGTATTACTACACAAAATCACCCCACTGACTTGGGCGTTGGAGTGCCATCGCAGGTACACCCCGAGGGAGCTCTGCACGCGACCAGCTTACGCACAGGAACGACCTCAGTATCTGACACCAAGCTCCCAAGACAGCACGAGCACAAACAGATTTATTTCAACAAAAGGACCGATCGCTCAGAGAAGAGTCCGGTTCACCATATCAGTGTTTATTTTCTCTACTTTGCTGGTCGCGCCTTCCAATCTGTACTCAACGCGCATCATTCTTCTGTCTAAAGTCATAATCACCGCGTTCTCGCCTCTAGCCATGGCTGAAATCCGGCAGGTCAGACCAAACTGTCTAAAGTCGTAATCACCGCGTTCTCGCCTCTAGCCACGGCTGAAATCTGGCAGGTCAGACCAATTTGTTACGTTTTTGAATGCGAGAGTAGAAAAAGGGGGTGGTAGCCCCTGTGTATTTTATTAATTGTGAAAGAAAAACAAATTATACAGGAGAGAGATCCTAAGATGCTAAGCCATGATCTAAACCTCCTATTTATAATACATAAGAAGTCATAGTAAGGCAATACAAAAATCTAACCTAAGAAACTAACTAAACAGACTACTCTAACTGAATAACAGACTATGTTATTCAGTTTACAATTATAAGCCTAATTCTTAATAACTAATCAAACAGAAACATCCTGACTGAATAACAGTCTCTGTTATTTAGTTTACAATTAATCATAATTCCTATTTCTATTCTTGTGCCTCCTTGTATATACTTTTAGAGGCCTAACACGTCTCTTAAACAAGTGTTTAAGAGAAGAAAAGATTGAGACAACTTGGAACCTTAAGTTCCAACGGGTGGCCACAAGGCTCACCTTGATATTGAAGATCTCAGATGGTACTTTGACCCCAGGTCCTAATGGATAACTTTTTTGGGGGTATTTGTGTAGATATAGTATGATGAAGAGAGGAACCACTAGACCCAGGAATGTAGTAACAAAAGTTCTACAATTGCCATTCAACTTGTTCTAAAGTGCCCCTTGTTGCCTCCTCAACCACGTGGTACTTTGATGCAACAAAGGATTAATGATTCGAGTGGAGGTAGGACTATAGGACTGCGTACCTGAACATGAGAAAACACAAAAAATGAGGATTTGAATTGGTATTTTCAGAAATCTTGTCACAGACAAAGTTCATTGTAACAAAATTGTTGATTTAAATAAGTCGTGCAAAGTGGAGAGTAAATGACAGTGATTTATCTTGGTTCACTATCACCTGGTAGTGATGCCCATTCCCTTCAACACACTAGAAGAATTTTTCACTATCTTTTCAACATCACAAACCTAAGAGTTTAACTGCCAACTTTGGCTACACACTCGACTTTTTAGAACAACCTAATACCTTTAGGCCTCAAGGAAATGCCACTACTGGGTAGTTTACGAGTTTCAAATAAGAGTTGACAGATTATTCTTTTCTCTCACAAAGAGACTTTACAAATGAAAGCTTTAAGATATACAACGAAAATAGCTTTCTAAAAGAATAGGAGACATGCTTGTGGTGGCTTTTACGGTCCACCAGTCTGACAATTGGGGTACCATACTCGGATACCCTTTTTACCTGCTATTCTCTGTTTCCAGGTTTTAGTTGACTTTTCCAAGTTTAGCTTGACTTACATATTTTACCCTGCTTTAATTCTTTCTTCTATTTTTACCCCACATTGACTATTCAACTCTCTTTCTCTCAGCCTGACTATTCAACTCACTCTCTCACCATTGTAATTCCATTTCATTTCAAAACTCTCTCTCTCACCATGTCTTCGTTTTCATCGACTGTAAAAAGAGAGAGTCGTTGAAGTTCATCAAACCCAACCTAAAGTTCATATTTTTCAGATTCATCTCTTCGTTTCCATCGAACTCATATTGTGATTCAGCTCTTGATTTCCATCGAACACAGCCAGCGTGGTAGTGGGAGATTGAAGCAAAGTTAGGGTTTTTCGCCAACGAAGAACGGTAAGATCTGTAAATCTCTTCCAATTTCCGTTTCCGTTTCGCGTTTCACGCTTTCTCTTCATGTTTCGATTAGATCTAACCGCACTGATTTTCGATCCGTTTTTTCCTCTTTCTGATTCATCGCAATTTTCTGTATTCGTCTAGCATTGTTTGATTCCGTTAGGAAATATATGAGTTTGTTGTTGCATCTTTTGAAGAATACAAAAATATGAGTTTGTTGTTGCATTTTCTGTATTTTCCCTTTTCTGATTCATCGCATTGTGTTTTGAGTTTGTATTTGTGCTTAAAATGTGTTGCCATTGTAACCTTCGAATCCTTCATTAAAATGTGTTGCCATTGTTTTGAGTTTGTGTTTGTGCTTAAAATGTGTTGCCATTGTAGCCTTGGAATCCTTCATTAAGTAACTCGATGTTTTCATTTTTTTCCTTATTTTTCTTTGTTAAAAGAAGAAATCATTGCTGTGTCTTTCCTCATTTTCCATTATAGCATTGAACAGGAATGAAGTTGTAATTGTATATAAACTTAAGGTCTTGTGCACAAAGTATCACACAGGCACTTAGGTGATGGTTCTACTCAATTGCAAATGGTCCAGAATACTATTATATTTTTTATGTTGGTGTCAAAACTTGGTATAATGCAGTTGTTGACTTTGAAGCATTCCCTTTTCCAAGCGCACTAAAGATGGTTAATGTAGATTCGACAGCTGAAAATTTGCAAAGGAACGAAACACAGGTATTTTTGTAACACTCATTAAATTTGTAATTTTTTTTATGAGTTGTTGTTTTAGTTGAAGTAAATTTTGAAGGAAACCTATGTTAAATGTTTAGGGTTCGGAAGATATGTCATCTGAGGATGATTATGAAAGTATGTCAATTGAAGATGAGGTGCATTTCAATGACAACGCTGATGATGGATTTAAGTTTGATGACGAGACAGCTATTAACAGTGAGGAGGATTTAGTTAAAGTAAATGTGACAGATCTGAAATCAATAGAGTATTTTATTAAGTTTCATTTTCCAGATATGGGTGTCGCATTTATGTTCTATAACTGGTATGGGAGCATAAAAGGTTTTTCTGCTAGAAAATGTAAGGTCATGAGGAATTCAAAGGGTGAAATTACTCAGCAGGCATTTGTATGCCACAAGGAAGGTCACAGGAGACAAAAACACTACAATAAAGAGGGTAGAATCCGAAAAGCAAAACCTGATACTAGATGTGGATGTCAGGCCAAACTTAAAGTCCATGTTGATGAAATGTCCGGGCGATGGTACATAAAATATTTCAATGATTTACACAATCACACACTTGTGTTAGAGAGGTGGACCGGCATGCTACCGGGGCATAGAAAGATGAATGACTATGACAAATATCAGATGAATATGATGAGGAGTGTTGGTATTAAGACTAACAACATATATGGATTGTTTGCCGCACAGGTTGGAGGTTTTGATAAAGTTGGGTTTATGAAGAGGGACATGTACAACGAGCAATGGAGACAAAAGAAAATCCAAACATCTGATGCAACAGCGGTGTTGGATTTTCTTGAAAGCCTATCAAAGAAGGATGAATTTTTCTATTGGAAGCATACTGTGAATGAAGAGGGAAGACTTGAGAAACTTTTTTGGTGTGATGGTGCTTGTAGGAGGGATTATTCTGTATTTGGTGATGTTTTGACTTTTGATGCAACATACAAGAAGAATAAATACTTGTGTCCCTTGGTTATATTTTCTGGAGTAAATCATCATAACCAGAGCGTAATATTTGCAGCTGCAATTGTGACAAATGATGTTGAAGAAACATATGTTTGGTTGTTAGAAACATTGTTGGACGCGATGGGTGGCAAGAGTCCGGTCTCAGTTATAACTGATGGTCATCTTCCTATGATATGGGTCCAGCAACCAAAATCCTGGTCCAGCGAGACCTGATGCAGTAACATGTATTTTGCAATTTCTCTAAGTGTTCCTATCCTATGCTTCTTGTAATGACTAAAATGTATAGAATGGATGTGGAAACAAATAAATACATGTCAAATTGATTTGAAATGTTTTGAAATTCATGTTCTTTTCCTATGTCTAATTGTCAAAATCTTTCAAATGTGTACATTGAATGAACATGAATTTGTTTGAAAGGCTTACATTGCTTGAGAATTCCAGCAATAGTTGCATTATATAAATTTGTCCATCATAAATAACTAGATACTTAATTATGTTTTACTTACATTATATAAATTTGTCCATCATAAATAACTGATTATCTATGAATCATTATCCTTTTGTTTTATCTAATCATCATTCTCTATTACAAGTGTTTACTAATATACAATAAACCTTTAGCTCTAATGAGTTGAAACAATTATGCACTCTAATGCACAGAAAAGAGGAATTCATCCAATTAGTGAAACCAATTAACTTACCAAGTCAAACGGGAGGCAACCCAATTTTCTGAACTTTTATCTTGCAATTTAAGTTTTGTGTTTTTAAGTTTTTCTAGTAGGAGTGTGTTTTGATTCATGTTAGAATAAAAATTGAAAACTGCATATCATTGTTGATTCTGATGTGTGTTGTGAAAAACTGAATGTGTGCCTAAATTGAAGTGTGTTGGTACCAAAGGATGCTGCCAAATTTGCATAAATGACATTGTGTATGCAATAAGCAAAATGCAAAACAAAGTGCATACCAAATGCATTTATGCAATTGTGCTTGATTTGAAATGTTTTGAAATTCATGTTCTTTTCCTATGTCTAATTGTCAAAATCTTTCAAATGCGTACATTGAATGAACATGAATTTGTTTGAAAGGCTTACATTGCTTGAGAATTCCAGCAATAGTTGCATTATATAAATTTGTCCATCATAAATAACTAGATACTTAATTATGTTTTCCTCTATCTCCCAAGTCCCAAACAACCAAACAAATGGTAAGAAGAATTTGCATAAGATTCCAAAACAGCAATCAAAAAGAAATCTCTCAGTAAATTAAACTATCACAAATCAAACTATCACCTAAAACTAATTTTGTTTGTTGGCAAATGTAAAACCCAAATATTAAAGTTTAGCATTAGATCAAACATATTATCAGCAACAAAAGAATGCAACTAGTGATAGTCCACTGGTACCCAAATTGGACGGAGAGTAGTGGCATAAGGAAATATTAAGGGTTTTGTAAATAAAACGAAATATTAAGGGTTTCGTAAATAAAACGAAAAAGGGGAAAATTGGATAGCTTACGGAGAGTAGTGCACTAGTGGAAAAAGAGGATTCAAAGTCGGATATTTTGGACTTTTAAAGTCGGATGTTGGTCCGACTTCTATTAAGGCGACTTAGAATGTCAGAGAGATTTAAAGTCGGGTTACAGTCCGACTTAAAAAGTCTGATTTTAAGTCTGATCAAATAGCGTCCGACTTTAATTACCTGTGTAAAGTCTAATGTAAATAACTTTTAAAGTCGGATTGTTAGTTCCGCCCGACTTTAAATGTTTCATTTTATTTTTAAAAAAAAAATCGCTATTTTGTCTGTCCCCTGCTCTATAATAATCTCTAGCTAATATTACCTGTGAAGACAAAAAAAGGTATCATAATTCAATTCATAGAACATATACACTTAAGGTGTAAAGCAACACACATTGCACTAGTAGCTAAAAATCAACCCATGTGCATGTGTATTCTATCAGGCACCATAGACATTTACACTTAAGTGGCGTCTTAGCATTCATCATATATTATAGACATAGAATTCTACTATGTTTCGTCACCATTGATAGTAGACTACTACCTTTACTTTCAGACCATCAACAGTATTACCAACTTGAAGATGCAAGAGTAAAAATACATGAAACTGGAAATACTAAAACAAGAGTTAAAATACATCAACATCACCATATGAATTCAGCATCGCTTTTGAATAGGATCTCAACATCATCTGCTGCATCACAGTTCCTTTCCTCCAATTTCCTTTCATTTGTTCCATCATCACAAATCCTAAGAAACAATTTTCCACTCCAGCTCTGTTCCACCCTCCTATAATTGCTTGACCTTACTGCCACCACTAACAGACCATACACCTTAGGAAGCCCGTGACAGATACACCAAGTCACCCTCTCAGACAAAGTAGCAACCAATTCACCATATATACCAAATAACTCTTTATTTCACCAACTCAGAACACCATGGTGCACTCCAAACATCAAACCAACAAACTTAATTAATAAGAGAGCCTCAAACATTCTGCCAACAAATATGCAGACAAGTTACAATATTGCCTAGCTGACCAAGGAATAAACCACTCCATCATACTCGCCTCTGCTAGGCCGAACTACTCAGCTAACTCCAAGCACCTACCCGGACAGCTACACCAGTCCGCAAAAACCAGATCAGCTCCTTTACCTTTCCTTGCAGTGAACCAGCTCCAGGACATCAGTTTGATGTTTTTGATTAAGGACATGTCATTCCAGTAGCAATAGCAATATCATATGTAAATCAAACAATAAACTCACCCACATTTGATAAACCTGCAAGAAGACAAATGAAACCTGAAATTTAGGATTGAAAAGCTATAAAAATAATAAATGAATTAGAAGAAAGAACTATGTATTACAGGGAATTTACACACCAGATTCAATCTCGCTATACATAGACTTGAATCATGAGAGAATAACAAGTAAGTTTTCAAAAAGGGAGTAACTGATTGAACTTGTAACAATTGACACAGTCTCCACAATCATTAAAAACCAACTCTTTGTAAGGAACAAAGGAGAAGAATTTCTACCTGGAGGCAGATAATGGAAGATGATTCAGAAAGCAAGCAATCTAGAATCCTATCATTCTTGGCTAACCATAATTTAACCTAAAAACTAATGTACTAACAATCTAAATGACAGAAAATGAACAAACTCCAAATAACATAGGTGATTAGGTGATAATGGAGGCCAAGAATTATAATTATAATAGCCCACAGAAAGCAATCCAAAAATCTATTCTTAGATCTCTGTTTGACGTTTCATTGTACAGAATGCATAATAATTCTAGGCACCAAATGATGATTATCATTATACTAGCAGATTCTCTTGACAGGGTTGTTAACTCTGGACATTGAACTTCATACTTACAATATCCATCTTACAGGTTTACGTAGCCATTCAACTCCACACACAAATAATATGTGCAAATAAGAAAAGTTTTTAACAAAATGAAAGTAAAAGAAATATCCATAAATTGGATCATATTAGCAAACTTCAAGAAATCAAGCTTAAGCTGACAATGCTTCATCATTGTTCAGTATGGCACAACCAAATTGAATCCATCACACCTGTCACCTCTCAGAACTACAGAGTAAAGAGAAGCACCAATTGTTCAACACTTGTCAAATGAAACGTAGTTTGGAAACACATATACAAGAGACTTGTACCATTACCAAATCTGAAAATGATGTTCATCGCAAATCAGTAAAGTTTAGTTTGCCCATGATGTAGTGCTTACCAAAGACTTGATGCAAAGAAAGCATTTATTGGTACCACAGAAGTTGCATATCTGTCCACAGTAAGAAAAAAAATTTGTTTCAGCAAAAGGCTTCACAAAGGACAACAAGAGCTCAAAAAGAATTCAAATTAATGGCACACTCACATTTCGAATGTCATTTTGACAGGAGCCACAACCTACGATAACAAACCATAGGAATAATGGTCAAGCTACCAACCAAATAATTAGTAACAAACTGTAGTTGAGGAAGGGTAGTAGATGGCAAATATTCTACGCACAGAGGATAGGTTTTACAAATGGTATGAAGATTATAAAATCCTAGCAAAAGTTAAATGTGCGCAGACATGTAAAAGAAAAAGAATCTGCAAGAAGGTCAACTGAATTACCCAGCAATTCATAACACTGTCTTGTGTACCAAACAACACATTTGCTTTCTATTGCTCAACTGAAAGTAAAGATGATCCGGTTGAAGCAATGACATCCATCCAATTATCATGTACTCCAGGATAGTCACCTAAGAAAACATCCTGCAATGCACAACATATATTTGATAAGCAAGATCATCTCTAAAACTAAACCTTCTAAGTACTTAAACCAAATCAACCCTTCAAATTTCACTTCACCAAAGCCTCTTGCAAAGTACCTGAAGAGCACAATCTCTAGTGTATGTTATATCTTATCTTATTCAATGCATAGTGAACAAATTTAATATGGTACAAGTACAGCTTATTCAGAATATATTTAATAAAAGTTTATTCTTGATTCATAGATTTAGTAAGCTACCAAATAGCTCCATGTGGATGCGTAACAGTATATATGCAAACATGATTTAATTAAATATCTAGAGTTTCACAAATGTCAAAGGTATATACATACCTGATACAACAAGAAAATTACCAACATCATTAGTTCCAAAGTTCAAACCACCCAACCTTTGAGGACTCACAGCCCATAATGAGAAAACCTTAAAAATTATTAAAATATAAAATGGTGTTTACTTATAACCAATAAGATCAATAACAATTTTGTAGAGTAAGATAAATAGATGCATCTTTGAGTAGGAATAATACCTCTGAAAAACCAATGTCATGAATCCCAAAAACACAGTAAACAATGATAGATGACATTAAGGGACAATTTCGGAAGAGGCTTTCATCTTTTTGAATCATCTTGTTCTTGTTATCCCCTCTGCTTCCATTTTCGAAAGCTTCAATGTTGTTAGTAGTGGACACTTTGTGGTTACGAAGTGTCTCCTATAGTGATATAGTATAGATACTTTAAATCATTTCCATTGACAGCATAAACAAAGAAAGAAAAGAAAAGGAAAAGAAGTGTTAAGATAAAATGATATATGATAATATAAACATCAGGAATTAAGATACATACTGGAAGCCAAATGCAGGAAATTGCTACTGCAAATGCAATAGCTGATACAGTGAGGCAGGGAAACAAGTAGGGAAACCTACAAATTTGTTTTGAAAATGAAACTCAATACAATAACAAATAAAAAATAATAGAGGATTCAATGCATAGGATGGTTCAAAAGCAAAGCAAAAGCATACACAAAGCAAAGTTATTTTCGGATTCAGGAAGCATGCAATCTTTTACTAACATTCGGAGATAATGTGAAGAGTGGAGCAGTTACTGTCACAGTTGAAAAAATGAATGTGACTAAAGTTCAACAAAGCCAACCTCAACCATTCTCCATTAAAATAATTGTTTATATTAAATTGCCATGACAGATAGGTTTAACAAACTAGAATAACTCATGAATTTTAAGCCAACAAATTGCTTTTGAATTAACAATCAAGCAAGGACAGTTTACCAGTCCATCAATAATAAAGTATGTCCTTTCATGTATTTAACAAAAGCACAGAAAACAACTAACTTTTTTTAGAATTCAAGCTTTACAATTAAAAAAAAAGATTAGCACTATGCCACTTTGTAAATGACATAGGAGTTATATTATCTGCAAGTGACATTGCAGAACCTGTACATAAGGAATAAACATATTTTACCCCAAAGAACTGCAACAAGAATCAGGACATTTGTACTATAAATGCAGTTACTTGTGGTACTCAAATATCACAACAAGTATGCAATCTACATGTCTGCAAGCAACTAGCATCCACCAAGATATTAGTATTGTATACATGAATAATAGTCAGAAGGAGTCAAATCTCCACTTTAAAACAGATCAAATAAAAAACAAAGAATTAGGAAAGAAGAGAAATTAGAAATTCCTAAAATTCAGAAAAGGGACAAAGCAACAAAGAATCCCACTGGACCAAGACATGTCAGCGGCACTCAATTAAACAACCCACACCTCAAAACTTTTTCCATCAGCTTCTTCACCTTTACATTCATCACTCAACTAAACAATCCACACCTCAAACTTTAATAATTTTCCTACTCTATAACAAATTAATATAAGGGAAGAAATTAAGAACACATTACTATGCCTCTTTAATCAAATTTGATTCGTGGATAGGAGAGCATAGCAGCACAACCCCAAAGGAATAGAATAGAATAGCACAATCCCAAAAGCAATTACTAATTTCTCAGTTCAACCTCTCACCATACCCTTTCAATTTCAGTATTCTTACTCAATTATTTAATAGATTCCATCTAATATGCAGCGACAAGAAAGTTAGTCTCTAACCATTTAGCAACAAACTAAATAAAAAGCTTCACACACTGAACGATGAGAAAGTTATAGAAATTGAGATGGAGAAGTTACCCAGCGAGATTCCACCGATTGAAGAAGGGGAGCGCAACGAGCTTTCAATACTTTGCAGCGACAGCGGAAGTTGAGATGGAGAAAGCTACCCAGAAGAGAAATTACGCAGCGAGATTCAATACTTTGCAGCGGCAGCGAGAACTAGGGGAGAACGAAGAAGAAATGGTTAGGGAATGAAAAATAGGGTTTGGGAATGAAAAGGGGACAAATCAAAATAAGGAATGAAAAATAGGGTTTGGGAAGGAAAAGCGAATTTTGGGAGAGGAGGGAAAGGTTCCAGAAATGTGAGAGAGAGTTACTTAGGTCGCGGAGGAGAGCGAAGGAAGCGTTTCCGGTACTGCGTGTGCGTGTGGGAGATATGTCTTGGTTAGTGTTTTAAAAAAAAAATTAAACGTTTAACGTCGAACGTAATAAATAACCGACTTAAAATGATGCGTGCCAAATAACTTTTTTTATGTTAATTACAAGTTTGCCACCGCGTCTCCTTTTTAAGTCGGATATTTGAGCATCCGACTTTAAACCTCTAATTCTTTTCCTGATTTTGCACTAGTGGTGGCGAGCTCCCAAGAGTGAAAATTGGATAGCTTACGGATAGCTTACGGAGAGTAGTGGCGAGCTCCAGTGGTATTGAGGTTCGTCCTTTATGTTTCTCGACGTTTCAGTCGCTGAGGGGGATTGTCAAAGGGTTAGGTTTTCAGTTTTTATTTTGATATAGAAGGGGAAGATTGAAGAAGAAGGGAACGAGATTCAAGAAGAAGGGAAAATTGAAGAAGAAGAAGAAGAAGAAGAAGAAGAAGAAGAAGAAGAAGAAGAAGAAAAAAAAGAAGAAGGGGACGTTGAAGAAGAAGAAGAAGAATTTTACTGTGTGTGAGATAGAGTGATTATGGATCGGTACAATTTTTGTTAATACAGTAAAACTGTACTTTTTGGTAAAAAAAAAGTAAAACTGCAGTTTAACTGTTAGGTGAAATAAAAACACAAAATAATTTTAAAAAACATTAGGGTCAAAAATGTAAAGATTGGAAACTTTAAAAGAAGCAAAATTGAAGAGTTAACCGATTGTAAATCTTGACCCTTGAATATATCTATATTATATCAATGGCTAAAAGGGCATCCGTGGACAATACACCAATTGTCAGATCGGTGGACCATAAAAGCCACCCATGCTTGTTCTTTTTCTTAGAACTTCTTTGGTTTTCAATTGAATATTTACATTATTTGCAAAGAGTTGTTACTCTGATTCTTGTCAAAAATATGCATCAATAGTGCCGTTGTAACCTTGTATGAGTCCCACAAACAGTCATTGTGACCTAGCTAGGATTTTACCACAAATGGAGAAGTCGTTGAAAGCAACTAGTCATGATGGTAGTGTATGTACGGCGGGCTTTATCGTGTGGGTACAATGCATCAATTCTAACATAGTATGGAGGTCGTCAATTTAAAATATTTTTTACTAGGTTTTTTTTTTTTTAAATCTTTTACTAGATTATCTTCTTTTATTTTGGTGCTCAACATATTTACTCCATGTTCTGTACCTTATCTCCTGCCTTATATCTGACCTTGGATACCAGTTCCGATCCGAAATAGTTGGTAGCGGGTTCTTGGTCAATCCGACCTTGGATACCAGATCCGATCCGAAATAGAGAATTAGAGTAAAATTGTTTTCTTATATTATTTTATATTATTTGTAAATTTTCAAAGCAATTAAGTCGGTTTTATGAATTCACTTGGTTTCCAACAGTCTCCCCATTTTGTATGATAACAAATAATATATTGATGAACAATTTTTCCTTTCGGACATAAAATATATCGTTAAAGTGTATCAGAGCTTATATGTTTGTCATGATATGTATTAGTGCATATTTGTAATGCATTATCAGAACATATGTTCATTCTTTTCAATGTGACTCCATCATATCAATTGTTATGTAATACTAGAGCAAAATTATGCAATATTAAGCAGAAAGATATATTAGATGTTTCCGAGCTTGAATAAATTTTCATAATAACAGTGTTGTATTAGGGCATAAACACACACACACACACATAAAACGTATCAAGTGAGAGGAGTGATTCATAACCATAGATTGAATTATTAGGGGTTGAGATTAATTAAAACAAAAAGTCAATGTGGTAACCACCCACCTTTTTTTTGACCAAAGGAAGCTTATGGTATTTCATTCATAATCAAAATAGCAATACACGTAGGACTATAATCAAAGACATGGGAGCTAGCATAATTTATTGATGCTCTAGTGAACGTATGAACCACAAAGTTTGTTTGTCGCCTGATAAAACTAACTGTGTAGTTTTCTAGAGATGATAATAGATTGTGACAAGTTCTAAGAATAGAGTCATATTCAGTTACAAAATTACACATTCCTCGGATGTCATCTACTACCGCTTTGCAATCAAGCTCGAGGGTGACTCGACGAATATCTAGTTCCTGTAACCAATTAATTGTCTCCAATAGACCCCAAAGCTTTTGCTTCTTGTGGATGCGGTCGCCCAATAAACCAAGCAGACTTAGCCTTCACGAACTCTCTAGTTACTCTCAAGAACCTCTTTTAATTTCCTGCTTTCATTGTCATCAGCCCTGCAAAATAAGAAATAGTCATCTGCAAATAATAAATATGTGCGGATTGGAGCCCCTCGACACACTTTGATTCCGTGAATATCCCCTCTAGCCTCACATTTTTTTAAAAGAGCAGTAAGCCCCTCAGCACACAATATAAAAAGGTAAGGTCACAGTGGGTCACCCTGCCTAAGCCCTCTCCCTGGTGAGACTGAACCAGCTTTCTTGCCAATCATAAGCACTGAGTAGTGAACCGTTTCAACACACATTACCATCCACCGCACCCATTTCTCATGAAAACCCAGCTTATGGAGAACACCTCGCAAATACCCCCCAATCTACCCGATCATAAGCCTTACTAATGTCAATCTTCAAGGCCACCTCGCCCACCTTCCCATTAACCATGCACTCCATATGATGAATAACTTCAATAGCAACCATAACATTATCTTAGATGGATTTATTAGCCACAAAAGCTGATTGCTCCACTGACACACATTTATGAATAACATTCTTCAATCTATTCGCAAGGACTTTTGAAATTATTTTATAAATAACATTACAAAGAGCAATAGGTCGCAAATCCCGCATAGAAGTAGGATTATCAACCTTAGGGGGAAATTCACCACTATCTAACCAAGACACTGCAGAGTGATACAATTCAAGGCCACAAAGATTCCAAAAGCGTTTAAAGAAAGTGGGATTCAAACCATCCGGACCTGGAGTCTTATCTGAGTGCATTTGAAAACAGCTTTCTTGAACTCACTAATGTCAAACGGAGCCACCAATAGATCATTATCAACCACCTCCGCCTTTTGACTTAAACACGCAATTACTAGATCATAATGACCGCGAACCTCCTCCAAAAGACCGGTGAAGTACGCATATGCGACACCACCCAAATCTGCCTGGTTATCAACCACCGAGCCATCGTCTCTATTTAACGACACAATGGTATTACCACACCGTCTCGCACTTGCCTTAGCATGAAAGAATTTCGAATTAGTGTCACCGTCACGAAGACAATGCACCTTAGCACATTGCTTCCAAAAAGCTTCCTCTTGGGCCAAAAGAGAACTAAGACGGGCAATCACCTCCTTATAATTCAAGGTGTCATTATGATTAGTGGATCCTCGTAACACCTCCAGTTCATCCCTACAACGCTGAATGTCTAGCCGGTACCTCATCCGCAACTTCCTCCCCCACATATCAATGGCTGCCATACAACTCTCCACCTTCCCCATAAAGTCTTGCTCCTCAAAACGAGACCAGCATCAAAACCCTGTTATCCATCGCGAACGTTGCATCAAAACCCAATCTTGCACAAATCTCTTCAATTTTGTTAGCATGTACCAAGGTCTCGCTAAGAAAAATAATATCCAGTTGGTATGTCCGAACGAGGTCACGTAACGACGGAACTGCTCGTGAGTTACCCAAGCCCAAACAGTTCCAACTGATGAAGCTCATTGATCCTGGCAAGCTCCTCTGCCAGAGCCCACCTTTAAAAAATGCGCGTCGTCCTTGTTGTTGTTATTGGTATTCGTTGATTTGGTTGAACTTGTCTTGCCAGAGTTTGTCGCAAAACAAGTCCCCCCCCATCAGCATTAATTTCTTTTCCTGTATCGTCGTTCCTCATACGTTTACGATCCACCTCCAACGCCACCTCAGCTGCCATCTCAACATCATTAAAATTAGTTGGCGTCGTATCGGACTGGGACGATTTCTTTGGAAACAGGCTTGATGGATTCTTGAAAATTTCGGCCAGATAATCAACGCTATTAATTCCCTCATTCATTCCTTCCTTATTTGAACCTGACGCACCATCATCAATTCCCCCTCATCATTGCACCATTATTGCCATGCAAAAAGTTCGGTAACTGACTCCCAGAATTGTGGAACTCATTAACTGCCTGATTTGGAGCCTGCCATGGTTGGCCCCCCTCCCTCTACCACCGTGCACCGCCACCACTGCCACCACGACGAATCTCAGCCTTCATTTCAGGACCCCAATTTCGTACACCATCGTCATGAACCAAATCACCACCGTGCATACGCTCTTTCATTATGTGCGATCTAATAGGACGATCCGTGTGGAAACGCCCCACCAAGGTTAACACTGTTGGCCCTACCTTGTTCCTCCTCCGCCCCTTCGATATCGACCACCACCGTAGGTTCCATACCTTCAAACTTAATTACGAAAAAACAATGTAAGAGTGTTGAACAAAAAATCCCTAACTCGGTGCAAAACGAAAGCGAAAGAAAGCTGCAACTTCTCACTAAGAGAGAAACTTCTCACAAGGGAAAGGAAACCCCAGGAGAGAATTAGAGTATCCTTGGTAAATGTAACCACCCACCTTTTAATCATAACCACCCATGTAAATCTATATATATATATATATATATATATATATATATATATATATATATATATATATATATATATATATATACACTATAGATTGTATTGACACGTGGTAGCAAACCATAACTAGCCCTAATACCCGTGCGATGCACGGGGTCGGCTAAATCTCGTTTGTGTAAAATATAGTCCTTTTTAGTTTCGACCATTGCTGACTACCCTTAAAGTGTCACAACACTTTCAATTAAAGATTAATATCTACTCGTGCTTAAGAGCAAATTTCTAACTGGCCAACACCGAGTTTGTCTACTGCGGGAATCGAACCCGAGAGCACCAGGTCGACCGTCGTGTCCCAAGGTAGCTTATGCCACTGGGCCAGCGGTGTTGGTTTGTAAAATATATTGTCTAATAACTGTGAATAAAAATTAAATTATAACTATAAATTAAATAAGTAGATTAAAAAATTAAAATGGAACATTTACAAAGGCATTGAAATTGAACATCCATAGATAAAAAGAAACAGTCTAAAGAATTTTAATAACATAATCTGCATTCATCAAATATAAATATAAAAACTTAACTCGTAATTAGAAAGAAAAGAAGACAACACAATTAGAAAGTGAAACACGTGGGTATTATGCAGAGTTGGATGAAAACTCAATAAAATAGGAGCAGCTATACAAAGTTGAAAGAAGATGATGGGGGTTCTATTGTAAATGTGGCTGAAGTTCCCGCGGGAGTCAATTCTGCAACGCGATACTCGAATACAAAAGAAAGATAAAAATATATTACCAATTTAAGTATATTTCTTATACATGTTGGTGCAAAATGACCAAAATAAAGAAGATAACACAAATCAAAAGTGAAACTCATGGGTATCGTGCAGTGTTGAATGAAAACTACCAATAAAATAGAAGCGCCTATAGAAAGTTGAAAGAATATGATGAGGGGGATTCTACTGTAAATGTGGCTGAAGTTCCTGTAAATAAAAATTAAATTATAACTTAAAATTAAATAAGGAGATTATAAAATTAAAAAGGGACATTAACAAAAGACATTAAAAATGAACATCAATAGATAATAAGAAGAAAATGTGTTAAGAATCTTAAAAACATAATCCATATTCAATAAATGTAAATATAAAAACTTAACCCATAATTAGAAAGAAAAGAAAACAACACAAATAAAAAGTGAAACACGTGGGTATCATGTAGAGTTGGATGAAAACCAACAATTAAAATAGAAGTAGCTATACAAAGTTAAATAAGATGATGGGGTTATACTCTAAATATGGCTGAAGTTCCCGCATATTAACCCATAATTAGAATGAAAAGAAGACAAAAAAGTTTGAAAGTGAAACACATGGGTATCATCCATGGTTGGATGAAAACCACCAATAAAATAGACGCAGCCATACAAAGTTGAAAGAAGAGGATGAGGGTTCTATTGTAAATGTGGCTGAAGTTCTCGTGGGAGTAAATTCTGCGAGTTCCCGCAGGAGTAAATGTTGTAACATGATTTTCGAATATAAAAGAAAGATAAAAATATAAACTTCAATTTAAATATGCTTCGAATACTTGTTGGTGCAAACTGACCAAAATGATAAAAAAAAAGACAACACAAATAGAAAGTGAAACACATGGGTATCATGTAGAGTTGTATGAAAACCAACAATAAAATAGAAGCACCTATACAAAGTTAAAAAAATATGATGAGGGTTCTATTGTAAATGCGACTGAAGTTCCTGTGAATAATAAATAAATTATAACTATAAATTAAATATGAAGATTATAAAAATAAAAATAAACATTAACAAAAACATTAAAATTGAACATCCATAGATAATAAGAAGAAAAAGTCTAAAGAATTTTTATAACATAATCATATTCATTAAATATAAATATAAAAACTTAACTCATAATTAGAAAGAAAGGAACACAATTAAAAAAGTTAAACACGTAAGTGTGATGCAGGGTTGGATGAAAACCACCAATAAAATAGAAGTACTTATACAAAGTTGAAAGAATGCGATGGAGGTTCTAGCGTAAATGTGGTTGAAGTTTCTGCGGTAGTAAATGTTAATGGCATATTATATACTGCAAGACAAAGAAGTAAATCTCAGTAAAGATTGATGCAACCAAACACAAAGAGAGAAGTTATTTCTTTAAACCGTAAATTCTAGAAAAATTTAAAAATATATGTGATTTGATAGTGACCGAACTAAATGAGCTAGTGTCACAAAATTATTATTTCTTTTTCATCAAACTGGTTATTTAGTAACGTAACTTTGAGTAATTGAACAGTGTAGTTTTTTTTTTCGAACGCCAAACTACCCCAAAGCATATTGCCTAGCATCACACTTTGCGTATTTTGTCACGATACTAATATTTTTTCACCAAACCGGCTATTGAGGAACAAACTTTGCATATTTGAAGAGTTTAAATTTTCTAAACGCTAAAGTACCCAAGAACACACTGCTTAACATTCACACTTTACGTATTTTGTAACGAAATTATTATTTTCTTTATCAAACCAGTTATTAAGGAATAAACTTTGGATATTTGAATAGTTAAAATTTTTTCTGAGCCATAAAGTACATCAAAACACACTTCTTATGATTTCACTTTACGTATTTTGTAATGAAATTAATTTTTTTTCACCTAACCAGTCATTGAGGAATAAATTTTCCATATTTGAAGAGTTTAAAAGAAAAATTGAACGCTAAATTACCCCAAAACACACTGCTTAGCATCGTATTTTGAGGAACAAACTTTACGTAATTTGAACAAACTTTCACCTAACACACGCTAAAGTACCCCAAAACACACGAAATTATATTTTTTTTAACAAACCGATGAGAAACAAACTTTACGTATTTGAACAATTAAATATTTTTCTGAACCATAAAGTACACAAAAATATACTACTTAGCATCTCACTTTACCTATTTTGCTATGAAGTTAAATCTTTTTTTCACCTAACCGGCTATTGAGGAATAAACTTTGTAAAAAAAAATTGAATGTTGTATCCATCTCACTTTACGTATTTTGTCACGAAGTTAATTTTTTTCACCTAACCGGTTTTTGAGTAATCAGTTTTTCCTAGACTCTGAAGCGCCCCAACACACACTGCTTAGCACTGCACTTTACGTATTTTATTATGAAATTAATTTTTTCACTAAAGCGGTTATTGAGTATTGAACTACGTGTGTTTGAATAGTTAAATTTTTTTCTAAACCCTAAAATACCTCAAAACACACAATTTTTTTTGTCTAGGGCTCAAAGACCCCACTCTGGTGTCTAGGAGAAAGGGACCCTAAATAATCCAGAGTTTGATCGGGACGTAAGTAAAATCTGACTCCAATTTGTTCCACCACCGGAGTTCAAACCCGAGTATTAGTCGAGTCTGCCCCTTTAGATAAGTGTATTTTAAAACACACAATTTAAATTATAATGACAATAAGACAAAAAAAAAAAAAGGAAAAGCATGAAAAAAAAAACTTGATGAATTCGGCGCTCGGCATGACAAGCCGCTTATAATGTTTAGATAATAATAACCATATTTTAAAATGTAATATCACAGAGGCAGTTTGCTTATGATATTTTTAATATATGCATGAGTTGTATGTGGTTGACGTTATTAGTTGATTGGTTAAATAATTGTTTATCAATAATTTATTTCTCCCTCTTTTTTGTCATCAAATAAAAAGAGAAAAATAGATTACTACCAAAATAAAATATCAAATAGGATCAAAGTTGAGATATCATTTATAAAAATAACTTTAAGAAAATTGTGCCAAAAGAAAATTATACAGAGGTAAGGTAAACAAAAAAATAGGTTATCCTAATGCTTCTTAAGGGTTTGTAACAGCTCCATCATAATTGTTTGAACATTTGCATGTGAAGATGTGATATGAGCTTCAATTCTTTGACCAAAAGATTCTAGATGAGCCTCAAGCTATTCTATGGTCACAAATTGAGTAGAGGATGCACTAGCAATAGCATTCAGAGCTTCAGTAGAAGTATGTTCTTCTGCAGGTGGAACATATAGTATTAGAATTAGATTGGAAAGCATTTCCATTTCAGCTTGTTCCCTTAGTCTTGAATGTTCTGCCGGGGCCAGCTAGGTTTCTAGGTTGAACCTTCATCCATTTCATTGTTTTAGCATACCTTCATTAAGCTTTATCTGTGCTTGCATAAAACCAATTTTGGGTCATGTGGGAGAAATTTAGGGCTATAAGAATGGGTAACTTTGTCGAGTTAAATGACCGGTTTTTGAGGTCATAACTTGCACTAAATATCGTCCACTCACTTGCTCTCTATTGATAGGATTGAGTGTGATTTATGATATTAAGCAAAAAAAAAAACTTCGTTCCTTAACCACAGATTTGTACCACAATGATTAGATGTCACTAACCACAAATATGCATAGCAATGGTTAGTGGCCACTAACCACAGATATGCATAACTGTGGTTAGATGCCAATGGTTAGATGTATCTAACCACAAATGCATAGCAATGGTTAGTGGCCATTAACCACAGATATACATAACTGTGGTTAGATGCCACTAACCACAGTTTTGCATAACAATGGTTAGAGTGCACCAAAACCCAGATTTCGCAATTCAACACCAAATCATACAAATGAGTAGTGAATCTTATGCGAAATTTCATAAGGATCCCAAATATACCATCAATTTGAACAAAAGATGCGAAGAACTTAAGCAAAAATCAAAACAACAGATCAAAATCGCGCCTAGGTTTTGTAATTAGGGAAACACTTAATGCTCAACCAAATTTCAACAAATCAGTTGTACATGGTGCAAAATTACTGCAGAGCCAGAACTCGAATCCACAGAAATAACGGAGAAACGAAGATTCTCGCCAATAGTTTTGGATCTCGCCAGAAACGAGGATTCTCATGCGAAAATGATTTGAAGAATGTGATTCGAAAAACGATTGAACAGATGAAGATGAAGAACAGACGAAAAACGCAGGCATCCATGGATTCGATTGAAGAACAGAAGAAGAAGGAAGATGAAGATCGCATATTAATTTTACGTTTACTGAAAACAGAGTGCACATTTACATAAACACCATTATTTAAGTTTAACTGTTGCATCCAATTTTCTTAACAAATAATGAATCAAAGGGCTAAGAATTAATTAGTAACAAATACTAAGCTATTTGCTAAGTACCGTAAGCCACATCCGATAGGATTCATTGCAATTGCAAGTTGCAATTTCCTTGTCATAGCCATCAAACAAATGAGTGATTTTTTAGCCTCAAATTCTACGAAAAGTGAGTGGTGCCTACCAAATTCCACTCTAAATTAAGTGGTATTATAGATTTTGAATAATCACAGACAATTAACTAATGCATGGCCATTCTTGTTCACTATTAAAATAGATTTTAGCTTTTCAAATCAAATTTGTATGGTAAAAGACTCTCAAGTTTTTGAAATTTTACTAAAGAAATATAAAAGCATGCACACAATTTTTGCATTACTTTTCTCGCAAGTGAACTCCTTTCCTCATTTCAATTTACAGACAAATTAATAAACATGAATTGTATTTTTTTTAGTATTGCAATGCATGGTTTCCTTATTTTAGTTAACAACTGCGAATTACAAAGTTAACCCAAAGTTACTTATATAAGGGTCAAGTACATAGGCTATAACACCCTCAATTTCACAAACTTGGTGGCCAAGTTTGGCACAAAAATATCTCACCCTCCCCTCCTTATCCTTGTTGGCCGAACCCCTCTTCCTCCTTGTCTACATATTATTCTAGGTGTGTGGTGCTTCGAGCTTTTGAGTTTGAGCAAGTATTGAAGTATATTTTGGTGACTGGGTGAAAGAATGAAGGAGGTCAACATTCTCCCCTCTCTTCCTAAGCCTCCTAAGGCTTCGATCATGTGATTTCACACATAAAATAGTTTATTTGTGTTACACTAAAAATACGTGATCAGTAACCATGAAGAAAAGATATCCTGAAAAGAACGAAATTTTGATGTTAAAAACTTGGAAGAAGCTGTTGGCTTTAAGCTTGAAAACAATGAGAAAGAAATTTGTTTCATTTTACTTAATGTGTTGGTCTTTCAACCTAGGAAAAATTAGTTTTGGAAAGTTTTGATAATCGAAACTTTAGATAAACTTTAACAATCTTTGAGAAAGTATCTAACTTCGAAGTTTTCAAAGTTTAAGGTTGTAAAGTTTTGAAGAAGATATTTTAAAAAAATATTAGTGAAGAAGCCTAAAGTTGTTTAGGAAGAAGTGTAAGGGAAAACTAGTGGCCAAAAAACCTTAGTTGTCATCTTGTTACTTCTTGAATGCGAGAGTAGAGAAAGGGGGAGGTTGCGAGAGTAGAGAAAGGGGGAGGTAGCCCCTGTGTATTATATTAATTGTGAACAAAAAACAAATTACACGGGAGAGAACATACTTCCCTAATGTTGGCCTCACCGAACTGCTAACAAATAGAAAGTATGCAAAAAGATCCTAAGTCGTGATCTAAACCTCCTATTTATAATACATAGGAAGTCGGAGTAAGGAAATACTAAAATCTAACCTAAGAAACTAACTAAACAGAATTGCTCTAACTGAATAACAGACTCTCCTAATGTTATTGCGTTCTATTCTTTTACAAGGACAACCGGGCTTCAGTAAGGGCCGGTTCTTGGCCTAACAATTCTAGCTTGGACCATCTCCTCAACTTGTTTCTCAAACTCATTTTTTTGCAAGTGAGGCTATCTATATGGTCTCACGTTAATTGGGTCTACCCCTGTTTTGATAGGGATATGTGGTCTATGTCTCTTTTAGGAGGTAGTCCCTTAGGTTCCTCAAATACATTAGCAAACTACTCAATTAGGTGTTTCACATCTCCTTGTCTATCCTCGTTTTCTATGCTTCCAAGAGTGCAAGCATTAGTCTCATACCTGCATGGTGAGTTCCAAACCCCAATAAAAGCTTCTACTTCTACCATTATCAATATTAGTAAACCTTTGTAGCATCAGTAGTTACAAGAAGAGGTTCATCACATGGGAGGATTCAAGGATGTTGAGTCATCCGAGTGATGATCCTCTTCTTGTGATTGCTGACGCTAAGAAGCTCATTGACCTGACTAATGTTGATAAGTGTCTTCCCCTTCTTGTTTATGTATCTCGAGAAAAATGCCCGAGATACGATCACAACAAAAAGGCAAGCTCCATGAATGTCTTAATTCGAGTCTCAGTTGTAATTTCTAATGCTCCATTTATACTCAATCTTCATTGTGATCACTATATCTATAATTCAAAGATATAATGATCATAATCAAGATTGAGTATAAATGCACCATTAGACATTACAGTTTAGGCTCCAACCAACGCATTCATTGCACATACCTTTTTGTTGTGATCGTATCCCAAACGCTTTTCTCGAGAAACATAAACAAGAAAGGAAAGGCAGTTGTCAAGATTAGTAAAGTCAATGAGCTTCGTCGCGTCAATAGTTACAAGAAGAGGTTTATCACTTCGAAGGAATCAAGGATGTCGAGTCATTCGAGTGATGAACCTCTTCTTGTGATTGATGACGCTATAAAGCTCATTGACCTGACTAATGTTGATAAGTGTCTTTCCCTTCTTGTTTATGTATCTCGAGAAAAACGTCCAAGATACAATCACAACAAAAAGGCAAGTTCCATGAATGTCTTAGTTCGAGCCTCAGTTGTAATTTCTAATGCTCCATTTATACTCAATCTTAATTGTGATCACTATAACTATAATTCAAAGATATAATGATCATAGTTAAGACTAAGTATAAATGGACCATTAGACATTACGGTTTAGGCTCCAACCAACGCATTCATTGCACATACCTTTTGTTGTGATCATATCACAGACGCTTTTCTCAAGAAACATAAACAAGAAAGGAAAGACAGTTGTCAAGATTAGTAAAGTCAATGAACTTCGTGGCGTCTGTAGTTACAAGAAGAGGTTCATCACTTCGAAGGAATCAAGGATGTTGAGTCATCCAAGTGACGATCCTCTTCTTGTGATTACTGACGCTAAGAAGCTCAATGGCCTATTGTTGATAAGTGTCTTCTCCTTCTTGTTTATGTATCTTTAGAAAAACGTCTGAGATACGATCACAACAAAAATGCAAGTTCCATGAATGTCTTGGTTCGAGCCTCATTTGTAATTTCTAATGGTCATTGTCAAGATTGAGTATAAATGGACCATTAGGCATTACAGTTGATGCTCGAACCAACGCATTAATGGCACCTACCTTTTTGTTGTGATCGTATCCCAGACGCTTTTCTCGAGAAACATAAACAAGAAAGAGAAGATAGATATCAACATTAGTAAGGTCAACTAGTTTCTAAAGGTTCCTTGTACAGTCTCTTAGATTTCATGTCTTTGATTGATAGGCATCTGACCTGAGATAGATGTAGTCAGGAAGACTATTGATCCTAACCTTGAACTCGTCATACTCACAATTCAAACATTAAGGTATGCAATTCTATGAAGAAGTTTCATTCTTGGGGTAGTAAGAAGGGCATTGTTAAGCGAGAAGAATATTTCAACTAAACCAATAGTCCATTTGAGAACCAATTAAGCGAGAAGGAATATTTCAACTAAACTCGTAGCCCATTTCCAAAGGAAGGGAAGAAGGGAAGTCTGATCTTCCAGGCATATATATCTTTGTCTCCACCGTCGATTTTGAGAACAACCACCTCTTGTAACTGCAAACACTATCTTGTCTATTTTAGCTACTGATTACCCCATTGAGAAGCTCTCTTGATATATTTCTAACGATGGAGGGGCAGTTCTAACTTTTGACGTAATGGCTGAAGCTGCTAACTATTCTTAGGTATGGGTTCCTTTCTGTTGAAAACATGATATATAGATCCTAGGAATCATGAATCATACTTCAACAAAAAAATTGACCTTTAAAAAATAAAGTGCGGTCAGATTTTGTCAATGATCATAGACGAGCAAAGCGTGAGCAGGATGAGTTCAAAGTTAGGATAAGATGCAAGTCAGATGCATATCAATCAAAAGTGGAAATCAAGGACATGAAAGCTAGAAGATAGAACAAGGAAGATGAAACTTTAGAAACTAAAGGTCAAAAAAAAGCAACATATATGCCTGACGGTGCTCATTGGATAGGAACTTGGTTGAATCCAACAACTGAGCACTCAAAAAGTCACCAGCATAATTCAGGTGATGTTGAGTCATCCGAGTGATGTAGCTCTTCTTGTGATTGCGGACGCTAAGAAGCTCATTGACCTGACTAATGATGATAAGTGTCTTCCCCTTCTTGTTTACGTATCGCGAGAAAAACGTATGGATAGATCACAACAAAAATGCAAGTTCCATGAATGTCTTGGCTCGAGCCTCAGTTGTAATGTCTAATGGTCCATCTATACTCAATCTTCATTGTGATCACTATATCTATAATTCAAAGATATAATGATCATAATTAAGATTGAGTATAAATGCACCATTAGACATTACGGTTTAGGCTCCAACCAACGCATTCATTGCACATACATTTTTGTTGTGATCGTATCCCAGACACTTTTCTCAAGAAACATAAACAAGAAAGGAAAGACAATTGTCAATATTAGTAAAATCAATGAGCTTCTTAGCATCAGTAGTTACAAGAAGTTCATCATTTCGAAGGATTCAAGGATGTTGAGTCATCCGAGTGATGATCCTCTTCTTGTGATTGCTGACGCTAAGAAGCCCATTGACCTAACTAATGTTGATAAGTGCCTTCCCCTTCTTGTTTAAGTATCTCGAGAAAAACGTTTGAGATACGATCACAACAAAAATGCAAGTTCCATGAATGTCTTGGTTCGAGCCTCAGTTGTAATTTCTAATGGTCCACTTATACTCAATCTTCTTGTGATCACTATATCTATAATTCAAAGATAAAATGATCATAGTCAAGACTGAGTATAAATGGACCATTAGGCATTATAGTTGAGGCTCAAACCAACACATTAATGCCACCTACCTTTTTGTTTTGATCGTATCCCAGACGCTTTTCTCGAGAAACATAAACAAGAAAGACAAGATAGATATCAACATTAGTAAGGTCAACTAGATTCTAAAGGTTCAACTTCGTTGTACAGTCTCTTAGATTTCATGTCTTTGATTAATAGGCATCTGACCTGAGACAGATGGAGTCAGGAAGTCTATTGATCCTAACCTTGAACTCGTCATACTCACACTTCACTCTATGATCGTTGACAGAATCTGACTGCACTTTGTTTTTGTAAGGGTCTATTTTTAAGTTGAAGTATGATTCAAGGTTCCTGGGCACTAGTCCCGCCAATTAACTAAAACTGCTCATTTCTCCACCATTCTTCTAGCTCGACCACTTAATCTCAAGCACTGCAAACATGAATGAAATGATTGTTATGCCTAATAGATAAGAGAGGAATGTGACATTGAGTGTTTGCACAATGAATTGGCCAGAGAAGACGGATAGTGCAAGAAGGAAGCAGTAGATAATTATGGATATGGATGTGAAAGGACAAATTCCAACATTAAGGTATGCAATTCTATGAAGAAGTTTCATTCTTGGGGTAGAAAGATGGGCATTGTTAAGCGAGAAGAATATTTCAACTAAACCAATAGTCCATTTGAGAACCACTTAAACGAGAAGAATATTTCAACTAAACCCGTAGCCCATTTCCAAAGGAAGGGAAGAAGGGAAGTCTGATCTTCCAAGAATATATTTCTTTGTCTCCACCGTCGATCTTGAGAAACAACTACCTCTTGTAACTGCAAACACTATCTTGTCAATTTTAGCTACTAATTACTCGATTGAGAAGCTCTCTTGCTATCTAACGATGGAGGGGTAGTTCTAACTTTTGAGGTAATTGCTGAACCTACTAGCTTTTCTTATGTATGGGTTCCTTTATGTTGTAAACATGATATATAGAGCCTGGGAACTTTTTAGACGGATGCCACTTTACGGTTTTGATACACCCCAGTCTATATAGCACCACCGAGGTTGTTGTTCTTGTTGCTATGGCCGACAAAAAAAGCAAGCAGTAGTGGCTAGCACCCGTGAAGAGAAACGTGCGATGACAATGGGTGATTCTGATGATGAAGAAATGAATCTATTTTTGTTCCCTGAGGAATTTGGAAACTCGAAATTCCTAATTGATCTTATGGAAAAGCAAGAAACAAACTGTTGTTGCAAGGTCAAGCACTGAAGTTGAGTATCGTGCTATAGCTAATGCAACTTGTGAAATTGTATGGTTAAGGAATTTGCTTCAATAGTTGAAATTTTGTGAGACTTGTCCTATGGAACTTGCTTGGGAGAACCAATCAGCTTTGGATCTCTCACCAAATCCACTATTTCATGAGAGAACTAAACACATGGAGGTTGACTGTCACTTCATTAGAGAGGAGAGTCTCTCGGGCATCATCAAGACTTCCTTTGTCAGCTCTAATGATCAACTCACAGACATGCTAACTAAGTCCTTATGAGGCCCTAGAATAACGTATATATGTAACAAGTTGGATGCCTCTAACATATATGCTCCAGCTTGAGGGGGAGTGTTGATTGATTATGTAATTATTTAGAATGATTGGTTTCCTTAGTTAGTTGATTTTGTACTTATAAGGTTGATTACATCTCTCGTGTATCTATAAAGTATAAATCCTATTGAATAATCTAACAAATATTCAGTTTCAAGTTTAACAAAAGCCCGACCAAGGAATGTATACTAGAATATCAGATCCAATCTGGGTACGATAGTTATCAACCATCTAGATTGAGGGGAGTGATGAAGATCAGCAAAGATTCCATGAATTTGAATTAGCAATGATATGGAGATCAATTCCCCTTATTTATAGGCTAGATTATTGCTCTCATTTCTATCCAATGTATTCTATATATATCTCTCATGTATCATTCAAACGATTCAAGGAAAATAAATATATAAATATATTTCCGCACAAGTAAGAACCAAATTTGTAAATGTCTTACCTATTCTAACTGTAACTACATATTTATGTCATATTCAAGATGATACCTGTCTATTACCATTAAATTTTGATGATAACAAACACTGTTTTTTATTGACAGAATTATGATGACAAACACTTAGAAACAATTATTCTAATGATTTTGATTAAGAGTGCAAAGCAACATGGAAGGGGGCGGAGAAGGCATCATAAATCAGAACAATGAAATAGCACAGAAATGACAAGAGAGAAGCAGCATTATCATAAAAAAACTAGAAGTAACACAGAGGGCAAAGCAACTAGGAGCAGCAAATAACCTGAGAAACTTTATCAACAAAAATCTAGCTTAATTTTCTCCAGATTCTGTTATCTCATGCTTGTATGATTCCAATTCTTTAGTGTTTGCAACTCTTCCTGCAAATACAAATAAAATAAAACAAACAAATTAAAATGGTTGGCCAATAACCTGTGACCAGTTACAAGGAGCAGCTAAATCATACTTCTCTCATTCAGTCTTGTGAGTTTTATACAAGGAGCAGCAGTTACTACCTAATAAAATGAGAAGTGGACTGATAAAAGCAGATAATTAGTTTAAATTAAAATGGTTGGCCAATAACCTGTGACCAGTTAAAATTGAAATTAAGGACATCCATAAATAGAATGATAAACATAAGAAAAAAAGAGTCTTCTAAGTTGGAGCAACTAAAGATATTGGTGGCAGAATTACCCATTCTGCGTGTTCCAGAAAAGGGTAATGGGGGAAGAGTACTTCAAATGGACTTCTTAAACTCATGGGGCTAGACTTTGAAAAAATCTAGAATTTTCTTCGGTCTAGTTTGAAGAGTTGGACTCTTGGGAGACAGAAATACACAAAGATCCTAAGTTACAAAGTATGATACAACATTTAATACAAGATCCCAATGCTCGTCCAGGCTATACATTTCGGAGTAAGTCTATAAGGGGAGGTTGGTGCTACTAGGGGTAGCAATAGGCCCGGTCATGCTTCGTAAGGCATATTTTTAAAGCCTTGTGAGGCCTTTTTAAAGGCTTGATGAAGCCTATTTAAAATCCTTTTAAGCATTAAGGCCGAAGTAAACAAATAAGCCTACTACTAAATAGGCCAAATCTTATGAAGGCCTAAGCACGACAATAATTATTTCTCTCATGGTAATTTAACTTGTCCTTTTCTACTTCATATAAGTTACTGTTGTGTCTTTTACCGTTTACCAATCACTGGATGGATCACCGGAAAATGAAAACTGAAAATAAAATAAAATAGTAAGCATAAATGCCAAATAACATTATACTGCACAATTAATGAATAGTGTCTTCATACTATATGGAAAATTTACATAGAAAAGAGAGAAAGGACAATACTTAATGGGATCACCGTATTTAGATTCTGGGTATCTTTTATAAAACTTTTTCACATAAATATCCTCGGGAAGAGTGATGGTCATAATTTTGCCCCCAGATCAAGGAAATGTTGCTGGTGGTGCCCTAGTAAGCACATTAAAAACAAAATATTAGACAAATTCTTAATCTTCCAAAAAAATAAAAGAAATAAGCCATAAAAGGATTAACAATGTTGAGATATGCACTGATTTATCACTTCATTATTAGGATACTCTTCTGATTAGATATAATCAAGTTTGTATTAGGATTGATTTAGTCCAGATTTACTCTCTTAATTAAGGGATTCTCCTTGTACAATTCTTGTCTATAAATATAATCATGCTAAGAGCTAATCTCTCAAGCAATTCATATCCTAAATATCATTCTTTACAAACACTACTAAAATAAACGTTTAAAGTCAAAATGCAGTGGCAAACACATGACATCCCAAAAAATCCTAAATAATTAAACTTGTAGTGCAACGTAGATTCAAGCCTGACAAAAACAAAGAACATCCCAAGCACTAAAATCCTTATCAGAAAAAAATAATTAAATAAATTATCAAAAATGAAAAAAAAATTCCAAAATAAAGAGATATGCATTAACAAAAAAATATTGTTGTGCAGCAAAAGAGGAGTCACTGATAAAAACCTAGATGGGAAATTCCCAAATGGCACAATAAAAAACTAAAATAGATATTAAAAGGCGTCAATCAATGTTATCAAGATCGCGAGTTAACTCGCTAACGCGTAGGATCGTACGATTCATGGAGTGGTCTTCGTGCGCAGTGTCGAACAGGATCGGAGATGGCAGAATCGGAGGCGGCGCGGTGGGATCGGTCGCGTTCGCACGCTGGGATCGTGGTTGCCGTTTTCGTTTTTTGCAAGTCTATCACGCGAAGAAGATAACTTCTTTCCGGGTCGGGTTGCGCGTAAAAGGCCCAAACCTAATTTTTTCAGTAAAGCCCAATTAAAATCCTAATTATTTTAGTCTATAAAAAACCTAATATTCTATACTAACTACAAAGCGTAAAACAGAAACCCACGCACGCACGCACGAAGTAACAGAGTGACGCACGAAGAAACAGAGTGACGCGAAGAAAACAGAGTGACGCGAAGAAAACAGTACCACGTTCTTCTTCTTCCTACGAGCAAGCAACAGTTCCTAGTAACGTTCTTCTTCTTCCCATACATTCTTTCTTCTTCCTTGGACGACGTTCATCATCATCTTCTCCGTAAGTAATATTCTTGCTTGCGTGAAGACCAGTTTTAATGGCTTCTGGCAGTGGCCAACGCTCATCACCTCCTAACGTGGCTCCAGTCAATGCTGCTGATGGTGCAGAGAATGCTTCGCCGTCAATACCCGTTGTTGATGGCAGCGGCGCAGTGCCTAAAAATGCTGCAGGACAGAAAACAGACATAGCATGGAAGCACTGTGTTCTAGTTTGTGCAAAGACTAGACGGGTGAGATGCAAATACTGTCAGAAGTCGTTTACGGGAGGAGTTTATCGGATTAAACATCAATTAGCGGGGACTAATAAGGATGCTGCTCCTTGCAGAGCTGTCCCGGAAGATGTTAAGAAATTAATGCTCGAAGTTTGTATACGTTTGCAATCCAACCTGATTAACAAGCAAGACCTTGAAGGAGGAGGAGGACCTAGTGTTGTTAATGTTGAACCAGAGCTAACCAAAAGAAAAAGTGAAGAAGTGACACTGAACCCAGCCAATATTTTCAAGAAACGAGGAGTAGGAGTTAGCTCTCAGCAAACTATCAACAGCATGCTTAAAAAGGACTTGAGGGAAGATGCATGTAAGGAGATTTCTCTCTTTCTTTACAACAATGCTATACCTTTCAACGTGACCAACAGCGATGAATTTCGGAGGATGTTTGAAGCAGTTGCTAGACACGGGCAAGGATTCAGGCCACCATCTTTTCATGAGGTTAGAGTTAAATACTTGAATTATCATGTAGAAAAGATTAATGGTGATTTAGATGAACATAGAGCTGTTTGGAAGAAGCTAGGTTGTAGTATTATGACTGATGGTTGGACCGATAGGAGAAAAAGAACTATAATTAATTTCTTGGTGAATAGTCCTAAGGGAACTGTTTTTTTAAAGTCAATTGATGCATCTAATATAAGTAAGACTGCTGATAGAGTTTTTAAGATGATGGATGATATTGTTGAGGAGGTTGGGGAAGAGAATGTTGTCCAAATTGTTACAGACAACGCTGCTAACTACAAAGCGGCCGGAGACTTGTTAATGCAAAAGCGTAAGCAGATGTATTGGACTCCTTGTGCAGCTCACTGCATTGACCTGATGTTAGAGGACTTTGAAAAGAAAATACCACTTCACAAGGATACAATTGCAAGTGGTAAAAAGATCACCACATTTGTTTATTCAAGAACTAGCTTGGTTTCTTTATTGCATAAATTTACCAAAGACGGTGATTTGATTAGACCTGCTATGACTCGTTTTGCCACCTCATATTTAACCTTGGGATGTTTGAATGACAATAAAGCATCACTAGTTAATATGTTCAATTCAAGTGAATGGAAGTCTCTTAAGATTGCAAAGACTCCGGAAGGGATCTTGGTGGAAAAAGTAATTATGGATAAGTAGTTTTGGAAAGATGTTGTGAATTGCATGAGGGGTGCTTTTCCCCTAATTAGGGTGCTGCGATTAGTGGATTCAGAAGAGAAGCCAGCCATGGGATTCATTTATGAAGAGATGGACAGAGCTAAAGAGAAGATTCGACCATCCTTCAACAGGGTCGCCGCACGGTAACAATCTTATCTTACACTTTTTCTGTTTTTATAATTTATACACCAAATTTGAAATATAATTCAACTTTTTTTCTTTTCTTTTTTAGCTACATTCCAATATGGAATATCATTGATGACAGATGGGATAGGCAACTTCATAGGCCATTGCATGCTGCAGGCCTTTTTCTTAATCCTATATTTCGTTATGTTCCTGGATTCATTATTGATAAAGAAGTTACGGACGGCATGTATGCCTGCTTGAATAGGATGGTGGTAGACTTGGAAAAACGTGGTCAGATTGATCTTCAGCTTGAACAATTCAAAGACAGGACTGGATTATTTGGTAGTGACTTAGCTACAATTGCACTTAAAACCAAAACACCAACGCAATGGTGGGATTCATATGGAGGTGCATGTCCAGAATTGCAGTCGTTTGCTATGCGGGTACTGAGTTTGACTTGTAGCTCGTCCGGTTGTGAGAGAAACTGGAGTGCCTTTGAAAGGGTAAGAATTCGAATTATGAAATATTTGTATTTCATTCCTTCAATTCCTAAGTATCTTACTTGTTTTAATCCAATTCAATTTGTTTTCTTTAGGTCCACACTAAAAAAAGGAACCGTCTAAAGCAAAAAACCATGAATGATGTAGTATATGTCTTGGCTAATTCAAAGTTGGGTAAAAAGAAGGAAGTTAGGAAGTCAACCAACTATTTTTATGAGGAGATTGATTCTGATGATGAATGGGTTGAGAATGTGGGAGATATCAATGAAGACATCTTACATGATGTTGAAGATGGCAATGGAGTTGGAGTTGGAGTTGGATTTGGAGATGTTGGTGATGATTTGGATGTTCCTCCTAGTCCTACTAATCATTATGCCATTGATGAAGAAGAGAATGAGGATGAAGCTAGTGATGAAGATGACTATGCTAATCCTGGATTGAATGATATCATAGATATTTAGATGGCTTAAAGGTCATTTTGGCCCCTGCAAAATACACGTTAATCCATCTAGGCCCCTGCAAAAAAAAAACTTTAAAGAAGCCCCTGCAAAATCGTTATTTGTTCAGTTAGGCCATCGCTGTTAGTTTACCCCTAACGCTGTTACTGGTAGCCTACGTGGACTTCTGACTTGGCATCCACTCTGAACACGTGTGTAGCCACGTGGTTTGATTAAAGGTCACTAGGTTTCTTCTTCTATCTCTCTCTGAAAGCCATTAGAGTTCTACTCTTCAGCTCAGTTGATTGACGAAGGAAGAGGGTGCAGGAAGAAGACGACGGAAGACGACGGAAGAGGGTGCGGGAAGAAGACGACGGAAGAGGGTGCAGGAAGAAGCTGCTGATTGACGAAGGAAGAAGACGACGCTTCATTTTGGAAAAAAAACAGGTTTGTACATGCTCTCGTACTCTATTGTTGTGTTGTCACTACTGTTTTCATTTCTGGGAAAGGGAAAGGGGACCACCGTGTCATTGAGTGTGGTGTTGAAGTTTGGAAAGATTCTTTAATGCTTCTGCTTCTGCTTTATCCCTTTTATTTTAAACTGAAAAGTCTATTTTATCCCTTTTCTAGTATAACTTGTTTAATGTCTATTTTGGTTCACTGATGGGCACCCTTTTTCTTACAGTAATGTCTATTACCGTTGTCTCCCACCATGGTGGAAAGTTTATTAAGAAAGAGACACTAGAGTACGAAGGAGGGGGTGAAACAGCTATTAAAGGTCAAGATGTGGACAAATGGAGTTATTTTGAAGCTACTGATATAGTGAAGGATTTAGGGTATCAGTCTGGTACATATAGATTATGGTGGAAAGCTAATGAAGATGGGTTATTTAGGAATATTTTAGGTGATGTTGATGCTTTAGATATAGCAGAGTATGCTACAAATAGGGGAGTTGAAGCTCATATATACGTAGAGCACTTTGAGCTATTTGGAAGTGTTGTTAATGAAATCAATGAGGAGGAACAGTATGCTAATGAGGAAGACAAAGATGAGGAATCCAATGATGATTACAGTGATGATGAACTTAAGGGTGTCCATTTAGATGATAGTGAAGAGGAGAGAGCACATGGGAAAGATGATGGTTTTGGTCCTGAAGATGAACACAACAGTGAGGAAGGAAAATCAGAAGAGGAACCACATACACCATATAGATTTCCATCACCACATACACCATATAGATCTCCTAGTGGGTCTAGAATTGTGATCAATGGCACCCCATATAGAGTGAAGTGTAGGGCAAAAAGAACACCATATTAGAATAGTCTATTTAAATATAGGTTGTTTTTTTGGTACCCCTCTTATATTATCTACTCCTAAAATGATCGAACGGACGAAACTACTCCTTAAATCCACAAAATTTCTGGAAATACCTCAAATCCAGATAAATCCGGAAGGATGTTTTTTTGATTTTCCGAAAATATCGCATTTTACGGTATTTCCGGAACACATTTTACATTCCGAAAAGCCGCGTCGACATTACACTTCACGAAATCACTTGCTGGTCGAGACCCTACTGCAAGTAATTTCCGGAACACATTTTACATTCGTGAAGTGTAATCTCTTGAAGATGCAGTCCATAATCAAGAGATAATGAAAAACTACTTCAAGAGAGATTATCACCACACGACCAACAAACGTGTGAAACAAGTTCCAAACGTCAAGATGTGTTGACCAAGAGACTTCAAACACAAGAGGGGGGTGAATTGTGAATTTAAAAATAGCACTTAAAATTAAACTCTTAAAAAGATTTTGATCAATTAATAAAGCGCTTAAGAGAGTTTGAATTGAAATAACAATAATAAGACAATGAAAATAACTTGCAAGGAAATTAAGGAGAAGAAGGGATAGAAGATGACACAAAGAGATTTATACTGGTTCGGCCAAACCACAGGCCTACGTCCAGTCCCCGAGGAATGCTCCAAGGGATTTCAACTAATCACTAGCTTTTAAAACAGGTTCAGCTAGAAACCTTTACAACAAGAGAACTTACAATACCGGGATATCACCTCCCTATGTAAAACCTTTAAAACCTAGAGATATCACCTCTCTAGAAAACACCAAGAGATATCACCTCTCTTGAATACCTTGGGATCACACCCAACAAATGAGAAGAAAAAGATTTGATAGCACACTCAGTAGTGTGGATAAAACAAGTTGAAGCACAGTAATACAATATCAAACTACGTGAAATATAAAGCTCTCAAAATAAAATATATGCAAGTGAAAGAGTAGTATGAGAGTGATGAGAAGAATAATAGAATTTCAGATGCAAGTGTTAAGCGTAGGTTGAAAGTGAAGAGTGAGGCTGCTATTTATAGGCGTATAGAAGATATGACCGTTGAGTGAAATGAAGAAATGTAGAAATCGATTGTGTGCCTGAATTGCCTAAGATGGATAATCGATTTCATGCTTGATTAGATCTAGGATAAGGAGTCGATTATGTACTTAGTTAAATCATGAAAGAATTGGTTATTTGCTTTGTTAAACCATGAGAATCGATTTGTGAGCCTCAAAAGAAAAGGAAAGGAATCGATTATGAAGTAGAATGAAAAGGAGAAGGAATCGATTCTTAAGTAGAATGAAAAGGAAAGGAATCGATTCATGCTTTAACATATGATTTAAGAAATCGATTCTTGGCTTTTAAGAGAGCTTGAAAATCGATTTCATGGCCTTTAGAAAATACTATAAATCGATTCTTGGCCTTTGGTGCATAATAGAAATCGATTATATGCTTTCCAAAAATCATTTTCATATCATGTGTGCTTGTCCTATTCAATCTTGCATGCATGGGATTTGTTTAAAAATATTTTCATGCAAAATTATTTTTATGAAACATATTGTGAGTGTGTGATTTATTTTATATTTAGAGAGCTTTATTTTCACTTACAAATTGTCCTAATACACACACAACAATAAAATAACTCTTGGCTTGAGCTTGATTACATTTTTCCGCTTTTTGCAGTCTTGACCTTTTTGACCTTCTTTTGTCAATCATCAAAACTAGATTATTCCTGTCAATGCGTATATTCACATTCTCCCCCTTTTTGATGATGACAAACATCTTTAGGAGGGATTTGCTCAATGAAAGGGTTAGAATAGAAATATTTTGAAACAGTGTATATATCAGAGATAAGCGCAGATTATACTCCCCCTTTCTATATGCAAACATTTAAAGAATACTCCCCCTGAAACATGCAAATCACATAACTCTCCCCCTTTTGGCATTATCAAAAAGCGGGAAAAATAAATAAATCATGTCAAGGCATATATTCCAATGATAAGTGAAAAACAATTTTGCAAAAATTTTCAAAAGCCTCAATTTGGAACTCACCACCGTGATTACTTCGGATAGATGCAATGATCTTATCAAATTTTCGAAAAGCATCAAAAGCGTCGTTTTTATAAAAAAATAAACAAGGTCCATGTATAGCGAGAGTAATAACGAGTGCATAGTAATTTCAATCATAAGACAAGTATAAGAATGGCTAAAGTGCTCCCGGGGTCCCTTATCTTTATTTAAAGTAACGATTTGGTCCTTTATCTTTTTTTTGTCCCAAATCAGTCCTTTATGTTTTAAATTTTTGACATATAAATCCTTTTCTGTCCCAAATCAGTCCTTTATGTTTCAAATTTTTAACACATAAATCCTTTTTTTTGACACATAAATCAGCATTGTTAACGGAAAAGGATTTATGTGTCAAAAATTTGAAAGATAAAGGACTTATTTGGGACAAAAAAAACATAAAGGACTAATTCGTTACTTTAAATAAAGATAAGGGACCCCGGGAGCACTTTAGCCTATAAGAATCAAGCACAACCTTATTACCTTTGTTGCATAGATGACTAATACTTAGCAAGTTATGCTTCAAGCCTTCAACTAACAGTGCATTTTCAAAACAGAATTTAGTTTCTTACCAATAGTGCCGACGCCACCAATTTTACCTTTTGTATTGTCACAATAAAACACAAGTCCGCTTCTTTTTGGAGCTAAATGAGAGAACTTCTCTTAGTCTCCTGTCATGTGCTTTGAACAGCCGCTATCTAGATACCACTTTGAGCTTTTGGCTTTCAAGCACACCTACAACACAAAATCAATTTTTGGCTTTTGGTACCCAAAGCATCTCGGGTCCTTTTGGGTTAGTCTTGGGAATTGTGCCCTTTGGAATCCACTTCCATTTGTTATTCATATCAATATTCTTTCTTGCATTACAAATAGAAGATGTATGACCTTTTCTACCACAATAATAACATTTTGTAAAAGGGCTACTAGAAGTTATGTTGGGACTAAAAAACTTTTTGAAAGATTTTTCATGATTCTTTGGTTGATAGCCCAAACCAGCTTTATCATAAGTTCCCCTTTGGTTTCCCAAAATGATATTTAGATTATCTCTTCCCCTGGTGAATTTTGCAAGAGTGTTGTGCAAATCATCAATTTTATTTTTCAAAACATTGCACTCTTCACATTTGAAAGTACTCTCCTTTTTATTTTCATAAGAGTTGCACGAGGAGACCTCACTTACAGAAATTTGTTTTTCTTTAAGAATTTCTATTTCCTTGTTTAAAGTTTCGATTTTAGATTGAAGAGAGGAAATAGTTTTCTTTGAAGTGGAAACAATTTTTCTAAGCTTACTTGACTCATTATTTAATTATTCACAAATACTAAGCAACTCATCATAAGTTAAATCAAGTTCAGTTTCAACGGAGTTTACCTCATCTTCCTCATGCTTTGCCATGAGACATAGTTTTGCTACCTCATTCTCGGAGTCATCGGATGATTCCATATCATTTTCATCCCAAGCGATGTACGCCCTTCTTCTTTTTGATTTCTTTCGAAGATCTCTATATTTTTGACTTTGAGGACAGTCCGGCTTTATGTGCCCCTTCTTACCACATTTATAACATGTTGGATTGAAGGAAGTTCCTTCCTCATTTTTGCTTTGAGGATTTGGTTTACCTTTATACCTCATGAACTTTTTGAACATTCGAACCATTTTACTCATGTCTTCATCACTTTCATTGGAGCTGTCATAATCTTCCGTGTCACTTTCTTTGATACATGCTTTTAACGCAAGTCCTTTATTTTTCTTTTCACCTTCCTCACTTTCAATGAGTCGATTTAATTCGAGCTCATGTTCCTGCAATTTACCAAACAAGGTGGTTAAGTCCATAGAAGATATGTCTCTTGATTCCGAGATAGCCGTCACTTTGGGTTGCCAATTTCTATTTAGGCATCGTAGCACTTTATTGGTCAAATCCGCATTTTCGAAGGATTTTCCAAGGCCTCTGAGATGGTTAACTATGTGGATGAAACGTTTGTTTAGTTCTTGGATGGTTTCACCCGGTTTCATCTTAAATAGTTCATACTCATGAGTTAATGTGTTCATTCTAGCCCTTTTGACCTCGGTAGTACATTCATGGGTCACTTGAAGGGCGTCCCACATTTCCTTGGCGGTTTTACAATTTGATACGCGATAGAACTCATCGATGCTTAAAGCAGTTGTGATGATGTTCTTAGCTTTCAAATTGTATTGAACCTTTTCTTTTTCCTCTTTGGTCCAAAGAGATCTAGGTTTGTTCACCATTTCATCATTAACGAGATGAGTGGGAACAAATGGACCATTTATGACAGCATCCCAAATATCACAATCTACTCCCTCAATGAAAATTTTCATTCTTGTTTTCCAATAATCATACCCTTCACCATTGAAAGATGGGGGTCTGTTTAAGGAGTCATTTGAAGTCATCTTGCCTCTTGAGACAGTTAGTCTTGACCAAGAGTCTAGCTCTGGTACCACTTGTTGACCAAGAGACTTCAAACACAAGAGGAGGGTGAATTGTGAATTTAAAAATAGCACTTAAAATTAAACTCTTAAAAAGATTTTGATCAAATAAAGCGCTTAAGAGAGTTTGAATTGAAATAACAATAATAAGACAATGAAAATAACTTGCAAGGAAATTAAGGAGATGAAGGGATAGAAGATGACACAAAGAGATTTATACTGGTTCGGCCAAACCACAGGCCTACGTCCAGTCCCCGAGGAATGCTCCAAGGGATTTCAACTAATCACTAGCTTTTAAAACATACCATTTCGTGTGATTTCGTACCAGTTCGGACCAAATCGTACGATTTATCCCATATTGTATAAACGGATACGATTTTGAACCATTTTTTTGAGTTTGTACTAGTTCATACCATTTTGTACGGTTTCGTACCTGTTCGTACCAGTTAGGATCAAATCCTACTATTTGGCCCATATTGTACAAACTCGTACGAGTTTATACCCGTTCGTACGATTTCGTACCTGCTTGTTCCATTTCACACCATTTCGTTTGAATTCGTACCAGTTCGGACCAAATCGTACGATTTGGCCGATATTGTATAAAATGGTACGATTTCGTACCAATTTTTCGAGTTCGTACTAGTTCATACCATTTCGTATGATTTCGTACCTATTAACACCATTTCGTGTGATTTCGTACCTGTTCGGACCAGATCATGAAATTTGGCCCATATTGTACATACTCGTACGAGTTCGTACGATTTCGTACCTGTTTGTACCATTTCATACCACTTCGTGTGATTTCGTACAAGTTCGTACCATTTGGCCCATATTGTACAGACTCATACGAGTTCGTACCATTTTTTCGAGTTCGTACCTGTTCGTATGATTTTGTACCTATTTGTACCATTTCAGACAAAATCGTACAATTTGGCCCATATTGTACATACTCGTACGAGTTCGTACCTGTGTGTACCATCTCATACCATTTCGTGTGATTTCGTACCAGTTCGGACCAAATCATACGATATGGCCCATATTATATAAACTGGTACGATGTCGTACCATTTTTTCGAGTTCGTACTAGTTCATACCATTTCGAACGATTTCGTACCTGTTCATACCATTTCGTGTGATTTTGTACCAGTTCGGACCAAATTGTACAATTTGACCCATGTTTGTACAAACTTGTACGAGTTCGTACCCGTCCGTACGATTTCGTACCTGCTTGTACTATTTCATACCATTTCGTGTGATTTCGTACCAGTTCGGACCAAATCATACGATTTATCCCATACTGTATAAACTGGTACGATTTCGAATCATTTTTTTGAGTTCATACTAGTTCATACCATTTTGTACGATTTCGTACCTGTTCGTACCAGTTCGGATCAAATCGTATAATTTGGCCCATATTGTACAAACTCGTACGAGTTTATACCCGTTCGTACGATTTCGTACCTCTTTGTACCATTTCATACCATTTCGTGTGATTTCGTACCAATTCGGACCAAATCGTATGACTTGGCCCATATTGTATAAAATGGAACGATTTCGAACCATTTTTTTGAGTTCGTGCTAGTTCATACCATTTTGTATGGTTTCGTACCTGTTCGTACCAGTTCGGATCAAATCAGTTCGTGCTAGTTCATACCTTTTTGTATGGTTTCGTACCTGTTCTTACCAGTTCGGATCAAATCCTACTATTTGGCCCATATTGTACAAACTCGTACGAGTTTATACCCGTTCGTACGATTTCGTACCTGTTTGTTCCATTTCATACCATTTCGTTTGATTTCATACCAGCTCGGATGAAATCGTACGATTTGTCCCATATTGTATAAACTGGTACGATTTCGTACCATTTTATCGAGTTCGTACTAGTTCATACCATTTCGTACGATTTCGTACCTGTTCATACCATTTCGTGTGATTTCGTACCATTTTATCGAGTTCGTACTAGTTCATACCATTTCGTATGATTTCGTACCTATTAACACCATTTCGTGTGATTTCGTACTTGTTCGGACCAGATCGTACAATTTTACCCATTTTGTACATACTCGAACGAGTTCGTACGATTTCGTACCTGTTTGTACCATTTCATACGAATTCGTGTGATTTCGTACCAACTAAGACAAAATCGTACGATTTGGCCCATATTGTACAAACTCGTACGAGTTCGTACCAGTTCGTACGATTTCGTACCTGTTTGTACCATTTCATACCATTTCGTGTGATTTCGTACCAGTTTGGACGAAATCGTACTGTTTGGCCCATATTGTACATACTCGTACGGGTTCGTACCATTTTTTTGAGTTCGTACCTGTTCGTAGGATTTCGTACCTGTTTGTTCCATTTCATACCATTTCGTGTGATTTCGTACCAGTTCGGACCAAATCGTACGATTTATCCCATATTGTATAAACGGGTACGATTTTGAACCATTTTTTTGAGTTTGTACTAGTTCATACCATTTTGTACGGTTTCGTACCTGTTCGTACCAGTTTGGATCAAATCCTACTATTTGGCCCATATTGTACAAACTCGTACGAGTTTATACCCGTTCGTACGATTTCGTACCTGTTTGTTCCATTTCACACCATTTCGTTTGAATTCGTACCAGTTCGGACCAAATCGTACCATTTGGCCCATATTGTACAGACTCATACGAGTTCGTACCATTTTTTCGAGTTCGTACCTGTTCGTATGATTTTGTACCTATTTGTACCATTTCAGACAAAATCGTACAATTTGGCCCATATTGTACATACTCGTACGAGTTCGTACCTGTGTGTACCATCTCATACCATTTCGTGTGATTTCGTACCAGTTCGGACCAAATCGTACGATATGGCCCATATTATATAAACTGGTACGATCTCGTACCATTTTTTCGAGTTCGTACTAGTTCATACCATTTCGAACGATTTTGTACCTGTTCATACCATTTCATGTGATTTTGTACCAGTTCGGACCAAATTGTACAATTTGACCCATGTTGTACAAACTTGTACGAGTTGGTACCCGTCCGTACGATTTCGTACCTGCTTGTACTATTTCATACCATTTCGTGTGATTTCGTACCAGTTCGGACCAAATCGTACGATTTATCCCATACTGTATAAACTGGTACGATTTCGAATCATTTTTTTGAGTTCATACTAGTTCATACCATTTTGTACGATTTCGTACCTGTTCGTACCAGTTCGGATCAAATCGTATAATTTGGCCCATATTGTACAAACTCGTACGAGTTTATACCCGTTCGTACGATTTCGTACCTCTTTGTACCATTTCATACCATTTCGTGTGATTTCGTACCAATTCGGACCAAATCGTACGATTTGGCCCATATTGTATAAACTGGAACGATTTCGAACCATTTTTTTGAGTTCGTGCTAGTTCATACCATTTTGTACGGTTTCGTACCTGTTCGTACCAGTTCGGATCAAATCAGTTCGTGCTAGTTCATACTTTTTTGTACGGTTTCGTACCTGTTCTTACCAGTTCGGATCAAATCCTACTATTTGGCCCATATTGTACAAACTCGTACGAGTTTATACCCGTTCGTACGATTTCGTACCTGTTTGTTCCATTTCATACCATTTCATTTGAGTTCATACCAGTTCGGACCAAATCGTACGATTTGGCCCATATTGTATAAACTGGTACAATTTCGTACCATTTTATCGAGTTCGTACTAGTTCATACCATTTCGTACGATTTCGTACCTATTAACACCATTTCGTGTGATTTCGTACTTGTTCGGACCAGATCGTACAATTTGGCCCATTTTGTACATACTCGAACGAGTTCGTACGATTTCGTACCTGTTTGTACCATTTCATACGATTTCGTGTGATTTCGTACCAGTTAAGACAAAATCGTACGATTTGGCCCATATTGTACAAACTCGTACGAGTTCGTACCAGTTCGTACGATTTCGTACCTGTTTGTACCATTTCATACCATTTCGTGTGATTTCGTACCAGTTCGGACGAAATCGTACGGTTTGGCCCATATTGTACATACTCGTACGGGTTCGTACCATTTTTTTGAGTTCGTACCTGTTCGTAGGATTTCGTACCTGTTTGTACGATTTCATACCATTTCGTGTGATTTCGTACCAGTTCGGACCAAATCGTACGATTTATCCCATATTGTATAAACGGGTACGATTTTGAACCATTTTTTTGAGTTTGTACTAGTTCATACCATTTTGTACGGTTTCGTACCTGTTCGTACCAGTTTGGATCAAATCCTACTATTTGGCCCATATTGTACAAACTCGTACGAGTTTATACCCGTTCGTACGATTTCGTACCTGCTTGTTCCATTTCACAGCATTTCGTTTGAATTCGTACCAGTTCGGACCAAATCGTACGATTTGGCCGATATTGTATAAAATGGTACGATTTCGTACCAATTTTTCGAGTTCGTACTAGTTCATACCATTTCGTATGATTTCGTACCTATTAACACCATTTCGTGTGATTTCGTACCTGTTCGGACCAGATCATGAAATTTGGCCCATATTGTACATACTCGTACGAGTTCGTACGATTTCGTACCTGTTTGTACCATTTCATACCACTTCGTGTGATTTCGTACAAGTTCGTACCATTTGGCCCATATTGTACAGACTCATACGAGTTCGTACCATTTTTTCGAGTTCGTACCTGTTCGTACCTATTTGTACCATTTCAGACAAAATCGTACAATTTGGCCCATATTGTACATACTCGTACGAGTTCGTACCTGTGTGTACCATCTCATACCATTTCGTGTGATTTCGTACCAGTTCCGACCAAATCGTACGATATGGCCCATATTATATAAACTGGTACGATCTCGTACCATTTTTTCGAGTTCGTACTAGTTCATACCATTTCGAACGAATTCGTACCTGTTCATACCATTTCGAACGAATTCGTACCTGTTCATACCATTTCGTGTGATTTTGTACCAGTTCGGACCAAATTGTACAATTTGACCCATGTTGTACAAACTTGTACGAGTTGGTACCCGTCCGTACGATTTCGTACCTGCTTGTACTATTTCATACCATTTCGTGTGATTTCGTACCAGTTCGGACCAAATCATACGATTTATCCCATACTGTATAAACTGGTACGATTTCGAATCATTTTTTTGAGTTCATACTAGTTCATACCATTTTGTACGATTTCGTACCTGTTCGTACCAGTTCGGATCAAATCGTATAATTTGGCCCATATTGTACAAACTCGTACGAGTTTATACCCGTTCGTACGATTTCGTACCTCTTTGTACCATTTCGTGTGATTTCGTACCAATTCGGACCAAATCGTACGATTTGGCCCATACTGTATAAACTGGAACGATTTCGAACCGTTTTTTTGAGTTCGTGCTAGTTCATACCATTTTGTACGGTTTCGTACCTGTTCGTACCAGTTCGGATCAAATCAGTTCGTGCTAGTTCATACCTTTTTGTACGGTTTCGTACCTGTTCTTACCAGTTCGGATCAAATCCTACTATTTGGCCCATATTGTACAAACTCGTACGAGTTTATACCCGTTCGTACGATTTCGTACCTGTTTGTTCCATTTCATACCATTTCGTTTGATTTCATACCAATTCGGACCAAATCGTACGATTTGGCCCATATTGGATAAACTGGAACGATTTCGAACCGTTTTTTTGAGTTCGTGCTAGTTCATACCATTTTGTACGGTTTCGTACCTGTTCGTACCAGTTCGGATCAAATCAGTTCGTGCTAGTTCATACCTTTTTGTACGGTTTCGTACCTGTTCTTACCAGTTCGGATCAAATCCTACTATTTGGCCCATATTGTACAAACTCGTACGAGTTTATACCCGTTCGTACGATTTCGTACCTGCTTGTTCCATTTCACACCATTTCGTTTGAATTCGTACCAGTTCGGACCAAATCGTACGATTTGGCCGATATTGTATAAAATGGTACGATTTCGTACCAATTTTTCGAGTTCGTACAAGTTCATACCATTTCGTATGATTTCGTACCTATTAACACTATTTCGTGTGATTTCTTACCTGTTCGGACCAGATCATGAAATTTGGCCCATATTGTACATACTCGTACGAGTTCGTACGATTTCGTACCTGTTTGTACCATTTCATACCATTTCATGTGGTTTCGTACAAGTTCGTACCATTTGACCCATATTGTACAGACTCATACGAGTTCGTACCATTTTTTCGAGTTCGTATCTGTTCGTATGATTTCGTACCTATTTGTACCATTTCATATAAAATCGTTCAATTTGGCCCATATTGTACATACTCGTACGAGTTCGTACCTATGTGTACCATCTCATACCATTTCGTGTGATTTCATACCAGTTCGGACCAAATCGTACGATATGGCCCATATTATATAAACTGGTACGATCTCGTACCATTTTTTCGAGTTCGTACTAGTTCATACCATTTCGAACGATTTCGTACCTGTTCATACCATTTCGTGTGATTTTGTACCAGTTCGGACCAAATTGTACAATTTGACCCATGTTGTTCAAACTTGTACGAGTTGGTACCCGTCCGTACGATTTCGTACCTCTTTGTACCATTTCATACCATTTCGTGTGATTTCGTACCAATTCGGACCAAATCGTACGATTTGGCCCATATTGTATAAACTGGAACGATTTCGAACCATTTTTTTGAGTTCGTGCTAGTTCATACTATTTTGTACGGTTTCGTACCTGTTCGTACCAGTTCGGATCAAATCAGTTCGTGCTAGTTCATACTTTTTTGTACGGTTTCGTACCTGTTCTTACCAGTTCGGATCAAATCCTACTATTTGGCCCATATTGTACAAACTCGTACGAGTTTATACCCGTTCGTACGATTTCGTACCTGTTTGTTCCATTTCATACCATTTCGTTTGATTTCATACCAGTTCGGACCAAATCGTACGATTTGGCCCATATTGTATAAACTGGTACGATTTCGTACCATTTTATCGAGTTCGTACTAGTTCATACCATTTCGTACGATTTCGTACCTATTAACACCATTTCGTGTGATTTCGTACTTGTTCGGACCAGATCGTACAATTTGGCCCATTTTGTACATACTCGAACGAGTTCGTACGATTTCGTACCTGTTTGTACCATTTCATACGATTTCGTGTGATTTCGTACCAGTTAAGACAAAATCGTACGATTTGGCCCATATTGTACAAACTCGTACGAGTTCGTACCAGTTCGTACGATTTCGTACCTGTTTGTACCATTTCATACCATTTCGTGTGATTTCGTACCAGTTCGGACGAAATCGTACGGTTTGGCCCATATTGTACATACTCGTACGGGTTCGTACCATTTTTTTGAGTTCGTACCTGTTCGTAGGATTTCGTACCTGTTTGTACCTATTCATACCATTTCGTGTGATTTCGTACCAGTTCGGACCAAATCGTACGATTTATCCCATATTGTATAAACGGGTTCATACCATTTTGTACGGTTTCGTACCTGTTCGTACCAGTTCGGATCAAATCCTACTATTTGGCCCATATTGTACAAACTCGTACGAGTTTATCCCCGTTCGTACGATTTCGTACCTGTTTGTTCCATTTCACACCATTTCGTTTGAATTCGTACCAGTTCGGACCAAATCGTTCGATTTGGCCGATATTGTATAAAATGGTACGATTTCGTACCAATTTTTCGAGTTCGTACTAGTTCATACCATTTCGTATGATTTCGTACCTATTAACACCATTTCGTGTGATTTCGTACCTGTTCGGACCAGATCATGAAATTTGGCCCATATTGTACATACTCGTACGAGTTCGTACGATTTCGTACCTGTTTGTACCATTTCATACCATTTCGTGTGATTTCGTACAAGTTCATACCATTTGACCCATATTGTACAGACTCATACGAGTTCGTACCATTTTTTCGAGTTCGTATCTGTTCGTATGATTTCGTACCTATTTGTACCATTTCAGATAAAATCGTACAATTTGGCCCATATTGTACATACTCGTACGAGTTCGTACCTATGTGTACCATCTCATACCATTTCGTGTGATTTCGTACCAGTTCGGACCAAATCGTACGATATGGCCCATATTATATAAACTGGTACGATCTCGTACCATTTTTTCGAGTTCGTACTAGTTCATACCATTTCGAACGATTTCGTACCTGTTCATACCATTTCGTGTGATTTTGTACCAGTTCGGACCAAATTGTACAATTTGACCCATGTTGTTCAAACTTGTACGAGTTGGTACCCGTCCGTACGATTTCGTACCTGCTTGTACTATTTCATACCATTTCGTGTGTTTTCGTACCAGTACGGACCAAATCATACGATTTATCCCATACTGTATAAACTGGTACGATTTCGAATCATTTTTTTGAGTTCACACTAGTTGATACCATTTTGTACGATTTCGTACCTGTTCGTACCAGTTCGGATCAAATCGTATAATTTGGCCCATATTGTACAAACTCGTACGAGTTTATACCCGTTCGTACGATTTCGTACCTCTTTGTACCATTTCATACCATTTCGTGTGATTTCGTACCAATTCGGACCAAATCGTACGATTTGGCCCATATTGGATAAACTGGAACGATTTCGAACCGTTTTTTTGAGTTCGTGCTAGTTCATACCATTTTGTACGGTTTCGTACCTGTTCGTACCAGTTCGGATCAAATCAGTTCGTGCTAGTTCATACTTTTTTGTACGGTTTCGTACCTGTTCTTACCAGTTCGGATCAAATCCTACTATTTGGCCCATATTGTACAAACTCGTACGAGTTTATACCCGTTCGTACGATTTCGTACCTGTTTGTTCCATTTCATACCATTTCGTTTGATTTCATACCAGTTCGGACCAAATCGTACGATTTGGCCCATATTGTATAAACTGGTACGATTTCGTACCATTTTATCGAGTTCGTACTAGTTCATACCATTTCGTACGATTTCGTACCTATTAACACCATTTCGTGTGATTTCGTACTTGTTCGGACCAGATCGTACAATTTGGCCCATTTTGTACATACTCGAACGAGTTCGTACGATTTCGTACCTGTTTGTACCATTTCATACGATTTCGTGTGATTTCGTACCAGTTAAGACAAAATCGTACGATTTGGCCCATATTGTACAAACTCGTACGAGTTCGTACCAGTTCGTACGATTTGGTACCTGTTTGTACCATTTCATACCATTTCGTGTGATTTCGTACCAGTTCGGACGAAATCGTACGGTTTGGCCCATATTGTACATACTCGTACGGGTTCGTACCATTTTTTTGAGTTCGTACCTGTTCGTAGGATTTCGTACCTGTTTGTACGATTTCATACCATTTCGTGTGATTTCGTACCAGTTCGGACCAAATCGTACGATTTATCCCATATTGTATAAACGGGTACGATTTTGAACCATTTTTTTGAGTTTGTACTAGTTCATACCATTTTGTACGGTTTCGTACCTGTTCGTACCAGTTTGGATCAAATCCTACTATTTGGCCCATATTGTACAAACTCGTACGAGTTTATACCCGTTCGTACGATTTCGTACCTGCTTGTTCCATTTCACAGCATTTCGTTTGAATTCGTACCAGTTCGGACCAAATCGTACGATTTGGCCGATATTGTATAAAATGGTACGATTTCGTACCAATTTTTCGAGTTCGTACTAGTTCATACCATTTCGTATGATTTCGTACCTATTAACACCATTTCGTGTGATTTCGTACCTGTTCGGACCAGATCATGAAATTTGGCCCATATTGTACATACTCGTACGAGTTCGTACGATTTCGTACCTGTTTGTACCATTTCATACCACTTCGTGTGATTTCGTACAAGTTCGAACCATTTGGCCCATATTGTACAGACTCATACGAGTTCGTACCATTTTTTCGAGTTCGTACCTGTTCGTACCTATTTGTACCATTTCAGACAAAATCGTACAATTTGGCCCATATTGTACATACTCGTACGAGTTCGTACCTGTGTGTACCATCTCATACCATTTCGTGTGATTTCGTACCAGTTCCGACCAAATCGTACGATATGGCCCATATTATATAAACTGGTACGATCTCGTACCATTTTTTCGAGTTCGTACTAGTTCATACCATTTCGAACGAATTCGTACCTGTTCATACCATTTCGAACGAATTCGTACCTGTTCATACCATTTCGTGTGATTTTGTACCAGTTCGGACCAAATTGTACAATTTGACCCATGTTGTACAAACTTGTACGAGTTGGTACCCGTCCGTACGATTTCGTACCTGCTTGTACTATTTCATACCATTTCGTGTGATTTCGTACCAGTTCGGACCAAATCATACGATTTATCCCATACTGTATAAACTGGTACGATTTCGAATCATTTTTTTGAGTTCATACTAGTCCATACCATTTTGTACGATTTCGTACCTGTTCGTACCAGTTCGGATCAAATCGTATAATTTGGCCCATATTGTACAAACTCGTACGAGTTTATACCCGTTCGTACGATTTCGTACCTCTTTGTACCATTTCGTGTGATTTCGTACCAATTCGGACCAAATCGTACGATTTGGCCCATATTGTATAAACTGGAACGATTTCGAACCGTTTTTTTGAGTTCGTGCTAGTTCATACCATTTTGTACGGTTTCGTACCTGTTCGTACCAGTTCGGATCAAATCAGTTCGTGCTAGTTCATACCTTTTTGTACGGTTTCGTACCTGTTCTTACCAGTTCGGATCAAATCCTACTATTTGGCCCATATTGTACAAACTCGTACGAGTTTATACCCGTTCGTACGATTTCGTACCTGTTTGTTCCATTTCATACCATTTCGTTTGATTTCATACCAATTCGGACCAAATCGTACGATTTGGCCCATATTGGATAAACTGGAACGATTTCGAACCGTTTTTTTGAGTTCGTGCTAGTTCATACCATTTTGTACGGTTTCGTACCTGTTCGTACCAGTTCGGATCAAATCAGTTCGTGCTAGTTCATACCTTTTTGTACGGTTTCGTACCTGTTCTTACCAGTTCGGATCAAATCCTACTATTTGGCCCATATTGTACAAACTCGTACGAGTTTATACCCGTTCGTACGATTTCGTACCTGCTTGTTCCATTTCACACCATTTCGTTTGAATTCGTACCAGTTCGGAACCAAATCGTACGATTTGGCCGATATTGTATAAAATGGTACGATTTCGTACCAATTTTTCGAGTTCGTACAAGTTCATACCATTTCGTATGATTTCGTACCTATTAACACCATTTCGTGTGATTTCTTACCTGTTCGGACCAGATCATGAAATTTGGCCCATATTGTACATACTCGTACGAGTTCGTACGATTTCGTACCTGTTTGTACCATTTCATACCATTTCATGTGATTTCGTACAAGTTCGTACCATTTGACCCATATTGTACAGACTCATACGAGTTCGTACCATTTTTTCGAGTTCGTATCTGTTCGTATGATTTCGTACCTATTTGTACCATTTCATATAAAATCGTACAATTTGGCCCATATTGTACATACTCGTACGAGTTCGTACCTATGTGTACCATCTCATACCATTTCGTGTGATTTCATACCAGTTCGGACCAAATCGTACGATATGGCCCATATTATATAAACTGGTACGATCTCGTACCATTTTTTCGAGTTCGTACTAGTTCATACCATTTCGAACGATTTCGTACCTGTTCATACCATTTCGTGTGATTTTGTACCAGTTCGGACCAAATTGTACAATTTGACCCATGTTGTTCAAACTTGTACGAGTTGGTACCCGTCCGTACGATTTCGTACCTCTTTGTACCATTTCATACCATTTCGTGTGATTTCGTACCAATTCGGACCAAATCGTACGATTTGGCCCATATTGTATAAACTGGAACGATTTCGAACCATTTTTTTGAGTTCGTGCTAGTTCATACTATTTTGTACGGTTTCGTACCTGTTCGTACCAGTTCGGATCAAATCAGTTCGTGCTAGTTCATACTTTTTTGTACGGTTTCGTACCTGTTCTTACCAGTTCGGATCAAATCCTACTATTTGGCCCATATTGTACAAACTCGTACGAGTTTATACCCGTTCGTACGATTTCGTACCTGTTTGTTCCATTTCATACCATTTCGTTTGATTTCATACCAGTTCGGACCAAATCGTACGATTTGGCCCATATTGTATAAACTGGTACGATTTCGTACCATTTTATCGAGTTCGTACTAGTTCATACCATTTCGTACGATTTCGTACCTATTAACACCATTTCGTGTGATTTCGTACTTGTTCGGACCAGATCGTACAATTTGGCCCATTTTGTACATACTCGAACGAGTTCGTACGATTTCGTACCTGTTTGTACCATTTCATACGATTTCGTGTGATTTCGTACCAGTTAAGACAAAATCGTACGATTTGGCCCATATTGTACAAACTCGTACGAGTTCGTACCAGTTCGTACGATTTCGTACCTGTTTGTACCATTTCATACCATTTCGTGTGATTTCGTACCAGTTCGGACGAAATCGTACGGTTTGGCCCATATTGTACATACTCGTACGGGTTCGTACCATTTTTTTGAGTTCGTACCTGTTCGTAGGATTTCGTACCTGTTTGTACCTATTCATACCATTTCGTGTGATTTCGTACCAGTTCGGACCAAATCGTACGATTTATCCCATATTGTATAAACGGGTTCATACCATTTTGTACGGTTTCGTACCTGTTCGTACCAGTTCGGATCAAATCCTACTATTTGGCCCATATTGTACAAACTCGTACGAGTTTATCCCTGTTCGTACGATTTCGTACCTGTTTGTTCCATTTCACACCATTTCGTTTGAATTCGTACCAGTTCGGACCAAATCGTACGATTTGGCCGATATTGTATAAAATGGTACGATTTCGTACCAATTTTTCGAGTTCGTACTAGTTCATACCATTTCGTATGATTTCGTACCTATTAACACCATTTCGTGTGATTTCGTACCTGTTCGGACCAGATCATGAAATTTGGCCCATATTGTACATACTCGTACGAGTTCGTACGATTTCGTACCTGTTTGTACCATTTCATACCATTTCGTGTGATTTCGTACAAGTTCGTACCATTTGACCCATATTGTACAGACTCATACGAGTTCGTACCATTTTTTCGAGTTCGTATCTGTTCGTATGATTTCGTACCTATTTGTACCATTTCAGATAAAATCGTACAATTTGGCCCATATTGTACATACTCGTACGAGTTCGTACCTATGTGTACCATCTCATACCATTTCGTGTGATTTCGTACCAGTTCGGACCAAATCGTACGATATGGCCCATATTATATAAACTGGTACGATCTCGTACCATTTTTTCGAGTTCGTACTAGTTCATACCATTTCGAACGATTTCGTACCTGTTCATACCATTTCGTGTGATTTTGTACCAGTTCGGACCAAATTGTACAATTTGACCCATGTTGTTCAAACTTGTACGAGTTGGTACCCGTCCGTACGATTTCGTACCTGCTTGTACTATTTCATACCATTTCGTGTGTTTTCGTACCAGTACGGACCAAATCATACGATTTATCCCATACTGTATAAACTGGTACGATTTCGAATCATTTTTTTGAGTTCACACTAGTTGATACCATTTTGTACGATTTCGTACCTGTTCGTACCAGTTCGGATCAAATCGTATAATTTGGCCCATATTGTACAAACTCGTACGAGTTTATACCCGTTCGTACGATTTCGTACCTCTTTGTACCATTTCATACCATTTCGTGTGATTTCGTACCAATTCGGACCAAATCGTACGATTTGGCCCATATTGGATAAACTGGAACGATTTCGAACCGTTTTTTTGAGTTCGTGCTAGTTCATACCATTTTGTACGGTTTCGTACCTGTTCGTACCAGTTCGGATCAAATCAGTTCGTGCTAGTTCATACTTTTTTGTACGGTTTCGTACCTGTTCTTACCAGTTCGGATCAAATCCTACTATTTGGCCCATATTGTACAAACTCGTACGAGTTTATACCCGTTCGTACGATTTCGTACCTGTTTGTTCCATTTCATACCATTTCGTTTGATTTCATACCAGTTCGGACCAAATCGTACGATTTGGCCCATATTGTATAAACTGGTACGATTTCGTACCATTTTATCGAGTTCGTACTAGTTCATACCATTTCGTACGATTTCGTACCTATTAACACCATTTCGTGTGATTTCGTACTTGTTCGGACCAGATCGTACAATTTGGCCCATTTTGTACATACTCGAACGAGTTCGTACGATTTCGTACCTGTTTGTACCATTTCATACGATTTCGTGTGATTTCGTACCAGTTAAGACAAAATCGTACGATTTGGCCCATATTGTACAAACTCGTACGAGTTCGTACCAGTTCGTACGATTTCGTACCTGTTTGTACCATTTCATACCATTTCGTGTGATTTCGTACCAGTTCGGACGAAATCGTACGGTTTGGCCCATATTGTACATACTCGTACGGGTTCGTACCATTTTTTTGAGTTCGTACCTGTTCGTAGGATTTCGTACCTGTTTGTACGATTCATACCATTTCGTGTGATTTCGTACCAGTTCGGACCAAATCGTACGATTTATCCCATATTGTATAAACGGGTACGATTTTGAACCATTTTTTTGAGTTTGTACTAGTTCATACCATTTTGTACGGTTTCGTACCTGTTCGTACCAGTTCGGATCAAATCCTACTATTTGGCCCATATTGTACAAACTCGTACGAGTTTATACCCGTTCGTACGATTTCGTACCTGTTTGTTCCATTTCACACCATTTCGTTTGAATTCGTACCAGTTCGGACCAAATCGTACGATTTGGCCGATATTGTATAAAATGGTACGATTTCGTACCAATTTTTCGAGTTCGTACTAGTTCATACCATTTCGTGTGATTTCGTACCTGTTCGGACCAGATCATGAAATTTGGCCCATATTGTACATACTCGTACGAGTTCGTACGATTTCGTACCTGTTTGTACCATTTCATACCATTTCGTGTGATTTCGTACAAGTTCGTACCATTTGACCCATATTGTACAGACTCATACGAGTTCGTACCATTTTTTCGAGTTCGTATCTGTTCGTATGATTTCGTACCTATTTGTACCATTTCAGATAAAATCGTACAATTTGGCCCATATTGTACATACTCGTACGAGTTCGTACCTATGTGTACCATCTCATACCATTTCGTGTGATTTCATACCAGTTCGGACCAAATCGTACGATATGGCCCATATTATATAAACTGGTACGATCTCGTACCATTTTTTCGAGTTCGTACTAGTTCATACCATTTCGAACGATTTCGTACCTGTTCATACCATTTCGTGTGATTTTGTACCAGTTCGGACCAAATTGTACAATTTGACCCATGTTGTACAAACTTGTACGAGTTGGTACCCGTCCGTACGATTTCGTACCTGCTTGTACTATTTCATACCATTTCGTGTGATTTCGTACCAGTTCGGACCAAATCATACGATTTATCCCATACTGTATAAACTGGTACGATTTCGAATCATTTTTTTGAGTTCATACTAGTTCATACCATTTTGTACGATTTCGTACCTGTTCGTACCAGTTCGGATCAAATCGTATAATTTGGCCCATATTGTACAAACTCGTACGAGTTTATACCCGTTCGTACGATTTCGTACCTCTTTGTACCATTTCGTGTGATTTCGTACCAATTCGGACCAAATCGTACGATTTGGCCCAT